>CM039601.1:2125359-2237859 GCA_022457205.1 Saccharum spontaneum | reverse complement strand
CCATGACCGAAGGTATGGCCACTGCATTTCTCTTCTCCATCTCTCTCTCTCTAGTTGAAGTTCTACATCCACCACTTGTTTATACCTAAAGGAAGTCAAGCACCCACTGATCTACTACTCTAGTTGATTTTATCATGATTCCTATTTAGATTACTCAAAAAGGCTTATATATTTGAACGCATGGATGTGAAAAGAAACAATTATTTCAACATTCACGAAGTTAGGGAAAGGCCAAACAAAAAAAGGGGGAGAAATTTTGCCTCTTTGTTATTATGCATAGATTACACCAAGCAATCTGCTCAAGACTTCAATTTCAATTTATAGTTTGATTATTTAGACCATCGACTGAACCATACTCTAACAATATAAGTTTTTTCTTAATGAAAATTATTGGGTCTTTTAGGGTTTAGGGTTTAGGGTTTAGGGTTTTGGTTTAGGGTTTAGGGTTTGGGGTTTAGGGCTTAGGGCTTAGGATTTAGGGTTTAGGGTTTAGGGGTTTTAGGGTTTAGGGTTTAGGGTTTAGGTTTAGGGTTTAGGGTTTTGGGTTTAGGGTATAAGGTTTAGGGTTTAGGGTTTAGGGTTTTGGTTGTAGGGTTTAGGGTTTAAATATGAGATCAATTAAGAAAGATATTGCCCCATACTTCAGACAACGTGATGCATACTAAAGTGATCTATAAAAGATGAATGTGATCGTCGAGGGAGAAAGACGGTCATAATTATGATACCCCTAAAGTAAAGAAAGAGCTAAATTCCTAGACCTTTTACAGTTCCAATAGAAAGATAGAATCGTCGGCCAGTATTTATACTGGACGCTTTCAGAGTTATTAAGGCGGTGCTAAACGCGCCGTATGAGTTTTATCACATTAAAAGTCATATGACACCCTAAAAAACGAGATTCACCGCCACTATAGGACCCCACCTCAGAAACCCTAACCGATCTAGAGGGGAGTGTGGTAAGCGACGGGAAGTCCACCGCCGTCATCACTGCTCATCACCGTCACCGCACTTGACCATCCTCTACCTCATCTGCCATGACCGAAGGTATGGCCACTGCATTTCTCTTCTCCATCTCTCTCTCTCTCTAGTTGATGTTCTACATCCACCACTTGTTTATACCTAAAGGAAGTCAAGCACCCACTCATCTACTACTCTAGTTGATTTTATCATGATTCCTATTTAGATTACTCAAAAAGGCTTATATATTTGAACGCATGGATGTGAAAAGAAACAATTATTTCAACATTCACGAAGTTAGGGAAAGGCCAAACAAAAAAAAGGGGGACAAATTTTGCCTCTTTGTTATTATGCATAGATTACACCAAGCAATCTGCTCAAGACTTCAATTTCAATTTATAGTTTGATTATTTAGACCATCGACTGAACCATACTCTAACAATATAAGTTTTTTTCTTAACGAAAATTATTGGGTCTTTTAGGGTTTAGGGTTTAGGGTTTAGGGTTTTGGTTTAGGGTTTAGGGTTTGGGGTTTAGGGTTTAGGGCTTAGGATTTAGGGTTTAGGGTTTAGGGGTTTTAGGGTTTAGGGTTTAGGGTTTAGGTTTAGGGTTTAGGGTTTTGGGTTTAGGGTATAAGGCTTAGGGTTTAGGGTTGAGGGTTTTGGTTGTAGGGTTTAGGGTTTAAATATGAGATCAATTAAGAAAGATATTGCCCTGTACTTCAGACAACGTGATGCATACTAAAGTGATCTATAAAAGATGAATGTGATCGTCGAGGGAGAAAGACGGTCATAATAATGATACCCCTAAAGTAAAGAAAGAGCTAAATTCCTAGACCTTTTTACAGTTCCAATAGAAAGATAGAATCGTCGGCCAGTATTTATACTGGATGCTTTCAGAGTTATTAAGGCGGTGCTAAACGCGCCGTATGAGTTTTATCATATTAAAAGTCATATGGCGCCCTAAAAAACGAGATTCACCGCCACTATAGGACCCCACCTCAGAAACCCTAACCGATCTAGAGGGGAGTGTGGTAAGCGACGGGAAGTCCACCGCCGTCATCACTACTCGTCACCATCACCGCACTTGACCATCCTCTAACTCATCTGCCACGACCGAAGGTATGGCCACTGCATTTCTCTTCTCCATCACTCTCTCTCTCCAGTTGATGTTCTACATCCACCACTTGTTTATACCTAAAGGAAGTCAAGCACCCACTGATCTACTACTCTAGTTGATTTTATCAAGATTCCTATTTAGATTACTCAAAAAGGCTTATATATTTGAACGCATGGATGTGAAAAGAAATAATTATTTCAACATTCACGAAGTTAGGGAAAGGCCAAACAAAAAAAGGGGGAGAAATTTTGCCTCTTTGTTATTACTGCTCAAGACTTCAATTTCAATTTATAGTTTGATTATTTAGACCATCGACTGAAACATACTCTAACAATATAAGTTTTTTCTTAACAAAAATTATTGGGTCTTTTAGGGTTTAGGGTTTAGGGTTTTGGTTTAGGGTTTAGGGTTTGGGGTTTAGGGTTTAGGGTTTAGGGTTTAGGGTTTAGGGTTTACGGGTTTTAGGGTTTAGGGTTTAGGGTTTAGGTTTAGGGTTTAGGGTTTTGGGTTTTGGGTTTAGGGTATAAGGTTTAGGGTTTAGGGTTTCGTGTTTAGGGTTTAGGGTTTAAATATGAGATCAATTAAGAAAGATATTGCCCCATACTTCAGACAACGCGATGCATACTAAAGTGATCTATAAAAGATGAATGTGATCATCGAGGGAGAAAGACGGTCATAATAATGATACCCCTAAAGTAAAAAATAGCTAAATTCCTAGACCTTTTTACAGTTCCAATAGAAAGATAGAATCGTCCGGCCAGTATTTATACTGGACGCTTTCAGAGTTATTAAGGCGGTGCTAAACGCGCCGTATGAGTTTTATCATATTAAAAACTCATATGGCGCCCTAAAAAACGAGATTCACCGCCACTATAGGACCCCACCTCAGGAACCCTAACCGATCTAGAGGGGAGTGTTGTAAGCGACGGGAAGTCCACCGCCGTCGTCACTGCTCATCACCGTCACCGCACTTGACCATCCTCTACCTCATCTGCCATGACCGAAGGTATGGCCACTGCATTTCTCTTCTCCATCTCTCTCTCTCTCTCTAGTTGATGTTCTACATCCACCACTTGTTTATACCTAAAGGAAGTCAAGCACCCACTCATCTACTACTCTAGTTGATTTTATCATGATTCCTATTTAGATTACTCAAAAAGGCTTATATATTTGAACGCATGGATGTGAAAAGAAACAATTATTTCAACATTCACGAAGTTAGGGAAAGGCCAAACAAAAAAAGGGGGACAAATTTTGCCTCTTTGTTATTATGCATAGATTACACCAAGCAATCTGCTCAAGACTTCAATTTCAATTTATAGTTTGATTATTTAGACCATCGACTGAACCTTTTTTCTTAACGAAAATTATTGGGTCTTTTAGGGTTTAGGGTTTAGGGTTTAGGGTTTTGGTTTAGGTTTAGGGTTTGGGGTTTAGGGTTTAGGGCTTAGGATTTAGGGTTTAGGGTTTAGGGGTTTTAGGGTTTAGGGTTTAGGGTTTAGGTTTAGGGTTTAGGGTTTTGGGTTTAGGGTATAAGGTTTAGGGTTTAGGGTTTAGGGTTTGGTTGTAGGGTTTAGGGTTTAAATATGAGATCAATTAAGAAAGATATTGCCCCATACTTCAGACAACGTGATGCATACTAAAGTGATCTATAAAAGATGAATGTGATCGTCGAGGGAGAAAGACGGTCATAATAATGATACCCCTAAAGTAAAGAAAGAGCTAAATTCCTAGACCTTTTTACAGTTCCAATAGAAAGATAGAATCGTCGGCCAGTATTTATACTGGATGCTTTCAGAGTTATTAAGGCGGTGCTAAACGCGTCGTATGAGTTTTATCATATTAAAAGTCATATGGCGCCCTAAAAAACGAGATTCACCGCCACTATAGGACCCCACCTCAGAAACCCTAACCGATCTAGAGGGGAGTGTGGTAAGCGACGGGAAGTCCACCGCCGTCATCACTACTCGTCACCATCACCGCACTTGACATCCTCTACCTCATCTGCCACGACCGAAGGTATGGCCACTGCATTCTCTTCTCCATCACTCTCTCTCTCCAGTTGATGTTCTACATCCACCACTTGTTTATACCTAAAGGAAGTCAAGCACCCACTGATCTACTACTCTAGTTGATTTTATCATGATTCCTATTTAGATTACTCAAAAAGGCTTATATATTTGAACGCATGGATGTGAAAAGAAACAATTATTTCAACATTCACGAAGTTAGGGAAAGGCCAAACAAAAAAAGGGGGACAAATTTTGCCTCTTTGTTATTATGCATAGATTACACCAAGCAATCTGCTCAAGACTTCAATTTCAATTTATAGTTTGATTATTTAGACCATCGACTGAACCATACTCTAACAATATAAGTTTTTTTCTTAACGAAAATTATTGGGTCTTTTAGGGTTTAGGGTTTAGGGTTTAGGGTTTTGGTTTAGGGTTTAGGGTTTTGGGGTTTAGGGTTTAGGGCTTAGATTTAGGGTTTAGGGTTTAGGGGTTTTAGGGTTTAGGGTTTAGGGTTTAGGTTTAGGGTTTAGGGTTTTGGGTTTAGGGTATAAGGTTTAGGGTTTAGGGTTTAGGGTTTTGGTTGTAGGGTTTAGGGTTTAAATATGAGATCAATTAAGAAAGATATTGCCCCATACTTCAGACAACGTGATGCATACTAAAGTGATCTATAAAAGATGAATGTGATCGTCCAGGGAGAAAGACGGTCATAATAATGATCATAATAATGATACCCCTAAAGTAAAGAAAGAGCTAAATTCCTAGACCTTTTTACAGTTCCAATAGAAAGATAGAATCGTCGGCCAGTATTTATACTGGATGCTTTCAGAGTTATTAAGGCGGTGCTAAACGCGTCGTATGAGTTTTATCATATTAAAAGTCATATGGCGCCCTAAAAAACGAGATTCACCGCCACTATAGGACCCCACCTCAGAAACCCTAACCGATCTAGAGGGGAGTGTGGTAAGCGACGGGAAGTCCACCGCCGTCATCACTACTCGTCACCATCACCGCACTTGACCATCCTCTACCTCATCTGCCACGACCGAAGGTATGGCCACTGCATTTCTCTTCTCCATCACTCTCTCTCTCCAGTTGATGTTCTACATCCACCACTTGTTTATACCTAAAGGAAGTCAAGCACCCACTGATCTACTACTCTAGTTGATTTTATCATGATTCCTATTTAGATTACTCAAAAAGGCTTATATATTTGAACGCATGGATGTGAAAAGAAATAATTATTTCAACATTCACGAAGTTAGGGAAAGGCCAAACAAAAAAAGGGGGAGAAATTTTGCCTCTTTGTTATTATGTATGGATTACACCAAGCAATCTGCTCAAGACTTCAATTTCAATTTATAGTTTGATTATTTAGACCATCGACTGAAACATACTCTAACAATATAAGTTTTTTCTTAACGAAAATTATTGGGTCTTTTAGGGTTTAGGGTTTCGTGTTTAGGGTTTAGGGTTTAAATATGAGATCAATTAAGAAAGATATTGCCCCATACTTCAGACAACGCGATGCATACTAAAGTGATCTATAAAAGATGAATGTGATCATCGAGGGAGAAAGACGGTCATAATAATGATACCCCTAAAGTAAAAAATAGCTAAATTCCTAGACCTTTTTACAGTTCCAATAGAAAGATAGAATCGTCGGCCAGTATTTATACTGGACGCTTTCAGATTTATTAAGGCGGTGCTAAACGCGCCGTATGAGTTTTATCATATTAAAACTCATATGGCGCCCTAAAAAACGAGATTCACCGCCACTATAGGACCCCACCTCAGGAACCCTAACCGATCTAGAGGGGAGTGTTGTAAGCGACGGGAAGTCCACCGCCGTCGTCATTGCTCATCACCGTCACCGCACTTGACCATCCTCTACCTCATCTGCCACGACCGAAGGTATGGCCACTGCATTTCTCTTCTCCATCACTCTCTCTCTCCAGTTGATGTTCTACATCCACCACTTGTTTATACCTAAAGGAAGTCAAGCACCCACTGATCTACTACTCTAGTTGATTTTATCATGATTCCTATTTAGATTACTCAAAAAGGCTTATATATTTGAACGCATGGATGTGAAAAGAAATAATTATTTCAACATTCACGAAGTTAGGGAAAGGCCAAACAAAAAAAGGGGGAGAAATTTTGCCTCTTTCTTATTATGTATAGATTACACCAAGCAATCTGCTCAAGACTTCAATTTCAATTTATAGTTTGATTATTTAGACCATCGACTGAAACATGCTCTAACAATATAAGTTTTTTCTTAACGAAAATTATTGGGTCTTTTAGGGTTTAGGGTTTAGGGTTTTGGTTTAGGGTTTAGGGTTTGGGGTTTAGGGTTTAGGGTTTAGGGTTTAGGGTTTAGGGTTTAGGGTTTACGGGTTTTAGGGTTTAGGGTTTAGGGTTTAGGTTTAGGGTTTAGGGTTTTGGGTTTTGGGTTTAGGGTATAAGGTTTAGGGTTTAGGGTTTCGTGTTTAGGGTTTAGGGTTTAAATATGAGATCAATTAAGAAAGATATTGCCCCATACTTCAGACAACGCGATGCATACTAAAGTGATCTATAAAAGATGAATGAGATCATCGAGGGAGAAAGACGGTCATAATAATGATACCCCTAAAGTAAAAAATAGCTAAATTCCTAGACCTTTTTACAGTTCCAATAGAAAGATAGAATCGTCGGCCAGTATTTATACTGGACGCTTTCAGAGTTATTAAGGCGGTGCTAAACGCGCCGTATGAGTTTTATCATATTAAAACTCATATGGCGCCCTAAAAAACGAGATTCACCGCCACTATAGGACCCCACCTCAGGAACCCTAACCGATCTAGAGGGGAGTGTTGTAAGCGACGGGAAGTCCACCGCCGTCGTCACTGCTCATCACCGTCACCGCACTTGACCATCCTCTACCTCATCTGCCATGACCGAAGGTATGGCCACTGCATTTCTCTTCTCCATCTCTCTCTCTCTCTAGTTGATGTTCTACATCCACCACTTGTTTATACCTAAAGGAAGTCAAGCACCCACTCATCTACTACTCTAGTTGATTTTATCATGATTCCTATTTAGATTACTCAAAAAGGCTTATATATTTGAACGCATGGATGTGAAAAGAAACAATTATTTCAACATTCACGAAGTTAGGGTAAGGCCAAACAAAAAAAGGGGGACAAATTTTGCCTCTTTGTTATTATGCATAGATTACACCAAGCAATCTGCTCAAGACTTCAATTTCAATTTATAGTTTGATTATTTAGACCATCGACTGAACCATACTCTAACAATATAAGTTTTTTTCTTAACGAAAATTATTGGGTCTTTTAGGGTTTAGGGTTTAGGGTTTAGGGTTTTGGTTTAGGGTTTAGGGTTTGGGGTTTAGGGTTTAGGGCTTAGGATTTAGGGTTTAGGGTTTAGGGGTTTTAGGGTTTAGGGTTTAGGGTTTAGGTCTAGGGTTTAGGGTTTTGGGTTTAGGCTATAAGGTTTAGGGTTTAGGGTTTAGGGTTTTGGTTGTAGGGTTTAGGGTTTAAATATGAGATCAATTAAGAAAGATATTGCCCCATACTTCAGACAACGTGATGCATACTAAAGTGATCTATAAAAGATGAATGTGATCGTCGAGGGAGAAAGACGGTCATAATAATGATACCCCTAAAGTAAAGAAAGAGCTAAATTCCTAGACCTTTTTACAGTTCCAATAGAAAGATAGAATCGTCGGCCAGTATTTATACTGGATGCTTTCAGAGTTATTAAGGCGGTGCTAAACGCGCCGTATGAGTTTTATCATATTAAAAGTCATATGGCGCCCTAAAAAACGAGATTCACCGCCACTATAGGACCCCACCTCAGAAACCCTAACTGATCTAGAGGGGAGTGTGGTAAGCGACGGGAAGTCCACCGCCGTCATCACTACTCGTCACCATCACCGCACTTGACCATCCTCTACCTCATCTGCCACGACCGAAGGTATGGCCACTGCATTTCTCTTCTCCATCACTCTCTCTCTCCAGTTGATGTTCTACATCCACCACTTGTTTATACCTAAAGGAAGTCAAGCACCCACTGATCTACTACTCTAGTTGATTTTATCAGGATTCCTATTTAGATTACTCAAAAAGGCTTATATATTTGAACGCATGGATGTGAAAAGAAATAATTATTTCAACATTCACGAAGTTAGGGAAAGGCCAAACAAAAAAAGGGGGACAAATTTTGCCTCTTTGTTATTATGCATAGATTACACCAAGCAATCTGCTCAAGACTTCAATTTCAATTTATAGTTTGATTATTGAGACCATCGACTGAACCATACTCTAACAATATAAGTTTTTTTCTTAACGAAAATTATTGGGTCTTTTAGGGTTTAGGGTTTTGGTTTAGGGTTTATGGTTTGGGGTTTAGGGTTTAGGGCTTAGGATTTAGGGTTTAGGGTTTAGGGGTTTTAGGGTTTAGGGTTTAGGGTCTAGGTTTAGGGTTTAGGGTTTTGGGTTTAGGGTATAAGGTTTAGGGTTTAGGGTTTAGGGTTTTGGTTGTAGGGTTTAGGGTTTAAATATGAGATCAATTAAGAAAGATATTGCCCCATACTTCAGACAACGTGATGCATACTAAAGTGATCTATAAAAGATGAATGTGATCGTCGAGGGAGAAAGACGGTCATAATAATGATACCCCTAAAGTAAAGAAAGAGCTAAATTCCTAGACCTTTTTACAGTTCCAATAGAAAGATAGAATCGTCGGCCAGTATTTATACTGGATGCTTTCAGAGTTATTAAGGCGGTGCTAAACGCGCCGTATGAGTTTTATCATATTAAAAGTCATATGGCGCCCTAAAAAATGAGATTCACCGCCACTATAGGACCCCACCTCAGAAACCCTAACCGATCTAGAGGGGAGTGTGGTAAGCGACGGGAAGTCCACCGCCGTCATCACTACTCGTCACCATCACCGCACTTGACCATCCTTTACCTCATCTGCCACGACCGAAGGTATGGCCACTGCATTTCTCTTCTCCATCACTCTCTCTCTCCAGTTGATGTTCTACATCCACCACTTGTTTATACCTAAAGGAAGTCAAGCACCCACTGATCTACTACTCTAGTTGATTTTATCATGATTCCTATTTAGATTACTCAAAAAGGCTTATATATTTGAACGCACGGATGTGAAAAGAAATAATTATTTCAACATTCACGAAGTTAGGGAAAGGCCAAACAAAAAAAGGGGGAGAAATTTTGCCTCTTTGTTATTATGTATAGATTACACCAAGCAATCTGCTCAAGACTTCAATTTCAATTTATAGTTTGATTATTTAGACCATCGACTGAAACATACTCTAACAATATAAGTTTTTTCTTAACGAAAATTATTGGGTCTTTTAGGGTTTAGGGTTTAGGGTTTTGGTTTAGGGTTTAGGGTTTAGGGTTTAGGGTTTAGGGTTTAGGGTTTAGGGTTTAGGGTTTACGGGTTTTAGGGTTCAGGGTTTAGGGTTTAGGTTTAGGGTTTAGGGTTTTGGGTTTTGGGTTTAGGGTATAAGGTTTAGGGTTTAGGGTTTCGTGTTTAGGGTTTAGGGTTTAAATATGAGATCAATTAAGAAAGATATTGCCCCATACTTCAGACAACGCGATGCATACTAAAGTGATCTATAAAAGATGAATGTGATCATCGAGGGAGAAAGACGGTCATAATAATGATACCCCTAAAGTAAAAAATAGCTAAATTCCTAGACCTTTTTATAGTTCCAATAGAAAGATAGAATCGTCGGCCAGTATTTATACTGGACGCTTTCAGAGTTATTAAGGCGGTGCTAAACGCGCCGCATGAGTTTTATCATATTAAAACTCATATGGCGCCCTAAAAAACGAGATTCACCGCCACTATAGGACCCCACCTCAGGAACCCTAACCGATCTAGAGGGGAGTGTTGTAAGCGACGGGAAGTCCACCGCCGTCGTCACTGCTCATCACCGTCACCGCACTTGACCATCCTCTACCTCATCTGCCATGACCGAAGGTATGGCCACTGCATTTCTCTTCTCCATCTCTCTCTCCAGTTGATGTTCTACATCCACCACTTGTTTATACCTAAAGGAAGTCAAGCACCCACTGATCTACTACTCTAGTTGATTTTATCATGATTCCTATTTAGATTACTCAAAAAGGCTTATATATTTGAACGCATGGATGTGAAAAGAAATAATTATTTCAACATTCACGAAGTTAGGGAAAGGCCAAACAAAAAAAGGGGGAGAAATTTTGCCTCTTTGTTATTATGCATAGATTACACCAAGCAATCTGCTCAAGACTTCAATTTCAATATATAGTTTGATTATTTAGACCATCGACTGAACCATACTCTAACAATATAAGTTTTTTTCTTAACGAAAATTATTGGGTCTTTTAGGGTTTAGGGTTTAGGGTTTAGGGTTTTGGTTTAGGGTTTAGGGTTTGGGGTTTAGGGTTTAGGGTTTAGGATTTAGGGTTTAGGGTTTGGGGTTTTTAGGGTTTAGGGTTTAGGGTTTAGGTTTAGGGTTTTGGGTTTTGGGTTTAGGGTATAAGGTTTAGGGTTTAGGATTTAGGGTTTTGGTTGTAGGGTTTAGGGTTTAAATATGAGATCAATTAAGAAAGATATTGCCCCATACTTCAGACAACGTGATGCATACTAAAGTGATCTATAAAAGATGAATGTGATCGTCGAGGGAGAAAGACGGTCGTAATAATGATACCCCTAAAGTAAAGAAAGAGCTAAATTCCTAGACCTTTTTACAGTTCCAATAGAAAGATAGAATCGTCGGCCAGTATTTATACTGGATGCTTTCAGAGTTATTAAGGCGGTGCTAAACGCGCCGTATGAGTTTTATCATATTAAAAGTCATATGGCGCCCTAAAAAATGAGATTCACCGCCACTATAGGACCCCACCTCAGAAACCCTAACCGATCTAGAGGGGAGTGTGGTAAGCGATGGGAAGTCCACCGCCGTCATCACTACTCGTCACCATCACCGCACTTGACCATCCTCTACCTCATCTGCCACGACCGAAGGTATGGCCACTGCATTTCTCTTCTCCATCACTCTCTCTCTCCAGTTGATGTTCTACATCCACCACTTGTTTATACCTATAGGAAGTCAAGCACCCACTGATCTACTACTCTAGTTGATTTTATCGTGATTCCTATTTAGATTACTCAAAAAGGCTTATATATTTGAACGCATGGATGTGAAAAGAAATAATTATTTCAACATTCACGAAGTTAGGGAAAGGCCAAACAAAAAAAGGGGGACAAATTTTGCCTCTTTGTTATTATGCATAGATTACACCAAGCAATCTGCTCAAGACTTCAATTTCAATTTATAGTTTGATTATTTAGACCATCGACTGAACCATACTCTAACAATATAAGTTTTTTTCTTAACGAAAATTATTGGGTCTTTTAGGGTTTAGGGTTTAGGGTTTAGGGTTTTGGTTTAGGGTTTAGGGTTTGGGGTTTAGGGTTTAGGGCTTAGGATTTAGGGTTTAGGGTTTAGGGGTTTTAGGGTTTAGGGTTTAGGGTCTAGGTTTAGGGTTAGGGTTTTGGGTTTAGGGTATAAGGTTTAGGGTTTAGGGTTTAGGGTTTTGGTTGTAGGGTTTAGGGTTTAAATATGAGATCAATTAAGAAAGATATTGCCCCATACTTCAGACAACGTGATGCATACTAAGGTGATCTATAAAAGATGAATGTGATCGTCGAAGGAGAAAGACGGTCATAATAATGATACCCCTAAAGTAAAGAAAGAGCTAAATTCCTAGACCTTTTTACAGTTCCAATAGAAAGATAGAATCGTCGGCCAGTATTTATACTGGATGCTTTTAGAGTTATTAAGGTGGTGCTAAACGCGCCGTATGAGTTTTATCATATTAAAAGTCATATGGCGCCCTAAAAAACGAGATTCACCGCCACTATAGGACCCCACCTCAGAAACCCTAACCGATCTAGAGGGGAGTGTGGTAAGCGATGGGAAGTCCACCGCCGTCATCACTACTCGTCACCATCACCGCACTTGACCATCCTCTACCTCATCTGCCACGACCGAAGGTATGGCCACTGCATTTCTCTTCTCCATCACTCTCTCTCTCCAGTTGATGTTCTACATCCACCACTTGTTTATACCTAAAGGAAGTCAAGCACCCACTGATCTACTACTCTAGTTGATTTTATCATGATTCCTATTTAGATTACTCAAAAAGGCTTATATATTTGAACGCATGGATGTGAAAAGAAATAATTATTTCAACATTCACGAAGTTAGGGAAGGGCCAAACAAAAAAAGGGGGAGAAATTTTGCCTCTTTGTTATTATGTATGGATTACACCAAGCAATCTGCTCAAGACTTCAATTTCAATTTATAGTTTGATTATTTAGACCATCGACTGAACCATACTCTAACAATATAAGTTTTTTCTTAACGAAAATTATTGGGTCTTTTAGGGTTTAGGGTTTAGGGTTTTGGTTTAGGGTTTAGGGTTTGGGGTTTAGGGTTTAGGGTTTAGGGTTTAGGGTTTAGGGTTTAGGGTTTACGGGTTTTAGGGTTTAGGGTTTAGGGTTTATGTAACAGAACCGCCCAATTATACGAGATTAAGTAAGAAAATCATCCAACGGACGGACAATTTACCAAACTTAAGCCCGTATAACCCGGTAGTCCGTGAAATCTCGACGGATTTCAAACCATTTCACATCACAGACAAGATCGTAATAAGTTTAGCAATTACCTTCATAAGTTACATAGTAGTTCGCGGCACAAAATACATCGGAGTTTAAACATAGTTATTACAAACCAGTTTCGAATAAAGTAGCGGAAGCATTAGTTCAAAGCGCGCACACACACACACACAACTTTCCAAAATAAAGTGCCAGCTCGCGATCATCTCCCACAAAAGCATCAGGCGAGGAGTAGTGAGTGACCATTGCCCATGGTCCTAGGCTTCGCCCATCGCAGGGTAGAGACAGTTGATACAATAACCATAGTACATCTGTCCATCTGCAACAAGTGGGAACAAAGCCCTGAGTACGAGAAGGTACTCAGCTAGACTTACCCGACAGGACCAAAACAAAAGTGACTCCAAGGATCATGATAGGCTTTTTGGTGGGGTAGCTGACTCATTTGCAAGAAAAGCATTTTTAGCTTATCAAATCATTTACAAAAGCATGTCATATTTTAATTCTTCATTCTCCTGTCAACTATGTTTGCACTTATGCTAAAGGAACCATGTAATTAAGCAAGCAAGGATTACCATTGATAATTAACAATAGTTACCATGTCATTTCCTCATAACTATCCAAGTGTTTCATCAATATTACTACGATGAAGTAACTCAAGTCAAGTGTTCACTATCCAGTGAACGATGGCGATTTGAATCGATTATTGACCAGCTGGTAATTTATTCCTCACACAAACCTCACTCACCCGCTAAAGTGAGGTATTGGTCACCGAGTCAACCATTCAGGTAAAGTCGCGAGCTTGCCAGGAACCACATGTACCCGGGGGCCGCCCGACTGCTCTTTGGCCTTATCATCGCGCCCCCGTTTCCTGCCACTACTGCTCCGGTACAGTGCGTTGCGGGCAATCCACTCGGCCCGAATAATCTCCCGGCTTCGCGGTCGAAAGGTACTTTATTCGGCCAGCTAAATGTGAGGCATGCGTTCAACATGACCCGAGGCCCGACATCGGACGGTCCTTAACCGACACAGACGGAAGACACTACAGTCCAGAACCCTGCAAGCTTCCGCCCGGTCTCAAATTCATTTCCACACTTAGTTATTCTCACATGACATTCTTTCACATAAACCAGGTAATCCCCTATAGCTTGCGGATGACAGACAATCACCCGACTTCTACCGGTCTAAGCAAGCTAAGCAGTTATTGACCGTAGACACCAGGGTGACAAGGATCGGGTAAAAACAAGGTGAAACAAGGTATAATGCAGCAACGTTTGCAAACAACTCCTAAACTTAATGCATCAGATTAAGTTAAGTTAATAAATAATTATTTGCAAACCGGGGGAGAAATGCTCCGGGGCTTGCCTCGCTCGAAGGTACTGGGACGATGGTCAGGGCACTCCGGAAGCTCTTCACCGGACTCCTCTTCTGCTTCTGCTGGCTCCGGCTCCGTCACCTCGGGCTGTTCCTCTGCGTCCTCGGGAACAACTGTCGGAAACACTTCCTGCGATCCTGTATGATGCAGAAATATGAGTGCAACATGCATAGATGCATTGCAGAGGTGACATGAGATGATGATGATGCGGAATGCATGAGATGTAATGAATATGTTACGTTATCGGATTATGTGGAACTTATGACTCTTCTACAAGGTAGTCTACATCATCCAAGAACATGTACTCGGAAACTACCACCACTATTTTCTACCATGCGAGAGTACTTGACAATCAAGATGCTTCGAAGATACACCAAAGTATATTTTTCTAACTAGCTTTGCATTAAGAATAAATAGAAACCCTAATTAGTCCTATGGTTGAACAGCAACACATATTTTAGTAGCTCAGAAAAATCTTATAAAATTAAAGTGGATTACTAATATCAAGAATAGCTTGACACAAAAATTTTACTGCATTTGGATAACTAGAACTGCCTATACAAAAATAACAAACTAAGGCCTAAAATAGATATTTCAAATACTTTACATTATGAAAAGTATCAAACAACAGATTTAGGAATTTTTCTACTATCTATTCCCTAAACAAACACTATAGAAAAATTATCACTTGCATGTTTTATTCAAATTTATTTAAATAACAAAAATAACAAATATTGGTAATAGAAAGCATTTGAACTGCAACTATATATTTTTCTACAGAACAACCATGATATAAAATTACCCTAGCAAGTACATGACACCACAGGATTAATAAACTTGGAACCACATTTTTCTGATTTTTCTACATTTTCTTATCAATTTTTCAAGAAAACACCAATTTCAAGGATTAAATAAAACACTACAGAAAAGTAATGAAATATTGACATGCAACTTTTTTATATTGTAGATCTGATTCAAATGAGTACATAGAAATTTATTTCACCAATTTTGGAGCTAAAATGACCAAGAAATCATTTTCCAAAGTGTTTTTCATCAAGAATAATAAAAGAAATAGAAAATGGTTTTTCTGTTAAAGAGATTGGGCCGGCCCGTGGAAAAACAACCGGCCCGTGGCCGTTCCCGGCCTGCTTCGCGCGCGCGGGAGAACCGCCGAGCCGGCCCGCTCGGGGCGCGGCCCAGAGGCGCGGCTTCGTTCCCCGAGAGGAGCCGAGCGCGGTCGCCGGCGTCCGCGCGCTCGACGTCGCGGCGGCGGCTGCGGCCAACCGGCCATCTCCGGTCGCGAGCAGGCGGGGCAAGGAGCGCATGAGAACCGTGACGAGAGGGCGAATCCATTTTTGGAGCTAGGGAGGCGAGAGGGGTAGCAGGGAGCCGCCTCGGCGGGAGGCCGCGCGCGGTGGCACCATGGCCGTCGGTGGCGAGGCATGGAGAAGCTCACCTAGGGCTCGGAAGGCGGCGCAAGCGCAAGCGTGAGCCGAGGGAAGGCGAGGCGGAGCTATGGGCGCGAGCAATCGGAAAATGGCGCGGCGGTGCGAGAGCTTAACGCCGGCGGAGCGGCGGGCGCGGCGAGGGCGGAGCTCGAGCTCTCGGCTCTGGTGGGGAGGAGAGGAAGTGCGGGCGCGAGTGAGCGAGTGCGCGGGCCTCAGCAGGTGTAGGCGGGCGCGTGGGCGCGGTGGCAGGCTGCGGCTGACGCGCGGCGGGTGACGCTGGCGCGGGGCCACCACGCGGCGGGAGTCCTCTGCCGCGGTCGCGGCGTGGCGCAGCGACGCGCGCGGGTGCGGGCGAGCGGAGGAAGGAGGCCGGGGTTGCGGGCCGGGCCGTCTACGTCGCGCGGGCGCGCGCGCGGCCGGCTGGGCCGGGCGGCTTCGCGAGCGGGCCGAGAAGGGAGGCCGCGGCCTGCTAAGGCGAAAACCAGATTTTTGATTTTCAAATTTCGAATTTAAATGCATTTCAAACTTTAAACCACATTTTGAACAAGAAGAAGACATTTTATGGAATTGGCCCAAAAATAAAAGTTGCTCAAAATTAAATTCTCTACAACTTTGATTAAGGGGCCAACTCAAAATTCTTGATAGATTTTGAATGACAGAATAAAAGCTAAAATAGGGGATAATTTTGAATATTTTTCATAATTATTTTTGAACAAGTTTTGACAAAATTTGAGTCATCTAGTTGCTCCAAAATTTGAACTAGGGTTCCAAGTGATGTAGAATTTATAGTTGCAAGATTTTTGGTACAATGTAATTATCATATTAATACAATTTATCACATACGTTATTTTCAAGCTTTTCTTTTAATCAAATTATAATTTACCATACGTGATTATAATGTTATGAATGCGGTGCAATATGATCGTTATGCAAAAATGCATTGCGTAACACCGTAGTGTTACAGCCTTCCCCCCTTATAAAAATCTTGTCCCGAGATTTGGGTTACGAACCATTTATTATAAAAATCTTCGTATGCATTCTTTAAGTATTCACCCGTTTCCCAAGATGCATCCCCTTCATCGTGATGACTCCATTGTATCTTATATGTTTTCACCACACTGTTTCGAGTAGCCCTTTCCTTGGTATCCAATACTCGAACTGGCTGCTCACGATACACCAGATCTGACTTCAGTTTTATGCCTCGAGGTTCAATCCTTTCCTCTGGAACGCGCAAACATTTCTTGAGATGTGATACATGAAAAACTGGGAATATGGCACCCATTGACTCTGGTAACTCCAATTTGTAAGCCACAGGACCCTTTCGTTCCAGGATTTTGTAAGGTCCCACAAATCTGGCGGCCAGCTTTCTGCGCACACCAAACCGTTTCTTTTTCATTGGCGTAACTTTTAGATAAACATAGTCACCAACTTCGAACACAAGCGGTCTCCTTCTCTTATCTGCATAACTTTTTTGACGTGACTGAGCTGCTCTCATATTCTGCTGGATGATATGAACTTTCCTTTCGGCTTCCTCTACGAAGTCAATACCATAATACCTTCTTTCTCCTGGCTCAATCCAGTTTAACGGTGTTCTACACTTTCGGCCATACAGAGCCTCAAAAGGTGCCATCTTGATACTCTCTTGATAGCTGTTATTGTATGAGAACTCTGCTAATGGTAACCATGACTCCCATGAACCTCTGGAAGACAACACACAAGCTCTTAACATATCCTCTAGAACAGCATTAACTCTCTCAGTTTGACCATCTGTTTGAGGATGATAGGCAGTGCTACGAATCAGACTAGTCCCCAAACCTTTGTGCAAATGCTCCCAAAAGTGAGCAGTGAACTGTGACCCTCTGTCAGACACTATAGTCTTTGGTATGCCATGCAATCTCACAATCTCTGCAATATACTTCTCAGCATATTGAGGTGGTCTATATTCCGTTTTGACAGGCAAAAAGTGGGCTGTCTTAGTAAGACGATCCACAATTACCCAAAATGGAATCGTGACCTTTTTGAGTAGTGGGTAGACCCGTGATAAAATCCATACTTATGTCATCCCACTTCCAACTCGGTACTGACAAAGGTTGTAACATTCCGGCAGGCTTCATGTGAATTGCTTTCACTCTACAACATGTGTCACATCTAGCTACATACGCTGCAATTTCCTTCTTCATCTTGGTCCACCAATAACGAGGTCTTAGTTCTTGATACATTTTACTGCTGCCAGGATGAATAGACAACTTAGAGAGATGAGCTTCATCCATAATTTTATTCTTAAGCTCTCTATCCTTTGGAACAACAAGACGGTTGTCGAACCACAACACATCCTGCTCATCCACCCTGAAGTGTTTCGAGGGTTCTTCTTGAATCTTCTTTTTGATGTGGAATATTCCTTTGTCTGCTTTCTGACCTTCTATAATCTTACTCTCTAAGGAACAACTGACCTGAATACTATGTAGCACGGCAGGGTGCATTAGATCGAAACCATCTTCCAGTAAGGGTTGCATATTCAGACAATGTGACTTTCTGCTTAAAGCATCAGCTACCACATTGGCTTTCCCAGGGTGATACTGTACATTCAAGTTGTAGTCTTTGATCAGCTCTAACCATCTTCGCTGTCTCATGTTCAATTCTGGTTGGGTGAAAATGTACTTGAGACTCTTATGATCGGTGAAAATATTGCACACATTACCCAGTAAATAGTGTCTCCAAATCTTTAAGGCATGCACTACAGCGGCAAGCTCAAGATCATGTGTCGGATAATTGATTTCATGTTTTCTCAACTGCCGGGAGGCATAAGCAATGACTCTTCCTTCTTGCATTAGCACACACCCTAATCCTGTTTTTGATGCGTCACAGAACACATCAAAAGGTTTCTCGATGTCGGGCTGTGCAAGAACTGGAGCAGTGGTCAACAGTTTCCGCAAGGTATGGAAAGCTGTCTCACACTCCTCTGTCCACACAAACTTGTGATCTTTGTGTAACAGACTTGTCATTGGTTTGGCAATCTTCGAGAAGTCTGGGATAAAACGACGATAGTAACCAGCTAACCCTAGGAAACTCCTGACTTCTGACACTGTGGTCAGAGTCTTCCAATCCATAACCTCTTGCACTTTACTCGAATCTACAGAAACTCCATTCTCAGATAGGATATGACCGAGGAAAGGAACTTTCTTCAACCAAAATTCACATTTGCTGAACTTAGCATATAACTTATGATCTCTCAGCCTGGTCAAGACAATTCTCAGATGCTCTTCATGATCTTTCTCATTTTCAGAGTATACTAGAATGTCATCAATGAAGACAACTACAAACTTGTCCAACTCTGGCATGAAAACCGTATTCATCAGATACATAAAATATGCAGGAGCATTTGTTAGTCCAAATGACATAACAAGATACTCGTACAACCCGTATCTGGTAGAAAAGGCGGTTTTCGGAACATCTTGTGGTCTAATCTTTATCTGATGATACCCAGACCTTAAGTCTATCTTGGAGAACACTCTAGCCTTAGCTAACTGATCAAACAGAACGTCAATATGAGGCAAGGGATATTTATTCTTGATGGTTACAGCATTAAGAGGTCGATAATCCACACACATCCTGAGAGTACCCTCTTTCTTTTTCTTTACGAACAAGGCAGGACATCCCCATTCAAACTTACTTGGGCGAATAAACCCCTTCTTTAATAATTCTTCCAACTGTTTCTTCAACTCAGCTAACTCATCCGGAGGCATCCGATAAGGTCTCCTCGAAATTGGAGCTATCCCGGGGATCAACTCGATTCCAAACTCAACATCTCTATCTGGAGGAAGGCCAGGCAACTCGTCTAGAAACACATCCGAGAACTCACACACTACTGGGATCTGATGGATAGGAGCAACTTCCATGGCACAGGTCACACTCACAAGATCTGTTCTGTTAGGCAATGGTACCTGGAAAGTACCCTCTGCCTGGGGATCTTTAAGGGTAAGCATCCGACTGCTTGTATCTATGACTGCTTCCCAGTCTTTCATCCAGTTTATTCCTATTATTACATCCAAAACTAGTCCAGGCATAACTACCAGGTTCACTCGAAACTTCCGACTACCTAACTCAAGGGTTGCCCCTCTAACCATCTTATTGGTTAACACATCAGCTCCTGCTGAACTTATGCGATAACCATAACTCAATTCTGTGCATAGTTGTTCATGCTTCCGTGCAAATTCTTGACTCATAAAAGAATGCGAGGATCCAGAATCAAAAAGAACAACTGCAGGGTGATGGTTCACAAGAAACTTACCGGCAGTTACAGGCTCTCCCTCAGGAACTTCATCAATGGTGGTGTGGTGCACACGAGCATTGTAAGTCTGTTGCTTCTTTTTAGGCGGATAAGGGCAGAACTTTGAAAAGTGGCCTGGCTGACCACAGTTGTAGCAGGGCCCTTTCACTGTACCAGCAGACCCTATAGCTCCCTTGGAGTTGCTCTGTTCTGCAGCTGCGTTGGTCTTTGTTGGCGGCACTGCCATCTTGTACGGTTTCTGTGGCCCCTTGTAGTTCTGGGTTTTATGCTGCGGCGGCCTGAACCTTGCACCAGGTGCGGACGGACGATAAGCTGAACGATTTGCAGTGACAACTCTGGACTGGGATGGTCCTGACTCAAACACTCTCTTGCGATTCTTGGATGCGGTGTAAGTGTTATTGTTCTTCTCTTGCTTCAAACAATCACTGATAAAGTCGTTGAATCTGTTGCGGGTATTGGTACCCACATGCTTCATCATCTTCGGACTTAACCCTCTCTTGAAACTAGCAATCTTCTTTGCATCTGTGTCAACCATGTCTGGAGCATAGCGGCACAAGTTATTAAAGGCATGCAGATACTGGGTCACCGTCTTGGTACCCTGATTCAAGGCTAAGAACTCTCCAAGCTTCATCTCAACCAACCCTGGGGGAATATAAACTCCCTTTAAAAGCTTCAGTGAAATCCCTCCAAGTAATCTGGGCATTGGGAGGAAAAGTGGTGCGGTGATGCTTCCACCACATTCCTGCTGGTCCCTGTAACTGATGTGCAGCATACTCTGTTTTCAGAACTTCTGTCAGCCTCAACACACGGAACTTATCTTCCATAGTGTTGATCCATTCTTCGGCATCGAGTGGCTCTGCTGCTTCCTTGAAAATAGGTGGCCTAGTATCCATGAAATCCTTGAAACTGTTGTACTGGTTCACTCCATGGCCACCACCTTGGTTATTTTCTCTTTGAACATTTTCAGCGATGGTACGCAGAAAGTCTTCCATATTCCTCTGTGACTGTTCAGTACTGCGTTGACTTCCAAGAAACTGTGTGAAGAACATCTCTGCAGTGAGCGGCGGAGGAGGGGGCAAATGTGGTTCTGGACGTGGTTCCTGGTGGTTGACGTTGTTGGCACCACTTCCACCAGCTCCTGCACCATTGCCACCAGTCTCAGCGGCTTCATACGTAGCACGACGAGTGTTGGCCATCTGCATATTTCAGCAACAAGCAATCAATTGAGTGAAGTTGTAGAATTGTGTCCGAATGAACAATCATGCCATACTGAATTCATTGGATAGAACAAGTCATACAAGAAAACAGAGGCGCAATAATTTCATTCCAATTAAACAACAGCACCAATTAAATTACTTCAAAAGCAACATCGCGTTCCATACAACCACGTTGCCAGCATACACACACTGGACTTTTATGCGTTCGGGTATCGCATACACAACCAAACTTCAAGATCGTCAGTCTCAAGGTCGAGCAGGATACAACATGATACATGGGAACCAAAAGAAGGCCATCGCGTCAAGCCTAGCTACTAGCGCAGGACACTATCCTACTCCTCAGGGCCATCGTCGATGTCGGAGGCGTCGCCCTCACTACCTTCAGCAGCAGCGTCGTCGTCGATGTCCATCTGAGCGGCGTTTGGAGGAGCATACGGGCCCATCCCGTTGTAGAGGGCATGGAACTCTTCATGCAAGTTGGCATTGTACTCTTCTAGCTCCTCGACCCTCTGCCTCAGAAGGTCCCTCTCGTTCCAGGCTTCATTTCTTTCTTGTACTAGTTGTTCCATCATGCGGTCTGCATTTCTGTTGGCCTGAGTCAACCTCTGTACCTGCTGCATGGAACTCTCGCCCCTCTCGAGAGCTCGGTCCCGCTGCAAGCTCATGTTAGCCAACTGCTCCTGCAAGCTAACTATGGCACGTGCTTGCTTCTTCTTCTGTTTTCTTGCTTCAAGCCGATCATCACCGCGTAGGCCAGTCAAGGTCCAATAGGTATTCTCCAGACCTTGATATGATCTGATGGCTGCATACATGGCACTCATGGTGTGGTTGTCGCTAGCCCGTCCTTCACTGGGGCCTCTAACTAGGGCACTTCCTTGCGGCTGTACCCAAATGGCATCGCGAGGATCATCTCTCGGGAAGGTACCGGCCAAAGCTGCTGCTAACTCATTGGGAAATCTGCTCATGATGTCTCGGATGACGCGAAAAGCTACACCCTCTGCACCCTCGACTGGAGTGCGTCCTTCGAACTCCAAATGCCAACCATCCCATTCTGGCGCATCACCAAGAGCAGGGACGGTGATCTCTACAACAGCAAGTCCATCTTCAGCTAACTGGCTCTCGCTCCAAGAGTAAACTGGCTCTTGTCCCTCCGGGTACCCCACATCATGGAGCACTCTCCAAAGCAAGGTGGGCATGCCAAACTCGCTTAGAAAAGTGTCCGTGTTGCGGTGCTCCCGCGGGGCTAGCTGACGACGGGGTGCTCTTCCGCCAGTGGACTTACGGGCAGTCTGCTTCGTGCGGGCCATCTATAGCACAAGTTTTAATTACCCGGTGAGAACATATTTTAGTTGAGGTCGCTTTTATCAAAATGGGATAATCCTTTTATAAGGGGAGGAATGCATGTCATGAATGGAATGCACAGACAATATGATGCATGCACGAGTCTTACGTTCTCACAAACTTATGAAATAAAAGCATCTAACGGTGAATTCGGTGGCATACAAACGATCTCTCATATACGTAACTAATTCGGTCTACACGATACGCTGTTATGTACCTGCAGAAAACTCATTTCAGCCCATTCCCCATGAATGCATGAAAGCAGTAAATATACCTACACGCTTTACATGAATCCCTAGATGCGTGTACAACGGTAGTAACTACCCAAACACATTGTCCTATTGACGGCATCGCCTCAACGGACGGAACACCCACACATGCGACACTTTTATAAAAACATGTGTAAAACATGTAATTATCCAAGTATCATATAAGCACTTTCCCTAGATCGGCGGTGTATCCGATCATGCTCTCACAGCTCACACTTACCGAAGCGTAGAGGTAACTGATCCATACATTACCACTCAATTAAGTGGCACTCATACAATAGCACGCCGTATGAGCAACGAAAAAGAAATATGGTGCAAGAACCCCAAGTTACTACTTTAAATAGCCACCTAGAGTCCTTAACTTTTTAGTTTCAAAATCACACTTTTTAAACAGAGTTTTGGTCTAAATACACTTATGAACAGTAATTACGCTAAACCATGCTCCGATGCCAGCTGTAACAGAACCGCCCAATTATACGAGATTAAGTAAGAAAATCATCCAACGGACGGACAATTTACCAAACTTAAGCCCGTATAACCCGGTAGTCCGTGAAATCTCGACGGATTTCAAACCATTTCACATCACAGACAAGATCGTAATAAGTTTAGCGATTACCTTCATAAGTTACATAGTAGTTCGCGGCACAAAATACATCAGAGTTTAAACATAGTTATTACAAACCAGTTTCGAATAAAGTAGCAGAAGCATTAGTTCAAAGCGCACACACACACACAACTTTCCAAAATAAAGTGCCAGCTCGCGATCATCTCCCACAAAAGCATCAGGCGAGGAGTAGTGAGTGACCATTGCCCATGGTCCTAGGCTTCGCCCATCGCAGGGTAGAGACAGTTGATACAATAACCATAGTACATCTGTCCATCTGCAACAAGTGGGAACAAAGCCCTGAGTACGAGAAGGTACTCAGCTAGACTTACCCGACAGGACCAAAACAAAAGTGACTCCAAGGATCATGATAGGCTTTTTGGTGGGGTAGCTGACTCATTTGCAAGAAAAGCATTTTTAGCTTATCAAATCATTTACAAAAGCATGTCATATTTTAATTCTTCATTCTCCTGTCAACTATGTTTGCACTTATGCTAAAGGAACCATGTAATTAAGCAAGCAAGGATTACCATTGATAATTAACAATAGTTACCATGTCATTTCCTCATAACTATCCAAGTGTTTCATCAATATTACTACGATGAAGTAACTCAAGTCAAGTGTTCACTATCCAGTGAACGATGGCGATTTGAATCGATTATTGACCAGCTGGTAATTTATTCCTCACACAAACCTCACTCACCCGCTAAAGTGAGGTATTGGTCACCGAGTCAACCATTCAGGTAAAGTCGCGAGCTTGCCAGGAACCACATGTACCCGGGGGCCGCCCGACTGCTCTTTGGCCTTATCATCGCGCCCCCGTTTCCTGCCACTACTGCTCCGGTACAGTGCGTTGCGGGCAATCCACTCGGCCCGAATAATCTCCCGGCTTCGCGGTCGAAAGGTACTTTATTCGGCCAGCTAAATGTGAGGCATGCGTTCAACATGACCCGAGGCCCGACATCGGACGGTCCTTAACCGACACAGACGGAAGACACTACAGTCCAGAACCCTGCAAGCTTCCGCCCGGTCTCAAATTCATTTCCACACTTAGTTATTCTCACATGACATTCTTTCACATAAACCAGGAAATCCCCTATAGCTCGCGGATGACAGACAATCACCCGACTTCTACCGGTCTAAGCAAGCTAAGCAGTTATTGACCGTAGACACCAGGGTGACAAGGATCGGGTAAAAACAAGGTGAAACAAGGTATAATGCAGCAACGTTTGCAAACAACTCCTAAACTTAATGCATCAGATTAAGTTAAGTTAATAAATAATTATTTGCAAACCGGGGGAGAAATGCTTCGGGGCTTGCCTCGCTCGAAGGTACTGGGACGATGGTCAGGGCACTCCGGAAGCTCTTCACCGGACTCCTCTTCTGCTTCTGCTGGCTCCGGCTCCGTCACCTCGGGCTGTTCCTCTGCGTCCTCGGGAACAACTGTCGGAAACACTTCCTGCGATCCTGTATGATGCAGAAATATGAGTGCAACATGCATAGATGCATTGCAGAGGTGACATGAGATGATGATGATGCGGAATGCATGAGATGTAATGAATATGTTACGTTATCGGATTATGTGGAACTTATGACTCTTCTACAAGGTAGTCTACGTCATCCAAGAACATGTACTCGGAAACTACCACCACTATTTTCTACCATGCGAGAGTACTTGACAATCAAGATGCTTCGAAGATACACCAAAGTATATTTTTCTAACTAGCTTTGCATTAAGAATAAATAGAAACCCTAATTAGTCCTATGGTTGAACAGCAACACATATTTTAGTAGCTCAGAAAAATCTTATAAAATTACAGTGGATTACTAATATCAAGAATAGCTTGACACAAAAATTTTACTGCATTTGGATAACTAGAACTGCCCATACAAAAATAACAAACTAAGGCCTAAAATAGATATTTCAAATACTTTACATTATGAAAAGTATCAAACAACAGATTTAGGAATTTTTCTACTATCTATTCCCTAAACAAACACTATAGAAAAATTATCACTTGCATGTTTTATTCAAATTTATTTAAATAACAAAAATAACAAATATTGGTAATAGAAAGCATTTGAACTGCAACTATATATTTTTCTACAGAACAACCATGATATAAAATTACCCTAGCAAGTACATGACACCACAGGATTAATAAACTTGGAACCACATTTTTCTGATTTTTCTACATTTTCTTATCAATTTTTCAAGAAAACACCAATTTCAAGGATTAAATAAAACACTACAGAAAAGTAATGAAATATTGACATGCAACATTTTTATATTGTAGATCTGATTCAAATGAGTACATAGAAATTTATTTCACCAATTTTGGAGCTAAAATGACCAAGAAATCATTTTCCAAAGTGTTTTTCATCAAGAATAATAAAAGAAATAGAAAATGGTTTTTCTGTTAAAGAGATTGGGCCGGCCCGTGGAAAAACAACCGGCCCGTGGCCGTTCCCGGCCTGCTTCACGCGTGCGGGAGAACCGCCGAGCCGGCCCGCTCGGGGCGCGGCCCAGAGGTGCGGCTTCGTTCCCCGAGAGGAGCCGAGCGCGGTCGCCGGCGTCCGCGCGCTCGACGTCGCGGCGGCGGCTGCGGCCAACCGGCCATCTCCGGTCGCGAGCAGGTGGGGCAAGGAGCGCATGAGAACCGTGACGAGAGGGCGAATCCATTTTTGGAGCTAGGGAGGCGAGAGGGGTAGCGGGGAGCCGCCTCGGCGGGAGGCAGCGCGCGGTGGCGCCATGGCCGTCGGTGGCGAGGCGTGGAGAAGCTCACCTAGGGCTCGGAAGGCGGCGCAAGCGCGAGCGTGAGCCGAGGGAAGGCGAGGCGGAGCTGTGGGCGCGAGCAATCGGAAAATGGCGCGGCGGTGCGAGAGCTTAACGCCGGCGGAGCGGCGGGCGCGGCGAGGGCGAAGCCCGAGCTCTCGGCTCTGGAGGGGAGGAGAGGAAGTGCGGGTGCGAGTGAGCGAGTGCGCGGGCCTCAGCAGGTGTAGGCGGGCCCGTGGGCGCGGTGGCAGGCTGCGGCTGACGCGCGGCGGGTGATGCTGGCGCGGGGCCGCCACGCGGCGGGAGTCCTCTGCCGCGGTCGCGGCGTGGCGCAGCGACGCGCGCGGGTGCGGGCGAGCGGAGGAAGGAGGCCGGGGTTGCGGGCCGGGCCGTCTGCATCGCGCGGGCGTGCGCGCGCGGCCGGCTGGGCCGGGCGGCTTCGCGAGCGGACCGAGAAGGGAGGCCGCGGCCTGCTAAGGCGAAAACCAGATTTTTGATTTTCAAATTTCGAATTTAAATGCATTTCAAACTTCAAACCACATTTTGAACAAGAAGAAGACATTTTATGGAATTGGCCCAAAAATAAAAGTTGCTCAAAATTAAATTCTCTACAACTTTGATTAAGGGGCCAACTCAAAATTCTTGATAGATTTTGAATGACAGAATAAAAGCTAAAATAGGGGATAATTTTGAATATTTTTCATAATTATTTTTGAACAAGTTTTGACAAAATTTGAGTCATCTAGTTGCTCCAAAATTTGAACTAGGGTTCCAAGTGATGTAGAATTTATAGTTGCAAGATTTTTGGTACAATGTAATTATCATATTAATACAATTTATCACATACGTTATTTTCAAGCTTTTCTTTTAATCAAATTATAATTTACCATACGTGATTATAATGTTATGAATGCGGTGCAATATGATCGTTATGCAAAAATGCATTGCGTAACACCGTAGTGTTACAGTTTAGGTTTAGGGTTTAGGGTTTTGGGTTTTGGGTTTAGGGTATAAGGTTTGGGGTTTAGGGTTTCGTGTTTAGGGTTTAGGGTTTAAATATGAGATCAATTAAGAAAGATATTGCCCCATACTTCAGACAACGCGATGCATACTAAAGTGATCTATAAAAGATGAATGTGATCATTGAGGGAGAAAGACGGTCATAATAATGATACCCCTAAAGTAAAAAATAGCTAAATTCCTAGACCTTTTTACAGTTCCAATAGAAAGATAGAATCGTCGGCCAGTATTTATACTGGACGCTTTCAGAGTTATTAAGGCGGTGCTAAACGCGCCGTATGAGTTTTATCATATTAAAACTCATATGGCGCCCTAAAAAACGAGATTCACCGCCACTATAGGACCCCACCTTAGGAACCCTAACCGATCTAGAGGGGAGTGTTGTATGCGACGGGAAGTCCACCGCCGTCGTCACTGCTCATCACCGTCACCGCACTTGACCATCCTCTACCTCATCTGCCATGACCCAAGGTATGGCCACTGCATTTCTCTTCTCCATCTCTCTCTCTCCAGTTGATGTTCTACATCCACCACTTGTTTATACCTAAAGGAAGTCAAGCACCCACTGATCTACTACTCTAGTTGATTTTATCATGATTCCTATTTAGATTACTCAAAAAGGCTTATATATTTGAACGCATGGATGTGAAAAGAAATAATTATTTCAACATTCACGAAGTTAGGGAAAGGCCAAACAAAAAAAGGGGGAGAAATTTTGCCTCTTTGTTATTATGCATAGATTACACCAAGCAATCTGCTCAAGACTTCAATTTCAATTTATAGTTTGATTATTTAGACCATCGACTGAACCATACTCTAACAATATAAGTTTTTTTCTTAACAAAAATTATTGGGTCTTTTAGGGTTTAGGGTTTAGGGTTTAGGGTTTTGGTTTAGGGTTTAGGGTTTGGGGTTTAGGGTTTAGGGCTTAGGATTTAGGGTTTAGGGTTTAGGGGTTTTAGGGTTTAGGGTTTAGGGTCTAGGTTTAGGGTTTAGGGTTTTGGGTTTAGGGTATAAGGTTTAGGGTTTAGGGTTTAGGGTTTTGGTTGTAGGGTTTAGGGTTTAAATATGAGATCAAGGGTTTTGGGTTTAGGGTATAAGGTTTAGGGTTTAGGGTTTAGGGTTTTGGTTGTAGGGTTTAGGGTTTAAATATGAGATCAATTAAGAAAGATATTGCCCCATACTTCAGACAACGCGATGCATACTAAAGTGAGCTATAAAATATGAATGTGATCGTCGAGGGAGAAAGACGGTCATAATAATGATACCCCTAAAGTAAAGAAAGAGCTAAATTCCTAGACCTTTTTACAGTTCCAATAGAAAGATAGAATCGTCGGCCAGTATTTATACTGGATGCTTTCAGAGTTATTAAGGCGGTGCTAAACGCGCCGTATGAGTTTTATCATATTAAAACTCATATGGCGCCCTAAAAAACGAGATTCACCGCCACTATAGGACCCCACCTCAGGAACCCTAACCGATCTAGAGGGGAGTGTTGTAAGCGACGGGAAGTCCAACGCCGTCGTCACTGCTCATCACCGTCACCGCACTTGACCATCCTCTACCTCATCTGCCATGACCGAAGGTATGGCCACTGCATTTCTCTTCTCCATATCTCTAGTCAAGCACCCACTGATCTACTACTCTAGTTGATTTTATCATGATTCCTACTCAAAAAGGCTTATATATTTGAACGCATGGATGTGAAAAGAAATAATTATTTCAACATTCACAAAGTTAGGGAAAGGCCAAACAAAAAAAGGGGGAGAAATTTTGCCTCTTTGTTATTATGTATAGATTACACCAAGCAATCTGCTCAAGACTTCAATTTCAATTTATAGTTTGATTATTTAGACCATCGACTGAAACACACTCTAACAATATATGTTTTTTCTTAACGAAAATTATTGGGTCTTTTAGGGTTTAGGGTTTAGGGTTTTGGTTTAGGGTTTAGGGTTTGGGGTTTAGGGTTTAGGGTTTAGGGTTTAGGGTTTAGGGTTTACGAGTTTTAGGGTTTAGGGTTTAGGGTTTAGGTTTAGGGTTTAGGGTTTTGGGTTTTGGGTTTAGGGTATAAGGTTTAGGGTTTAGGGTTTCGTGTTTAGGGTTTAGGGTTTAAATATGAGATCAATTAAGAAAGATATTGCCCCATACTTCAGACAACGCGATGCATACTAACGTGATCTATAAAAGATGAATGTGATCATCGAGGGAGAAAGACGGTCATAATAATGATACCCCTAAAGTAAAAAATAGCTAAATTCCAAGACCTTTTTACAGTTCCAATAGAAAGATAGAATCGTCGGCCAGTATTTATACTGGACGCTTTCAGAGTTATTAAGGCGGTGCTTAACACGCCGTATGAGTTTTATCATATTAAAACTCATATGGCGCCCTAAAAAACGAGATTCACCGCCACTATAGGACCCCACCTCAGGAACCCTAACCGATCTAGAGGGGTGTGTTGTAAGCGACGGGAAGTCCAACGCCGTCGTCACTGCTCATCACCGTCACCGCACTTGACCATCCTCTACCTCATCTGCCATGACCGAAGGTATGGCCACTGCATTTCTCTTCTCCATCTCTCTCTCTCCAGTTGATGTTCTACATCCACCACTTGTTTATACCTAAAGGAAGTCAAGCACCCACTGATCTACTACTCTAGTTGATTTTATCATGATTCCTATTTAGATTACTCAAAAAGGCTTATATATTTGAACGCATGGATGTGAAAAGAAATAATTATTTCAACATTCACAAAGTTAGGGAACGGCCAAACAAAAAAAGGGGGAGAAATTTTGCCTCTTTGTTATTATGTATAGATTACACCAAGCAATCTGCTCAAGATTTCAATTTCAATTTATAGTTTGATTATTTAGACCATTGACTGAACCATACTCTAACAATATAAGTTTTTTTCTTAACGAAAATTATTGGGTCTTTTAGGGTTTAGGGTTTAGGGTTTGGGGTTTTGGTTTAGGGTTTAGGGTTTGGGGTCTAGGGTTTAGGGTTTAGGGTTTAGGGGTTTTAGGGTTTAGGGTTTTGGGTTTTGGGTATATGGTTTAGGGTATAGGGTTTAGGGTTTAGGGTTTAAATATGAGATCAATTAAGAAAGATATTTCCCCATACTTCAGACAATGCGATGCATACTAAAGTGATTTATAAAAGATGAATGTGATCGTCGAGGGAGTAAGACGGTCATATTAATGATACCCCTAAAGTAAAGAAATAGAGAAATTCCTAGGCCTTTTTACAGTTCCAATGGAAAGATAGAATAGTCGGCCAGTATTCATACTGAATGCTTTCAGAGTTATTCAGGCGGTGTTAAACGCGCCTTATGAGTTTTATCATATTAAAACTCATATGTTAAACTAAAAAAACGAGATTCGCCGCCGGTACAGGACCCCACCTTAGAAACCCTAACCGATCTAGAGGGTTGTGTTGTAAGCGACGGGAAATCCACCGCCGTCGTCACTACTCATCACCGTCACCGCACTTTACCGTCCTCTACCTCGTATGCCAAGACCGAAGGTATGGCCACTACATTTCTCTTCTCCATCACTCTCTCTCTCTCTCCAATTGATGTTCTATATCCACCACTTGTTTATACCTAAAGGAAGTCAAGCACCCACTGATCTACTACTCTAGTTGATTTTATCATGATTCCTATTTAGATTACTCAAAAAGGCTTATATATTTGAACGCATGGATGTGAAAAGAAATAATTATTTCAACATTCACGAAGTTAGGGAAAGGCCAAACAAAAAAAGGGGGAGAAATTTTGCCTCTTTGTTATTATGCATAGATTACACCAAGCAATCTGCTCAAGACTTCAATTTCAATTTATAGTTTGATTATTTAGACCATCGATTGAACCATACTCTAACAATATAAGTTTTTTTCTTAACGAAAATTATTGGGACTTTTAGGGTTTAGGGTTTAGGGTTTAGGGTTTTGGTTTAGGGTTTAGGGTTTAGGGTTTAGGGTTTAGGGGTTTTAGGGTTTAGGGTTTAGGGTTTAGGGTTTTGGGTTTTGGGTTTTGGGTTTAGGGTATAGGGTTTAGGGTTTAGGGTTTAGGGTTTAGGGTTTAAATATGAGATCAATTAAGAAAGATATTTCCCCATACTTCAGACAATGCGATGCATACTAAAGTGATTTATAAAAGATGAATGTGATCGTCGAGGGAGTAAGACGGTCATATTAATGATACCCCTAAAGTAAAGAAATAGCGAAATTCCTAGACCTTTTTACAGTTCCAATGGAAAGATAGAATAGTCGGCCAGTATTCATACTAAACGCTTTCAGAGTTATTCAGGCGGTGTTAAACGCGCCTTATGAGTTTTATCATATTAAAACACATATGTTAAACAAAAAAATGAGATTCGCCGCCGCTACAGGACCCCACCTTAGAAACCCTAACCGATCTAGAGGGGAGTGTTGTAAGCGACGGGAAATCCACCGCTGTCGTCACTACTCATCAACGTCACCACACTTTACCGTCCTCTACCTCATATGCCAAGACCGAAGGTATGGCCACTGCATTTCTCTTCTCCATCACTCTCTCTCTCTCCAATTGATGTTCTATATCCACCACATGTTTATACCTAAAGGAAGTCATGCACCCACTGATCTACTACTCTAGTTGATTTTATCATGATTCCTATTTAGATTACTCAAAAAGGCTTATATATTTGAACGCATGGATGTGAAAAGAAATAATTATTTCAACATTCACGAAGTTAGGGAAAGGCCAAACAAAAAAGGGGGAGAAATTTTGCCTCTTTGTTATTATGCATAGATTACACCAAGCAATCTGCTCAAGACTTCAATTTCAATTTATAGTTTGATTATTTAGACCATCGACTGAACCATACTCTAACAATATAAGTTTTTTTCTTAACGAAAATTATTGGGACTTTTAGGGTTTAGGGTTTAGGGTTTAGGGTTTTGGTTTAGGGTTTAGGGTTTGATGTTTAGGGTTTAGGGTTTAGGGTTTAGGGTTTAGGGTTTAGGGTTTAGAGGTTTTAGGGTTTAGGGTTTAGGGTTTAGGTTTAGGGTTTAGGGTTTTGGGTTTTGGGTTTAGGGTATAAGGTTTAGGGTTTAGGGTTTAGGGTTTCGGGTTTAGGGTTTAGGGTTTAAATATGAGATCAATTAAGAAAGATATTGCCCCATACTTCAGACAAAGCGATGCATACTAAAGTGATCTATAAAAGATGAATGTGATCATCGAGGGAGAAAGACGGTCATAATAATGATACCCCTAAAGTAAAGAAAGAGCTAAATTCCTAGACCTTTTTACAGTTCCAATAGAAAGATAGAATCATCGGCCAGTATTTATACTGGACGCTTTCAGAGTTATTAAGGCGGTGCTAAACGCGCCGTATGAGTTTTATCAAATTAAAACTCATATGGCACCCTAAAAAACGAGATTCACCGCCACTATAGGACCCCACCTCAGAAACCCTAACCGATCTAGAGGGGAGTGTTGTAAGCGACGGGAAGTCCACCGCCGTCGTCACTGCTCGTCACCGTCACCGCACTTGACCATCCTCTACCTCATCTGCCACGACCGAAGGTATGGCCACTGCATTTCTCTTCTCCATCACTCTCTCTCTCCAGTTGATGTTCTACATCCACCACTTGTTTATACCTAAAGGAAGTCAAGCACCCACTGATCTACTACTCTAGTTCATTTTATCATGATTCCTATTTAGATTACTCAAAAAGGCTTATATATTTGAACGCATGGATGTGAAAAGAAATAATTATTTCAACATTCACGAAGTTAGGGAAAGGCCAAACAAAAAAAGGGGGAGAAATTTTGCCTCTTTGTTATTATGTATAGATTACACCAAGCAATCTGCTCAAGACTTCAATTTCAATTTATAGTTTGATTATTTAGACCATCGACTGAACCATACTCTAACAATATAAGTTTTTTTCTTAACGAAAATTATTGGGTCTTTTAGGGTTTAGGGTTTAGGGTTTTGGTTTAGGGTTTAGGGTTTGGGGTTTAGGGTTTAAGGTTTAGGGTTTAGGGTTTAGGGGTTTTAGGGTTTAGGGTTTAGGGTTTAGGTTTAGGGTTTAGGGTTTAGGGTTTTGGGTTTAGGGTATAAGGTTTAGGGTTTAGGGTTTAGGGTTTCGGGTTTAGGGTTTAGGGTTTAAATATGAGATCAATTAAGAAAGATATTGCCCCATACTTCAGACAAAGCGATGCATACTAAAGTGATCTATAAAAGATGAATGTGATCGTCGAGGGAGAAAGACGGTCATAATAATGATACCCCTAAAGTAAAGAAAGAGCTAAATTCCTAGACCTTTTTACAGTTCCAATAGAAAGATAGAATCATCGGCCAGTATTTATACTGGACGCTTTCAGAGTTATTAAGGCGGTGCTAAACACGCCGTATGAGTTTTATCAAATTAAAACTCATATGGCACCCTAAAAAACGAGATTCACCGCCACTATAGGACCCCACCTCAGAAACCCTAACCGATCTAGAGGCGAGTGTTGTAAGCGACGGGAAGTCCACCGCCGTCGTCACTGCTCGTCACCGTCACCGCACTTGACCATCCTCTACCTCATCTGCCACGACCGAAGGTATGGCCACTGCATTTCTCTTCTCCATCACTCTCTCTCTCCAGTTGATGTTCTACATCCACCACTTGTTTATACCTAAAGGAAGTCAAGCACCCACTGATCTACTACTCTAGTTCATTTTATCATGATTCCTATTTAGATTACTCAAAAAGGCTTATATATTTGAACGCATGGATGTGAAAAGAAATAATTATTTCAACATTCACGAAGTTAGGGAAAGGCCAAACAAAAAAAGGGGGAGAAATTTTGCCTCTTTGTTATTATGTATAGATTGCACCAAGCAATCTGCTCAAGACTTCAATTTCAATTTATAGTTTGATTATTTAGACCATCGACTGAACCATACTCTAACAATATAAGTTTTTTTCTTAACGAAAATTATTGGGTCTTTTAGGGTTTAGGGTTTAGGGTTTTGGTTTAGGGTTTAGGGTTTGGGGTTTAGGGTTTAATTTTTAGGGTTTAGGGTTTAGGGGTTTTAGGGTTTAGGGTTTAGGGTTTAGGTTTAGGGTTTTGGGTTTTGGGTTTAGGGTATAAGGTTTAGGGTTTAGGGTTTAGGGTTTCGGGTTTAGGGTTTAGGGTTTAAATATGAGATCAATTAAGAAAGATATTGCCCCATACTTCAGACAACGCGATGCATACTAAAGTGATCTATAAAAGATGAATGTGATCATCGTGGGAGAAAGACGGTCATAATAATGATACCCCTAAAGTAAAAAATAGCTAAATTCCTAGACCTTTTTACAGTTCCAATAGAAAGATAGAATCGTCGGCCAGTATTTATACTGGACGCTTTCAGAGTTATTAAGGCGGTGCTAAACGCGCCGTATGAGTTTTATCATTTTAAAACTCATATGGCGCCCTAAAAAATGAGATTCACCGCCACTATAGGACCCCACCTTAGAAACCCTAACCGATCTAGAGGGGAGTGTTGTAAGCGACGGGAAGTCCACCGCCGTCGTCACTGCTCATCACCGTCACCGCACTTGACCATCCTCTACCTCATCTGCCATGACCGAAGGTATGGCCACTGCATTTCTGTTCTCCATCACTCTCTCTCTCCAGTTGATGTTCTACATCCACCACTTGTTTATACCTAAAGGAAGTCAAGCATCCACTGATCTACTTCTCTAGTTGATTTTATCATGATTCCTATTTAGATTACTCAAAAAGTCTTATATATTTGAACGCGTGGATGTGAAAAGAAATAATTATTTCAACATTCACGAAGTTAGGGAAAGGCCAAACAAAAAAAGGGGGAGAAATTTTGCCTCTTTGTTATTATGTATAGATTACACCAAGCAATCTGCTCAAGATTTCAATTTCAATTTATAGTTTGATTATTTAGACCATTGACTGAACCATACTCTAACAATATAAGTTTTTTTCTTAACAAAAATTATTGGGTCTTTTAGGGTTTAGGGTTTAGGGTTTGGGGTTCTGGTTTAGGGTTTAGGGTTTGGAGTTTAGGGTTTAGGGTTTAGGGTTTAGGGTTTAGGGTTTAGGGTTTAGGGGTTTTAGGGTTTAGGGTTTAGGGTTTAGGGTTTGGGGTTTTGGGTTTAGGGTATAGGGTTTAGGGTTTAGGGTTTAGGGTTTAGGGTTTAAATATGAGATCAATTAAGAAAGATATTTTTGGTTTAGGGTTTAGGGTTTGATGTTTAGGGTTTAGGGTTTAGGGTTTAGGGTTTAGGGTTTAGAGGTTTTAGGGTTTAGGGTTTAGGGTTTAGGTTTAGGGTTTAGGGTTTTGGGTTTTGGGTTTAGGGTATAAGGTTTAGGGTTTAGGGTTTAGGGTTTCGGGTTTAGGGTTTAGGGTTTAAATATGAGATCAATTAAGAAAGATATTGCCCCATACTTCAGACAAAGCGATGCATACTAAAGTGATCTATAAAAGATGAATGTGATCGTCGAGGGAGAAAGACGGTCATAATAATGATACCCCTAAAGTAAAGAAAGAGCTAAATTCCTAGACCTTTTTACAGTTCCAATAGAAAGATAGAATCATCGGCCAGTATTTATACTGGACGCTTTCAGAGTTATTAAGGCGGTGCTAAACGCGCCGTATGAGTTTATCAAATTAAAACTCATATGGCACCCTAAAAAACGAGATTCACCGCCACTATAGGACCCCACCTCAGAAACCCTAACCGATCTAGAGGGGAGTGTTGTAAGCGACGGGAAGTCCACCGCCGTCATCACTGCTCGTCACCGTCACCGCACTTGACCATCCTCTACCTCATCTGCCACGACCGAAGGTATGGCCACTGCATTTCTCTTCTCCATCACTCTCTCTCTCCAGTTGATGTTCTACATCCACCACTTGTTTATACCTAAAGGAAGTCAAGCACCCACTGATCTACTACTCTAGTTCATTTTATCATGATTCCTATTTAGATTACTCAAAAAGGCTTATATATTTGAACGCATGGATGTGAAAAGAAATAATTATTTCAACATTCACGAAGTTAGGGAAAGGCCAAACAAAAAAAGGGGGAGAAATTTTGCCTCTTTGTTATTATGTATAGATTACACCAAGCAATCTGCTCAAGACTTCAATTTCAATTTATAGTTTGATTATTTAGACCATCGACTGAACCATACTCTAACAATATAAGTTTTTTTCTTAACGAAAATTATTGGGTCTTTTAGGGTTTAGGGTTTAGGGTTTTGGTTTAGGGTTTAGGGTTTGGGGTTTAGGGTTTAATTTTTAGGGTTTAGGGTTTAGGGGTTTTAGGGTTTAGGGTTTAGGGTTTAGGTTTAGGGTTTTGGGTTTTGGGTTTAGGGTATAAGGTTTAGGGTTTAGGGTTTAGGGTTTCGGGTTTAGGGTTTAGGGTTTAAATATGAGATCAATTAAGAAAGATATTGCCCCATACTTCAGACAAAGCGATGCATACTAAAGTGATCTATAAAAGATGAATGTGATCATCGAGGGAGAAAGACGGTCATAATAATGATACCCCTAAAGTAAAGAAAGAGCTAAATTCCTAGACCTTTTTACAGTTCCAATAGAAAGATAGAATCATCGGCCAGTATTTATACTGGACGCTTTCAGAGTTATTAAGGCGGTGCTAAACGCGCCGTATGAGTTTTATCAAATTAAAACTCATATGGCACCCTAAAAAACGAGATTCACCGCCACTATAGGACCCCACCTCAGAAACCCTAACCGATCTAGAGGGGAGTGTTGTAAGCGACGGGAAGTCCACCGCCGTCGTCACTGCTCGTCACCGTCACCGCACTTGACCATCCTCTACCTCATCTGCCACGACCGAAGGTATGGCCACTGCATTTCTCTTCTCCATCACTCTCTCTCTCCAGTTGATGTTCTACATCCACCACTTGTTTATACCTAAAGGAAGTCAAGCACCCACTGATCTACTACTCTAGTTCATTTTATCATGATTCCTATTTAGATTACTCAAAAAGGCTTATATATTTGAACGCATGGATGTGAAAAGAAATAATTATTTCAACATTCACGAAGTTAGGGAAAGGCCAAACAAAAAAAGGGGGAGAAATTTTGCCTCTTTGTTATTATGTATAGATTACACCAAGCAATCTGCTCAAGACTTCAATTTCAATTTATAGTTTGATTATTTAGACCATCGACTGAACCATACTCTAACAATATAAGTTTTTTTCTTAACGAAAATTATTGGGTCTTTTAGGGTTTAGGGTTTAGGGTTTTGGTTTAGGGTTTAGGGTTTGGGGTTTAGGGTTTAAGGTTTAGGGTTTAGGGTTTAGGGGTTTTAGGGTTTAGGGTTTAGGGTTTAGGTTTAGGGTTTAGGGTTTAGGGTTTTGGGTTTAGGGTATAAGGTTTAGGGTTTAGGGTTTAGGGTTTCGGGTTTAGGGTTTAGGGTTTAAATATGAGATCAATTAAGAAAGATATTGCCCCATACTTCAGACAAAGCGATGCATACTAAAGTGATCTATAAAAGATGAATGTGATCGTCGAGGGAGAAAGACGGTCATAATAATGATACCCCTAAAGTAAAGAAAGAGCTAAATTCCTAGACCTTTTTACAGTTCCAATAGAAAGATAGAATCATCGGCCAGTATTTATACTGGACGCTTTCAGAGTTATTAAGGCGGTGCTAAACACGCCGTATGAGTTTTATCAAATTAAAACTCATATGGCACCCTAAAAAACGAGATTCACCGCCACTATAGGACCCCACCTCAGAAACCCTAACCGATCTAGAGGCGAGTGTTGTAAGCGACGGGAAGTCCACCGCCGTCGTCACTGCTCGTCACCGTCACCGCACTTGACCATCCTCTACCTCATCTGCCACGACCGAAGGTATGGCCACTGCATTTCTCTTCTCCATCACTCTCTCTCTCCAGTTGATGTTCTACATCCACCACTTGTTTATACCTAAAGGAAGTCAAGCACCCACTGATCTACTACTCTAGTTCATTTTATCATGATTCCTATTTAGATTACTCAAAAAGGCTTATATATTTGAACGCATGGATGTGAAAAGAAATAATTATTTCAACATTCACGAAGTTAGGGAAAGGCCAAACAAAAAAAGGGGGAGAAATTTTGCCTCTTTGTTATTATGTATAGATTGCACCAAGCAATCTGCTCAAGACTTCAATTTCAATTTATAGTTTGATTATTTAGACCATCGACTGAACCATACTCTAACAATATAAGTTTTTTTCTTAACGAAAATTATTGGGTCTTTTAGGGTTTAGGGTTTAGGGTTTTGGTTTAGGGTTTAGGGTTTGGGGTTTAGGGTTTAATTTTTAGGGTTTAGGGTTTAGGGGTTTTAGGGTTTAGGGTTTAGGGTTTAGGTTTAGGGTTTTGGGTTTTGGGTTTAGGGTATAAGGTTTAGGGTTTAGGGTTTAGGGTTTCGGGTTTAGGGTTTAGGGTTTAAATATGAGATCAATTAAGAAAGATATTGCCCCATACTTCAGACAAAGCGATGCATACTAAAGTGATCTATAAAAGATGAATGTGATCATCGAGGGAGAAAGACGGTCATAATAATGATACCCCTAAAGTAAAGAAAGAGCTAAATTCCTAGACCTTTTTACAGTTCCAATAGAAAGATAGAATCATCGGCCAGTATTTATACTGGACGCTTTCAGAGTTATTAAGGCGGTGCTAAACGCGCCGTATGAGTTTTATCAAATTAAAACTCATATGGCACCCTAAAAAACGAGATTCACCGCCACTATAGGACCCCACCTCAGAAACCCTAACCGATCTAGAGGGGAGTGTTGTAAGCGACGGGAAGTCCACCGCCGTCGTCACTGCTCGTCACCGTCACCGCACTTGACCATCCTCTACCTCATCTGCCACGACCGAAGGTATGGCCACTGCATTTCTCTTCTCCATCACTCTCTCTCTCCAGTTGATGTTCTACATCCACCACTTGTTTATACCTAAAGGAAGTCAAGCACCCACTGATCTACTACTCTAGTTCATTTTATCATGATTCCTATTTAGATTACTCAAAAAGGCTTATATATTTGAACGCATGGATGTGAAAAGAAATAATTATTTCAACATTCACGAAGTTAGGGAAAGGCCAAACAAAAAAAGGGGGAGAAATTTTGCCTCTTTGTTATTATGTATAGATTACACCAAGCAATCTGCTCAAGACTTCAATTTCAATTTATAGTTTGATTATTTAGACCATCGACTGAACCATACTCTAACAATATAAGTTTTTTTCTTAACGAAAATTATTGGGTCTTTTAGGGTTTAGGGTTTAGGGTTTTGGTTTAGGGTTTAGGGTTTGGGGTTTAGGGTTTAAGGTTTAGGGTTTAGGGTTTAGGGGTTTTAGGGTTTAGGGTTTAGGGTTTAGGTTTAGGGTTTAGGGTTTAGGGTTTTGGGTTTAGGGTATAAGGTTTAGGGTTTAGGGTTTAGGGTTTCGGGTTTAGGGTTTAGGGTTTAAATATGAGATCAATTAAGAAAGATATTGCCCCATACTTCAGACAAAGCGATGCATACTAAAGTGATCTATAAAAGATGAATGTGATCGTCGAGGGAGAAAGACGGTCATAATAATGATACCCCTAAAGTAAAGAAAGAGCTAAATTCCTAGACCTTTTTACAGTTCCAATAGAAAGATAGAATCATCGGCCAGTATTTATACTGGACGCTTTCAGAGTTATTAAGGCGGTGCTAAACACGCCGTATGAGTTTTATCAAATTAAAACTCATATGGCACCCTAAAAAACGAGATTCACCGCCACTATAGGACCCCACCTCAGAAACCCTAACCGATCTAGAGGCGAGTGTTGTAAGCGACGGGAAGTCCACCGCCGTCGTCACTGCTCGTCACCGTCACCGCACTTGACCATCCTCTACCTCATCTGCCACGACCGAAGGTATGGCCACTGCATTTCTCTTCTCCATCACTCTCTCTCTCCAGTTGATGTTCTACATCCACCACTTGTTTATACCTAAAGGAAGTCAAGCACCCACTGATCTACTACTCTAGTTCATTTTATCATGATTCCTATTTAGATTACTCAAAAAGGCTTATATATTTGAACGCATGGATGTGAAAAGAAATAATTATTTCAACATTCACGAAGTTAGGGAAAGGCCAAACAAAAAAAGGGGGAGAAATTTTGCCTCTTTGTTATTATGTATAGATTGCACCAAGCAATCTGCTCAAGACTTCAATTTCAATTTATAGTTTGATTATTTAGACCATCGACTGAACCATACTCTAACAATATAAGTTTTTTTCTTAACGAAAATTATTGGGTCTTTTAGGGTTTAGGGTTTAGGGTTTTGGTTTAGGGTTTAGGGTTTGGGGTTTAGGGTTTAATTTTTAGGGTTTAGGGTTTAGGGGTTTTAGGGTTTAGGGTTTAGGGTTTAGGTTTAGGGTTTTGGGTTTTGGGTTTAGGGTATAAGGTTTAGGGTTTAGGGTTTAGGGTTTCGGGTTTAGGGTTTAGGGTTTAAATATGAGATCAATTAAGAAAGATATTGCCCCATACTTCAGACAACGCGATGCATACTAAAGTGATCTATAAAAGATGAATGTGATCATCGTGGGAGAAAGACGGTCATAATAATGATACCCCTAAAGTAAAAAATAGCTAAATTCCTAGACCTTTTTACAGTTCCAATAGAAAGATAGAATCGTCGGCCAGTATTTATACTGGACGCTTTCAGAGTTATTAAGGCGGTGCTAAACGCGCCGTATGAGTTTTATCATTTTAAAACTCATATGGCGCCCTAAAAAATGAGATTCACCGCCACTATAGGACCCCACCTTAGAAACCCTAACCGATCTAGAGGGGAGTGTTGTAAGCGACGGGAAGTCCACCGCCGTCGTCACTGCTCATCACCGTCACCGCACTTGACCATCCTCTACCTCATCTGCCATGACCGAAGGTATGGCCACTGCATTTCTGTTCTCCATCACTCTCTCTCTCCAGTTGATGTTCTACATCCACCACTTGTTTATACCTAAAGGAAGTCAAGCATCCACTGATCTACTTCTCTAGTTGATTTTATCATGATTCCTATTTAGATTACTCAAAAAGTCTTATATATTTGAACGCGTGGATGTGAAAAGAAATAATTATTTCAACATTCACGAAGTTAGGGAAAGGCCAAACAAAAAAAGGGGGAGAAATTTTGCCTCTTTGTTATTATGTATAGATTACACCAAGCAATCTGCTCAAGATTTCAATTTCAATTTATAGTTTGATTATTTAGACCATTGACTGAACCATACTCTAACAATATAAGTTTTTTTCTTAACAAAAATTATTGGGTCTTTTAGGGTTTAGGGTTTAGGGTTTGGGGTTCTGGTTTAGGGTTTAGGGTTTGGAGTTTAGGGTTTAGGGTTTAGGGTTTAGGGTTTAGGGTTTAGGGTTTAGGGGTTTTAGGGTTTAGGGTTTAGGGTTTAGGGTTTGGGGTTTTGGGTTTAGGGTATAGGGTTTAGGGTTTAGGGTTTAGGGTTTAGGGTTTAAATATGAGATCAATTAAGAAAGATATTTTTGGTTTAGGGTTTAGGGTTTGATGTTTAGGGTTTAGGGTTTAGGGTTTAGGGTTTAGGGTTTAGAGGTTTTAGGGTTTAGGGTTTAGGGTTTAGGTTTAGGGTTTAGGGTTTTGGGTTTTGGGTTTAGGGTATAAGGTTTAGGGTTTAGGGTTTAGGGTTTCGGGTTTAGGGTTTAGGGTTTAAATATGAGATCAATTAAGAAAGATATTGCCCCATACTTCAGACAAAGCGATGCATACTAAAGTGATCTATAAAAGATGAATGTGATCGTCGAGGGAGAAAGACGGTCATAATAATGATACCCCTAAAGTAAAGAAAGAGCTAAATTCCTAGACCTTTTTACAGTTCCAATAGAAAGATAGAATCATCGGCCAGTATTTATACTGGACGCTTTCAGAGTTATTAAGGCGGTGCTAAACGCGCCGTATGAGTTTATCAAATTAAAACTCATATGGCACCCTAAAAAACGAGATTCACCGCCACTATAGGACCCCACCTCAGAAACCCTAACCGATCTAGAGGGGAGTGTTGTAAGCGACGGGAAGTCCACCGCCGTCATCACTGCTCGTCACCGTCACCGCACTTGACCATCCTCTACCTCATCTGCCACGACCGAAGGTATGGCCACTGCATTTCTCTTCTCCATCACTCTCTCTCTCCAGTTGATGTTCTACATCCACCACTTGTTTATACCTAAAGGAAGTCAAGCACCCACTGATCTACTACTCTAGTTCATTTTATCATGATTCCTATTTAGATTACTCAAAAAGGCTTATATATTTGAACGCATGGATGTGAAAAGAAATAATTATTTCAACATTCACGAAGTTAGGGAAAGGCCAAACAAAAAAAGGGGGAGAAATTTTGCCTCTTTGTTATTATGTATAGATTACACCAAGCAATCTGCTCAAGACTTCAATTTCAATTTATAGTTTGATTATTTAGACCATCGACTGAACCATACTCTAACAATATAAGTTTTTTTCTTAACGAAAATTATTGGGTCTTTTAGGGTTTAGGGTTTAGGGTTTTGGTTTAGGGTTTAGGGTTTGGGGTTTAGGGTTTAATTTTTAGGGTTTAGGGTTTAGGGGTTTTAGGGTTTAGGGTTTAGGGTTTAGGTTTAGGGTTTTGGGTTTTGGGTTTAGGGTATAAGGTTTAGGGTTTAGGGTTTAGGGTTTCGGGTTTAGGGTTTAGGGTTTAAATATGAGATCAATTAAGAAAGATATTGCCCCATACTTCAGACAACGCGATGCATACTAAAGTGATCTATAAAAGATGAATGTGATCATCGTGGGAGAAAGACGGTCATAATAATGATACCCCTAAAGTAAAAAATAGCTAAATTCCTAGACCTTTTTACAGTTCCAATAGAAAGATAGAATCGTCGGCCAGTATTTATACTGGACGCTTTCAGAGTTATTAAGGCGGTGCTAAACGCGCCGTATGAGTTTTATCATTTTAAAACTCATATGGCGCCCTAAAAAATGAGATTCACCGCCACTATAGGACCCCACCTTAGAAACCCTAACCGATCTAGAGGGGAGTGTTGTAAGCGACGGGAAGTCCACCGCCGTCGTCACTGCTCATCACCGTCACCGCACTTGACCATCCTCTACCTCATCTGCCATGACCGAAGGTATGGCCACTGCATTTCTGTTCTCCATCACTCTCTCTCTCCAGTTGATGTTCTACATCCACCACTTGTTTATACCTAAAGGAAGTCAAGCATCCACTGATCTACTTCTCTAGTTGATTTTATCATGATTCCTATTTAGATTACTCAAAAAGTCTTATATATTTGAACGCGTGGATGTGAAAAGAAATAATTATTTCAACATTCACGAAGTTAGGGAAAGGCCAAACAAAAAAAGGGGGAGAAATTTTGCCTCTTTGTTATTATGTATAGATTACACCAAGCAATCTGCTCAAGATTTCAATTTCAATTTATAGTTTGATTATTTAGACCATTGACTGAACCATACTCTAACAATATAAGTTTTTTTCTTAACAAAAATTATTGGGTCTTTTAGGGTTTAGGGTTTAGGGTTTGGGGTTCTGGTTTAGGGTTTAGGGTTTGGGGTTTAGGGTTTAGGGTTTAGGGTTTAGGGTTTAGGGGTTTTAGGGTTTAGGGTTTAGGGTTTAGGGTTTGGGGTTTTGGGTTTAGGGTATAGGGTTTAGGGTTTAGGGTTTAGGGTTTAAATATGAGATCAATTAAGAAAGATATTTTTGGTTTAGGGTTTAGGGTTTGATGTTTAGGGTTTAGGGTTTAGGGTTTAGGGTTTAGGGTTTAGAGGTTTTAGGGTTTAGGGTTTAGGGTTTAGGTTTAGGGTTTAGGGTTTTGGGTTTTGGGTTTAGGGTATAAGGTTTAGGGTTTAGGGTTTAGGGTTTCGGGTTTAGGGTTTAGGGTTTAAATATGAGATCAATTAAGAAAGATATTGCCCCATACTTCAGACAAAGCGATGCATACTAAAGTGATCTATAAAAGATGAATGTGATCGTCGAGGGAGAAAGACGGTCATAATAATGATACCCCTAAAGTAAAGAAAGAGCTAAATTCCTAGACCTTTTTACAGTTCCAATAGAAAGATAGAATCATCGGCCAGTATTTATACTGGACGCTTTCAGAGTTATTAAGGCGGTGCTAAACGCGCCGTATGAGTTTTATCAAATTAAAACTCATATGGCACCCTAAAAAACGAGATTCACCGCCACTATAGGACCCCACCTCAGAAACCCTAACCGATCTAGAGGGGAGTGTTGTAAGCGACGGGAAGTCCACCGCCGTCATCACTGCTCGTCACCGTCACCGCACTTGACCATCCTCTACCTCATCTGCCACGACCGAAGGTATGGCCACTGCATTTCTCTTCTCCATCACTCTCTCTCTCCAGTTGATGTTCTACATCCACCACTTGTTTATACCTAAAGGAAGTCAAGCACCCACTGATCTACTACTCTAGTTCATTTTATCATGATTCCTATTTAGATTACTCAAAAAGGCTTATATATTTGAACGCATGGATGTGAAAAGAAATAATTATTTCAACATTCACGAAGTTAGGGAAAGGCCAAACAAAAAAAGGGGGAGAAATTTTGCCTCTTTCTTATTATGTATAGATTACACCAAGCAATCTGCTCAAGACTTCAATTTCAATTTATAGTTTGATTATTTAGACCATCGACTGAACCATACTCTAACAATATAAGTTTTTTTCTTAACGAAAATTATTGGGTCTTTTAGGGTTTAGGGTTTAGGGTTTTGGTTTAGGGTTTAGGGTTTGGGGTTTAGGGTTTAAGGTTTAGGGTTTAGGGTTTAGGGGTTTTAGGGTTTAGGGTTTAGGGTTTAGGTTTAGGGTTTAGGGTTTTGGGTTTTGGGTTTAGGGTATAAGGTTTAGGGTTTAGGGTTTAGGGTTTCGGGTTTAGGGTTTAGGGTTTAAATATGAGATCAATTAAGAAAGATATTGCCCCATACTTCAGACAACGCGATGCATACTAAAGTGATCTATAAAAGATGAATGTGATCATCGAGGGAGAAAGACGGTCATAATAGCTAAATTCCTAGACCTTTTTACAGTTCCAATAGAAAGATAGAATCGTCGGCCAGTATTTATACTGGACGCTTTCAGAGTTATTAAGGCGGTGCTAAACGCGCCGTATGAGTTTTATCATATTAAAACTCATATGGCGCCCTAAAAAATGAGATTCACCGCCACTATAGGACCCCACCTTAGAAACCCTAACCGATCTAGAGGGGAGTGTTGTAAGCGACGGGAAGTCCACCGCCGTCGTCACTGCTCATCACCGTCACCGCACTTGACCATCCTCTACCTCATCTGCCACGACCGAAGGTATGGCCACTGCATTTCTGTTCTCCATCACTCTCTCTCTCCAGTTGATGTTCTACATCCACCACTTGTTTATACCTAAAGGAAGTCAAGCATCCACTGATCTACTACTCTAGTTGATTTTATCATGATTCCTATTTAGATTACTCAAAAAGTCTTATATATTTGAACGCGTGGATGTGAAAAGAAATAATTATTTCAACATTCACGAAGTTAGGGAAAGGCCAAACAAAAAAAGGGGGAGAAATTTTGCCTCTTTGTTATTATGTATAGATTACACCAAGCAATCTGCTCAAGATTTCAATTTCAATTTATAGTTTGATTATTTAGACCATTGACTGAACCATACTCTAACAATATAAGTTTTTTTCTTAACAAAAATTATTGGGTCTTTTAGGGTTTAGGGTTTAGGGTTTGGGGTTCTGGTTTAGGGTTTAGGGTTTGGGGTTTAGGGTTTAGGGTTTAGGGTTTAGGGTTTAGGGTTTATGGGTTTTAGGGTTTAGGGTTTAGGGTTTAGGGTTTAGGGTTTGGGGTTTTGGGTTTAGGGTATAGGGTTTAGGGTTTAGGGTTTAGGGTTTAGGGTTTAAATATGAGATCAATTAAGAAAGATATTTCCCCATACTTCAGACAATGCGATGCATACTAAAGTGATTTATAAAAGATGAATGTGATCATCGAGGGAGTAAGACGGTCATATTAATGATACCCCTAAAGTAAAGAAATAGCGAAATTCCTAGACCTTTTTATAGTTCCAATAGAAAGATAGAATAGTCGGCCAGTATTCATACCGAACGCTTTCGGAGTTATTCAGGCGGTGTTAAACGCGCCATATGAGTTTTATCAGTCTCTCTCTCTCCAATTGATGTTCTACATCCACCACTTGTTTATACCTAAAGGAAGTCAAGCACCAACTGATCTACTACTCTAGTTGATTTTATCATGATTCCTATTTAGATTACTCAAAATGGCTTATATATTTGAACGCATGGATGTGAAAAGAAACAATTATTTCAACATTCACAAAGTTAGAGAAAGGCCAAACAAAAAAAGGGGGAGAAATTTTGCCTCTTTGTTATTATGTATAGATTACACCAAGCAATCTGCTCAAGATTTCAATTTCAATTTCAATTTATAATTTGATTATTTAGACCATTGACTGAACCATACTCTAACAATATAAGTTTTGTTCTTAATGAAAATTATTGGGTCTTTTAGGGTTTAGGGTTTAGGGTTTCGGGTTTGGGGTTTAGGGTTTAGGGTTTAGGGTTTAGGGATTAGGGCTTAGGGGTTTTAGGGTTTAGGGTTTAGGGTTTAGGGTTTTGGGTTTAGGGTTCAGAGTTTAGGGTTTTAGGTTTAGGGTTTAGGGTTTAGGGTTTTGGGTTTAGGGTTTAGGGTTTAGGGTTTAAATATGAGATCAATTAAGAAAGATATTTTTGGTTTAGGGTTTAGGGTTTGATGTTTAGGGTTTAGGGTTTAGGGTTTAGGGTTTAGGGTTTAGAGGTTTTAGGGTTTAGGGTTTAGGGTTTAGGTTTAGGGTTTAGGGTTTTGGGTTTTGGGTTTAGGGTATAAGGTTTAGGGTTTAGGGTTTAGGGTTTCGGGTTTCGGGTTTAGGGTTTAAATATGAGATCAATTAAGAAAGATATTGCCCCATACTTCAGACAAAGCGATGCATACTAAAGTGATCTATAAAAGATGAATGTGATCGTCGAGGGAGAAAGACGGTCATAATAATGATACCCCTAAAGTAAAGAAAGAGCTAAATTCCTAGACCTTTTTACAGTTCCAATAGAAAGATAGAATCATCGGCCAGTATTTATACTGGACGCTTTCAGAGTTATTAAGGCGGTGCTAAACGCGCCGTATGAGTTTTATCAAATTAAAACTCATATGGCACCCTAAAAAACGAGATTCACCGCCACTATAGGACCCCACCTCAGAAACCCTAACCGATCTAGAGGGGAGTGTTGTAAGCGACGGGAAGTCCACCGCCGTCGTCACTGCTCGTCACCGTCACCGCACTTGACCATCCTCTACCTCATCTGCCACGACCGAAGGTATGGCCACTGCATTTCTCTTCTCCATCACTCTCTCTCTCCAGTTGATGTTCTACATCCACCACTTGTTTATACCTAAAGGAAGTCAAGCACCCACTGATCTACTACTCTAGTTCATTTTATCATGATTCCTATTTAGATTACTCAAAAAGGCTTATATATTTGAACGCATGGATGTGAAAAGAAATAATTATTTCAACATTCACGAAGTTAGGGAAAGGCCAAACAAAAAAAGGGGGAGAAATTTTGCCTCTTTGTTATTATGTATAGATTACACCAAGCAATCTGCTCAAGACTTCAATTTCAATTTATAGTTTGATTATTTAGACCATCAACTGAACCATACTCTAACAATATAAGTTTTTTTCTTAACGAAAATTATTGGGTCTTTTAGGGTTTAGGGTTTAGGGTTTTGGTTTAGGGTTTAGGGTTTGGGGTTTAGGGTTTAAGGTTTAGGGTTTAGGGTTTAGGGGTTTTAGGGTTTAGGGTTTAGGGTTTAGGTTTAGGGTTTAGGGTTTTGGGTTTTGGGTTTAGGGTATAAGGTTTAGGGTTTAGGGTTTAGGGTTTCGGGTTTAGGGTTTAGGGTTTAAATATGAGATCAATTAAGAAAGATATTGCCCCATACTTCAGACAACGCGATGCATACTAAAGTGATCTATAAAAGATGAATGTGATCATCGAGGGAGAAAGACGGTCATAATAATGATACCCCTAAAGTAAAAAATAGCTAAATTCCTAGACCTTTTTACAGTTCCAATAGAAAGATAGAATCGTCGGCCAGTATTTATACTGGACGCTTTCAGAGTTATTAAGGCGGTGCTAAACGCGCCGTTTGAGTTTTATCATATTAAAACTCATATGGCGCCCTAAAAAATGAGATTCACCGCCACTATAGGACCCCACCTTAGAAACCCTAACCGATCTAGAGGGGAGTGTTGTAAGCGACGGGAAGTCCACCGCCGTCGTCACTGCTCATCACCGTCACCGCACTTGACCATCCTCTACCTCATCTGCCACGACCGAAGGTATGGCCACTGCATTTCTGTTCTCCATCACTCTCTCTCTCCAGTTGATGTTCTACATCCACCACTTGTTTATACCTAAAGGAAGTCAAGCATCCACTGATCTACTACTCTAGTTGATTTTATCATGATTCCTATTTAGATTACTCAAAAAGTCTTATATATTTGAACGCGTGGATGTGAAAAGAAATAATTATTTCAACATTCACGAAGTTAGGGAAAGGCCAAACAAAAAAAGGGGGAGAAATTTTGCCTCTTTGTTATTATGTATAGATTACACCAAGCAATCTGCTCAAGATTTCAATTTCAATTTATAGTTTGATTATTTAGACCATTGACTGAACCATACTCTAAAAATATAAGTTTTTTTCTTAACAAAAATTATTGGGTCTTTTAGGGTTTAGGGTTTAGGGTTTGGGGTTCTGGTTTAGGGTTTAGGGTTTGGGGTTTAGGGTTTAGGGTTTAGGGTTTAGGGTTTAGGGTTTATGGGTTTTAGGGTTTAGGGTTTAGGGTTTAGGGTTTGGGGTTTTGGGTTTAGGGTATAGGGTTTAGGGTTTAGGGTTTAGGGTTTAGGGTTTAAATATGAGATCAATTAAGAAAGATATTTCCCCATACTTCAGACAATGCGATGCATACTAAAGTGATTTATAAAAGATGAATGTGATCATCGAGGGAGTAAGACGGTCATATTAATGATACCCCTAAAGTAAAGAAATAGCGAAATTCCTAGACCTTTTTATAGTTCCAATAGAAAGATAGAATAGTCGGCCAGTATTCATACCGAACGCTTTCAGAGTTATTCAGGCGGTGTTAAACGCGCCATGAGTTTTATCAGTCTCTCTCTCTCCAATTGATGTTCTACATCCACCACTTGTTTATACCTAAAGGAAGTCAAGCACCAACTGATCTACTACTCTAGTTGATTTTATCAAGATTCCTATTTAGATTACTCAAAATGGCTTATATATTTGAACGCATGGATGTGAAAAGAAACAATTATTTCAACATTCACAAAGTTAGAGAAAGGCCAAACAAAAATAGGGGGAGAAATTTTGCCTCTTTGTTATTATGTATAGATTACACCAAGCAATCTGCTCAAGATTTCAATTTCAATTTCAATTTATAATTTGATTATTTAGACCATTGACTGAACCATACTCTAACAATATAAGTTTTGTTCTTAATGAAAATTATTGGGTCTTTTAGGGTTTAGGGTTTAGGGTTTCGGGTTTGGGGTTTAGGGTTTAGGGTTTAGGGTTTAGGGTTTAGGGCTTAGGGGTTTTAGGGTTTAGGGTTTAGGGTTTAGGGTTTTGGGTTTAGGGTTCAGAGTTTAGGGTTTTGGGTTTAGGGTTTAGGGTTTAGGGTTTTGGGTTTAGGGTTTAGGGTTTAGGGTTTAAATATGAGATCAATTAAGAAAGATATTTCCCCATACTTCAGACAATGCAATGCATACTAAAGTGATCTATAAAAGATGAATGTGATCGTCGAGGGAGTAAGACAGTCATATTAATGATACCCCTAAAGTAAAGAAATAGCTAAATTCCTAGACCTTTTTATAGTTCCAATAGAAAGATAGAATAGTCGGCTAGTATTCATACCGAACGCTTTCAGAGTTATTGAGGCGGTGTTAAACGCGCCGTATGAGTTTTATCAAATTAAAACTCATATGGCACCCTAAAAAACGAGATTCACCGCCACTATAGGACCCCACCTCAGAAACCCTAACCGATCTAGAGGGGAGTGTTGTAAGCGACGGGAAGTCCACCGCCGTCGTCACTGCTCGTCACCGTCACCGCACTTGACCATCCTCTACCTCATCTGCCACGACCGAAGGTATGGCCACTGCATTTCTCTTCTCCATCACTCTCTCTCTCCAGTTGATGTTCTACATCCACCACTTGTTTATACCTAAAGGAATTCAAGCACCCACTGATCTACTACTCTAGTTCATTTTATCATGATTCCTATTTAGATTACTCAAAAAGGCTTATATATTTGAACGCATGGATGTGAAAAGAAATAATTATTTCAACATTCACGAAGTTAGGGAAAGGCCAAACAAAAAAAGGGGGAGAAATTTTGCCTCTTTGTTATTATGTATAGATTACACCAAGCAATCTGCTCAAGACTTCAATTTCAATTTATAGTTTGATTATTTAGACCATCGACTGAACCATACTCTAACAATATAAGTTTTTTTCTTAACGAAAATTATTGGGTCTTTTAGGGTTTAGGGTTTAGGGTTTTGGTTTAGGGTTTAGGGTTTGGGGTTTAGGGTTTAAGGTTTAGGGTTTAGGGTTTAGGGGTTTTAGGGTTTAGGGTTTTGGGTTTAGGTTTAGGGTTTAGGGTTTTGGGTTTTGGGTTTAGGGTATAAGGTTTAGGGTTTAGGGTTTAGGGTTTCGGGTTTAGGGTTTAGGGTTTAAATATGAGATCAATTAAGAAAGATATTGCCCCATACTTCAGACAACGCGATGCATACTAAAGTGATCTATAAAAGATGAATGTGATCATCGAGGGAGAAAGACGGTCATAATAATGATACCCCTAAAGTAAAAAATAGCTAAATTCCTAGACCTTTTTACAGTTCCAATAGAAAGATAGAATCGTCGGCCAGTATTTATACTGGACGCTTTCAGAGTTATTAAGGCGGTGCTAAACGCGCCGTATGAGTTTTATCATATTAAAACTCATATGGCGCCCTAAAAAATGAGATTCACCGCCACTATAGGACCCCACCTTAGAAACCCTAACCGATCTAGAGGGGAGTGTTGTAAGCGACGGGAAGTCCACCGCCGTCGTCACTGCTCATCACCGTCACCGCACTTGACCATCCTCTACCTCATCTGCCACGACCGAAGGTATGGCCACTGCATTTCTGTTCTCCATCACTCTCTCTCTCCAGTTGATGTTCTACATCCACCACTTGTTTATACCTAAAGGAAGTCAAGCATCCACTGATCTACTACTCTAGTTGATTTTATCATGATTCCTATTTAGATTACTCAAAAAGTCTTATATATTTGAACGCGTGGATGTGAAAAGAAATAATTATTTCAACATTCACGAAGTTAGGGAAAGGCCAAACAAAAAAAGGGGGAGAAATTTTGCCTCTTTGTTATTATGTATAGATTACACCAAGCAATCTGCTCAAGATTTCAATTTCAATTTATAGTTTGATTATTTAGACCATTGACTGAACCATACTCTAAAAATATAAGTTTTTTTCTTAACAAAAATTATTGGGTCTTTTAGGGTTTAGGGTTTAGGGTTTGGGGTTCTGGTTTAGGGTTTAGGGTTTGGGGTTTAGGGTTTAGGGTTTAGGGTTTAGGGTTTAGGGTTTATGGGTTTTAGGGTTTAGGGTTTAGGGTTTAGGGTTTGGGGTTTTGGGTTTAGGGTATAGGGTTTAGGGTTTAGGGTTTAGGGTTTAGGGTTTAAATATGAGATCAATTAAGAAAGATATTTCCCCATACTTCAGACAATGCGATGCATACTAAAGTGATTTATAAAAGATGAATGTGATCATCGAGGGAGTAAGACGGTCATATTAATGATACCCCTAAAGTAAAGAAATAGCGAAATTCCTAGACCTTTTTATAGTTCCAATAGAAAGATAGAATAGTCGGCCAGTATTCATACCGAACGCTTTCAGAGTTATTCAGGCGGTGTTAAACGCGCCATATGAGTTTTATCAGTCTCTCTCTCTCCAATTGATGTTCTACATCCACCACTTGTTTATACCTAAAGGAAGTCAAGCACCAACTGATCTACTACTCTAGTTGATTTTATCAAGATTCCTATTTAGATTACTCAAAATGGCTTATATATTTGAACGCATGGATGTGAAAAGAAACAATTATTTCAACATTCACAAAGTTAGAGAAAGGCCAAACAAAAATAGGGGGAGAAATTTTGCCTCTTTGTTATTATGTATAGATTACACCAAGCAATCTGCTCAAGATTTCAATTTCAATTTCAATTTATAATTTGATTATTTAGACCATTGACTGAACCATACTCTAACAATATAAGTTTTGTTCTTAATGAAAATTATTGGGTCTTTTAGGGTTTAGGGTTTAGGGTTTCGGGTTTGGGGTTTAGGGTTTAGGGTTTAGGGTTTAGGGTTTAGGGCTTAGGGGTTTTAGGGTTTAGGGTTTAGGGTTTAGGGTTTTGGGTTTAGGGTTCAGAGTTTAGGGTTTTGGGTTTAGGGTTTAGGGTTTAGGGTTTTGGGTTTAGGGTTTAGGGTTTAGGGTTTAAATATGAGATCAATTAAGAAAGATATTTCCCCATACTTCAGACAATGCAATGCATACTAAAGTGATCTATAAAAGATGAATGTGATCGTCGAGGGAGTAAGACAGTCATATTAATGATACCCCTAAAGTAAAGAAATAGCTAAATTCCTAGACCTTTTTATAGTTCCAATAGAAAGATAGAATAGTCGGCTAGTATTCATACCGAACGCTTTCAGAGTTATTGAGGCGGTGTTAAACGCGCCGTATGAGTTTTATCAAATTAAAACTCATATGGCACCCTAAAAAACGAGATTCACCGCCACTATAGGACCCCACCTCAGAAACCCTAACCGATCTAGAGGGGAGTGTTGTAAGCGACGGGAAGTCCACCGCCGTCGTCACTGCTCGTCACCGTCACCGCACTTGACCATCCTCTACCTCATCTGCCACGACCGAAGGTATGGCCACTGCATTTCTCTTCTCCATCACTCTCTCTCTCCAGTTGATGTTCTACATCCACCACTTGTTTATACCTAAAGGAATTCAAGCACCCACTGATCTACTACTCTAGTTCATTTTATCATGATTCCTATTTAGATTACTCAAAAAGGCTTATATATTTGAACGCATGGATGTGAAAAGAAATAATTATTTCAACATTCACGAAGTTAGGGAAAGGCCAAACAAAAAAAGGGGGAGAAATTTTGCCTCTTTGTTATTATGTATAGATTACACCAAGCAATCTGCTCAAGACTTCAATTTCAATTTATAGTTTGATTATTTAGACCATCGACTGAACCATACTCTAACAATATAAGTTTTTTTCTTAACGAAAATTATTGGGTCTTTTAGGGTTTAGGGTTTAGGGTTTTGGTTTAGGGTTTAGGGTTTGGGGTTTAGGGTTTAAGGTTTAGGGTTTAGGGTTTAGGGGTTTTAGGGTTTAGGGTTTTGGGTTTAGGTTTAGGGTTTAGGGTTTTGGGTTTTGGGTTTAGGGTATAAGGTTTAGGGTTTAGGGTTTAGGGTTTCGGGTTTAGGGTTTAGGGTTTAAATATGAGATCAATTAAGAAAGATATTGCCCCATACTTCAGACAACGCGATGCATACTAAAGTGATCTATAAAAGATGAATGTGATCATCGAGGGAGAAAGACGGTCATAATAATGATACCCCTAAAGTAAAAAATAGCTAAATTCCTAGACCTTTTTACAGTTCCAATAGAAAGATAGAATCGTCGGCCAGTATTTATACTGGACGCTTTCAGAGTTATTAAGGCGGTGCTAAACGCGCCGTATGAGTTTTATCATATTAAAACTCATATGGCGCCCTAAAAAATGAGATTCACCGCCACTATAGGACCCCACCTTAGAAACCCTAACCGATCTAGAGGGGAGTGTTGTAAGCGACGGGAAGTCCACCGCCGTCGTCACTGCTCATCACCGTCACCGCACTTGACCATCCTCTACCTCATCTGCCACGACCGAAGGTATGGCCACTACATTTCTGTTCTCCATCACTCTCTCTCTCCAGTTGATGTTCTACATCCACCACTTGTTTATACCTAAAGGAAGTCAAGCATCCACTGATCTACTACTCTAGTTGATTTTATCATGATTCCTATTTAGATTACTCAAAAAGTCTTATATATTTGAACGCGTGGATGTGAAAAGAAATAATTATTTCAACATTCACGAAGTTAGGGAAAGGCCAAACAAAAAAAGGGGGAGAAATTTTGCCTCTTTGTTATTATGTATAGATTACACCAAGCAATCTGCTCAAGATTTCAATTTCAATTTATAGTTTGATTATTTAGACCATTGACTGAACCATACTCTAACAATATAAGTTTTTTTCTTAACAAAAATTATTGGGTCTTTTAGGGTTTAGGGTTTGGGGTTCTGGTTTAGGGTTTAGGGTTTGGGGTTTAGGGTTTAGGGTTTAGGGTTTAGGGTTTAGGGTTTAGGGTTTATGGGTTTTAGGGTTTAGGGTTTAGGGTTTAGGGTTTGGGGTTTTGGGTTTAGGGTATAGGGTTTAGGGTTTAGGGTTTAGGGTTTAAATATGAGATCAATTAAGAAAGATATTTCCCCATACTTCAGACAATGCGATGCATACTAAAGTGATTTATAAAAGATGAATGTGATCATCGAGGGAGTAAGACGGTCATATTAATGATACCCCTAAAGTAAAGAAATAGCGAAATTCCTAGACCTTTTTATAGTTCCAATAGAAAGATAGAATAGTCGGCCAGTATTCATACCGAACGCTTTCAGAGTTATTCAGGCGGTGTTAAACGCGCCATATGAGTTTTATCAGTCTCTCTCTCTCCAATTGATGTTCTACATCCACCACTTGTTTATACCTAAAGGAAGTCAAGCACCAACTGATCTACTACTCTAGTTGATTTTATCAAGATTCCTATTTAGATTACTCAAAATGGCTTATATATTTGAACGCATGGATGTGAAAAGAAACAATTATTTCAACATTCACAAAGTTAGAGAAAGGCCAAACAAAAATAGGGGGAGAAATTTTGCCTCTTTGTTATTATGTATAGATTACACCAAGCAATCTGCTCAAGATTTCAATTTCAATTTCAATTTATAATTTGATTATTTAGACCATTGACTGAACCATACTCTAACAATATAAGTTTTGTTCTTAATGAAAATTATTGGGTCTTTTAGGGTTTAGGGTTTAGGGTTTCGGGTTTGGGGTTTAGGGTTTAGGGTTTAGGGTTTAGGGTTTAGGGCTTAGGGGTTTTAGGGTTTAGGGTTTAGGGTTTAGGGTTTTGGGTTTAGGGTTCAGAGTTTAGGGTTTTGGATTTAGGGCTTAGGGTTTAGGGTTTTGGGTTTAGGGTTTAGGGTTTAGGGTTTAAATATGAGATCAATTAAGAAAGATATTTCCCCATACTTCAGACAATGCGATGCATACTAAAGTGATCTATAAAAGATGAATGTGATCGTCGAGGGAGTAAGACAGTCATATTAATGATACCCCTAAAGTAAAGAAATAGCTAAATTCCTAGACCTTTTTATAGTTCCAATAGAAAGATAGAATAGTCGGCTAGTATTCATACCGAACGCTTTCAGAGTTATTGAGGCGGTGTTAAACGCGCCATATGAGTTTTATCATATTAAAACTCATATGGCGCCCTAAAAAAACGAGATTCGCCGCCGCTACAGGACCTCACCTCAAAAACCCTAACCAATCTAGAGGGTAGTGTTGTAAGCGACGGGAAATCCACCGCCGTCGTCACTGCTTATCACCGTCACTGCACTTTACCGTCCTCTACCTCATATGCCAAGACCGAAGGTACGGCCACTACATTTCTCTTCTCCATCACTCTCTCTCTCTCCAATTGATGTTCTACATCCACCACTTGTTTATACCTAAAGGAAGTCAAGCACCCACTGATCTACTACTCTAGTTGATTTTATCATGATTCCTATTTAGATTACTCAAAAAGGCTTATATATTTGAACGCATGGATGTGAAAAGAAATAATTATTTCAACATTCACGAAGTTAGGGAAAGGCCAAACAAAAAAAGGGGGAGAAATTTTGTCTCTTTGTTATTTTGTATAGATTACACCAAGCAATCTGCTCAAGATTTCAATTTCAATTTATAGTTTAATTATTTAGACCATTGACTGAACCATACTCTAACAATATAAGTTTTTTTCTTAACAAAAATTATTGGGTCTTTTAGGGTTTAGGGTTTAGGGTTTAGGGGTTTTAGGGTTTAGGGTTTAGGGTTTAGGGTTTGGGGTTTTGGGTTTAGGGTATAGGGTTTAGGGTTTAGGGTTTAGGGTTTAAATATGAGATCAATTAAGAAAGATATTTCCCCATACTTCAGACAATGCGATGCATACTAAAGTGATTTATAAAAGATGAATGTGATCGTCGAGGGAGTAAGACGGTCATATTCATCATACCCCTAAAGTAAAGAAATAGCGAAATTCCTAGACCTTTTTACAGTTCCAATAGAAAGATAGAATAGTCGGCCAGTATTCATACCGAACGCTTTCAGAGTTATTCAGGCGGTGTTAAACGCGCCATATGAGTTTTATCATATTAAAACTCATATGTTAAACTAAAAAAAACGAGATTCGCCGCCGCTACAGGACCCCACCTTAGAAACCCTAACCGATCTAGAGGGGAGTGTTGTAAGCGACGGGAAATCCACTGCCGTCGTCACTGCTCATCACCATCACCGCACTTTACCGTCCTCTACCTCATATGCCAAGACCGAAGGTATGGCCACTGCATTTCTCTTCTCCATCACTCTCTCTCTCTCCAATTGATGTTCTACGTCCACCACTTGTTTATACCTAAAGGAAGTCAAGCACCCACTGATCTACTACTCTAGTTGATTTTATCATGATTCCTATTTAGATTACTCAAAAAGGCTTATATATTTGAACGCATGGATGTGAAAAGAAACAATTATTTCAACATTCACAAAGTTAGGGAAAGGCCAAACAAAAAAAGGGGGAGAAACTTTGCCTCTTTGTTATTATGTATAGATTACACCAAGCAATCTGCTCAAGATTTCAATTTCAATTTCAATTTATAATTTGATTATTTAGACCATTGACTGAACCATACTCTAACAATATAAGTTTTGTTCCTAATGAAAATTATTGTGTCTTTTAGGGTTTAGTTTTTAGGGTTTCGGGTTTGGGGTTTAGGGATTAGGGTTTAGTGGTTTTAGGGTTTAGGGTTTAGGGTTTAGAGTTTAGGGTTTAGGGTTTTGGGTTTAGGGTTCAGAGTTTAGGGTTTTGGGTTTAGGTTTAGGGTTTAGGGTTTTGGGTTTAGGGTTTATGGTTTAGGGTTTAAATATGAGATCAATTAAGAAAGATATTTCCCCATACATCAGACAATGCGATGCATACTAAAGTGATCTATAAAAGATGAATGTGATCGTCGAGGGAGTAAGACAGTCATATTAATGATACCCCTAAAGTAAAGAAATAGCTAAATTCCTAGACCTTTTTACAGTTCCAATAGAAAGATAGAATAGTCGGCCAGTATTCATACCGAACGCTTTCAGAGTTATTGAGGCGGTGTTAAACGCGCCATATGAGTTTTATCATATTAAAACTCATATGGCGCCCTAAAAAAAACGAGATTCGCCGCCGCTACAGGACCTCACCTCAGAAACCCTAACCGATCTAGAGGGGAGTGTTGTAAGCGACGGGAAATCCACCGCCGTCATCACTGCTTATCACCGTCACCGCACTATACCGTCGTCTACCTCATATGCCAAGACCGAAGGTACAGCCACTACATTTCTCTTCTCCATCACTCTCTCTCTCTCTCCAATTGAGGTTCTACATCCACCACATGTTTATACCTAAAGGAAGTCAAGCACCCACTGATCTACTACTCTAGTTGATTTTATCATGATTCCTATTTAGATTACTCAAAAAGGCTTATATATTTGAACGCATGGATGTGAAAAGAAATAATTATTTCAACATTCACGAAGTTAGGGAAAGGCCAAACAATAAAAGGGGGAGAAATTTTGCCTCTTTGTTATTATGTATAGATTACACCAAGCAATCTGCTCAAGATTTCAATTTCAATTTATAGTTTGATTATTTAGACCATTGACTGAACCATACTCTAACAATATAAGTTTTTTTCTTAACGAAAATTATTGGGTCTTTTAGGGTTTAGGGTTTAGGGTTTGGGGTTTTGGTTTAGGGTTTAGGGTTTGGGGTCTAGGGTTTAGGGTTTAGGGTTTAGGGTTTAGGGGTTTTAGGGTTTAGGGTTTAGGGTTTTGGGTTTTGGGTTTAGGGTATAGGGTTTAGGGTTTAGGGTTTAAATATGAGATCAATTAAGAAAGATATTTCCCCATACTTCAGACAATGCGATGCATACTAAAGTGATTTATAAAAGATGAATGTGATCGTCGAGGGAGTAAGACGGTCATATTAATGATACCCCTAAAGTAAAGAAATAGCGAAATTCCTAGACCTTTTTACAGTTCCAATAGAAAGATAGAACAGTCGGCCAGTATTCATACCGAACGCTTTCAGAGTTATTCAGGCGGTGTTAAACGTGCCATATGAGTTTTATCATATTAAAACTCATATGTTAAACTAAAAAAACAAGATTCGCCGCCGCTACATGACCCCACCTTAGAAACCCTAACCGATCTAGTGGGGAGTGTTGTAAGCGACGGGAAATCCACCACCGTCGTCACTGCTCATCACCGTCACCGCACTTTACCGTCCTCTACCTCATATGCCAAGACCGAAGGTACGGCCACTACATTTCTCTACTCCATCACTCTCTCTCTCTCCAATTGATGTTCTACATCCACCACATGTTTATACCTAAAGGAAGTCAAGCACCCATTGATCTACTACTCTAGTTGATTTTATCATGATTCCTATTTAGATTACTCAAAAAGGCTTATATATTTGAACGCATGGATGTGAAAAGAAACAATTATTTCAACATTCACAAAGTTAGTGAAAGGCCAAACAAAAAAAGGGGGAGAAATTTTGCCTCTTTGTTATTATGTATAGATTACACCAAGCAATCTGCTCAAGATTTCAATTTCAATTTCAATTTATAATTTGATTATTTAGACCATTGACTGAACCATACTCTAACAATATAAGTTTTGTTCCTAATGAAAATTATTGTGTCTTTTAGGGTTTAGTTTTTAGGGTTTCGGGTTTGGGGTTTAGGGATTAGGGTTTAGGGGTTTTAGGGTTTAGGGTTTAGGGTTTAGGGTTTAGGGTTTAGGGTTTTGGGTTTAGGGTTCAGAGTTTAGGGTTTTGGGTTTAGGGTTTAGGGTTTAGGGTTTAGGGTTTTGGGTTTAGGGTTTAGGGTTTAGGGTTTAAATATGAGATCAATTAAGAAAGATATTTCCCACTACTTCAGACAATGCGATGCATACTAAAGTGATCTATAAAAGATGAATGTGATCGTCGAGGGAGTAAGACGGTCATATTAATGATACCCCTAAAGTAAAGAAATAGCGAAATTCCTAGACCTTTTTACAGTTCCAATAGAAAGATAGAACAGTCGGCCAGTATTCATACCGAACGCTTTCAGAGTTATTCAGGCGGTGTTAAACGTGCCATATGAGTTTTATCATATTAAAACTCATATGTTAAACTAAAAAAACAAGATTCGCCGCCGCTACATGACCCCACCTTAGAAACCCTAACCGATCTAGTGGGGAGTGTTGTAAGCGACGGGAAATCCACCGCCGTCGTCACTGCTCATCACCGTCACCGCACTTTACCGTCCTCTACCTCATATGCCAAGACCGAAGGTACGGCCACTACATTTCTCTACTCCATCACTCTCTCTCTCTCTCCAATTGATGTTCTACATCCACCACATGTTTATACCTAAAGGAAGTCAAGCACCCACTGATCTACTACTCTAGTTGATTTTATCATGATTCCTATTTAGATTACTCAAAAAGGCTTATATATTTGAACGCATGGATGTGAAAAGAAACAATTATTTCAACATTCACAAAGTTAGGGAAAGGCCAAACAAAAAAAGGGGGAGAAATTTTGCCTCTTTGTTATTATGTATAGATTACACCAAGCAATCTGCTCAAGATTTCAATTTCAATTTCAATTTATAATTTGATTATTTAGACCATTGACTGAACCATACTCTAACAATATAAGTTTTGTTCCTAATGAAAATTATTGTGTCTTTTAGGGTTTAGTTTTTAGGGTTTCGGGTTTGGGGTTTAGGGATTAGGGTTTAGGGGTTTTAGGGTTTAGGGTTTAGGGTTTAGGGTTTAGGGTTTTGGGTTTTGGGTTTAGGGTTCAGAGTTTAGGGTTTTGGGTTTAGGGTTTAGGGTTTAGGGTTTAGGGTTTTGGGTTTAGGGTTTAGGGTTTAGGGTTTAAATATGAGATCAATTAAGAAAGATATTTCCCACTACTTCAGACAATGCGATGCATACTAAAGTGATCTATAAAAGATGAATGTGATCGTCGAGGGAGTAAGACGGTCATATTAATGATACCCCTAAAGTAAAGAAATAGCGAAATTCCTAGACCTTTTTACAGTTCCAATAGAAAGATAGAACAGTCGGCCAGTATTGATACCGAACGCTTTCAGAGTTATTCAGGCGGTGTTAAACGTGCCATATGAGTTTTATCATATTAAAACTCATATGTTAAACTAAAAAAACAAGATTCGCCGCCGCTACATGACCCCACCTTAGAAACCCTAACCGATCTAGAGGGGAGTGTTGTAAGCGACGGGAAATCCACCGCCGTCGTCACTGCTCATCACCGTCACCGCACTTTACCGTCCTCTACCTCATATGCCAAGACCGAAGGTACGGCCACTACATTTCTCTTCTCCATCACTCTCTCTCTCTCTCCAATTGATGTTCTACATCCACCACATGTTTATACCTAAAGGAAGTCAAGCACCCACTGATCTACTACTCTAGTTGATTTTATCATGATTCCTATTTAGATTACTCAAAAAGGCTTATATATTTGAACGCATGGATGTGAAAAGAAACAATTATTTCAACATTCACAAAGTTAGGGAAAGGCCAAACAAAAAAAGGGGGAGAAATTTTGCCTCTTTGTTATTATGTATAGATTACACCAAGCAATCTGCTCAAGATTTCAATTTCAATTTCAATTTATAATTTGATTATTTAGACCATTGACTGAACCATACTCTAACAATGTAAGTTTTGTTCCTAATGAAAATTATTGTGTCTTTTAGGGTTTAGTTTTTAGGGTTTCGGGTTTGGGGTTTAGGGATTAGGGTTTAGGGGTTTTAGGGTTTAGGGTTTAGGGTTTAGGGTTTAGGGTTTTGGGTTTAGGGTTCAGAGTTTAGGGTTTTGGGTTTAGGGTTTAGGGTTTAGGGTTTTGGGTTTAGGGTTTAGGGTTTAGGGTTTAAATTGAGATCAATTAAGAAAGATATTTCCCCATACTTCAGACAATGCGATGCATACTAAAGTGATCTATAAAAGATGAATGTGATCGTCGAGGGAGTAAGACAGTCATATTAATGATACCCCTAAAGTAAAGAAATAGCTAAATTCCTAGACCTTTTTACAGTTCCAATAGAAAGATAGAATAGTCGGCCAGTATTCATACCGAACGCTTTCAGAGTTATTGAGGCGGTGTTAAACGCGCCATATGAGTTTTATCATATTAAAACTCATATGGCGCCCTAAAAAACGAGATTCGCCGCCGCTACAGGACCTCACCTCAGAAACCCTAACCGATCTAGAGGGGAGTGTTGTAAGCGACGGGAATTCCACCGCCGTCATCACTGCTTATCACCGTCACCGCACATTACCGTCGTCTACCTCATATGCCAAGACCGAAGGTACGGCCACTACATTTCTCTTCTCCATCACTCTCTCTCTCTCTCCAATTGATGTTCTACATCCACCACATGTTTATACCTAAAGGAAGTCAAGCACCCACTGATCTACTCCTCTAGTTGATTTTATCATGATTCCTATTTAGATTACTCAAAAAGGCTTATATATTTGAACGCATGGATGTGAAAAGAAATAATTATTTCAACATGCACGAAGTTAGGGAAAGGCCAAACAATAAAAGGGGGAGAAATTTTGCCTCTTTGTTATTATGTATAGATCACACCAAGCAATCTGCTCAAGATTTCAATTTCAATTTATAGTTTGATTATTTAGACCATTGACTGAACCATACTCTAACAATATAAGTTTTTTTCTTAACAAAAATTATTAGGTCTTTTAGGGTTTAGGGTTTAGGGTTTGGGGTTTTGGTTTAGGGTTTAGGGTTTGGGGTCTAGGGTTTAGGGTTTAGGGTTTATGGGTTTTAGGGTTTAGGGTTTAGGGTTTTGGGTTTTGGGTTTAGGGTATAGGGTTTAGGGTTTAGGGTTTAAATATGAGATCAATTAAGAAAGATATTTCCCCATACTTCAGACAATGCGATGCATACTAAAGTGATTTATAAAAGATGAATGTGATCGTCGAGGGAGTAAGACGGTCATATTAATGATACCCCTAAAGTAAAGAAATAGTGAAATTCCTAGACCTTTTTACAGTTCCAATAGAAAGATAGAACAGTCGGCCAGTATTCATACTGAACGCTTTCAGAGTTATTCAGGCGGTGTTAAACGTGCCATATGAGTTTTATCATATTAAAACTCATATGTTAAACTAAAAAAAACAAGATTCGCCGCCGCTACATGACCCCACCATAGAAACCCTAACCGATCTAGTGGGGAGTGTTGTAAGCGACGGGAAATCCACCGCCGTCGTCACTGCTCATCACTGTCACCGCACTTTACCGTCCTCTACCTCATATGCCAAGACCGAAGGTACGGCCACTACATTTCTCTTCTCCATCACTCTCTCTCTCTCTCCAATTGATGTTCTACATCCACCACATGTTTATACCTAAAGGAAGTCAAGCACCCACTGATCTACTACTCTAGTTGATTTTATCATGATTCCTATTTAGATTACTCAAAAAGGCTTATATATTTGAATGCATGGATGTGAAAAGAAACAATTATTTCAACATTCACAAAGTTAGGGAAAGGCCAAACAAAAAAAGGGGGAGAAATTTTGCCTCTTTGTTATTATGTATAGATTACACCAAGCAATCTGCTCAAGATTTCAATTTCAATTTCAATTTATAATTTGATTATTTAGACCATTGACTGAACCATACTCTAACAATATAAGTTTTGTTCCTAATGAAAATTATTGTGTCTTTTAGGGTTTAGTTTTTAGGGTTTCGGGTTTGGGGTTTAGGGATTAGGGTTTAGGGGTTTTAGGGTTTAGGGTTTAGGGTTTAGGGTTTAGGGTTTAGGGTTTAGGGTTCAGAGTTTAGGGTTTTGGGTTTAGGGTTTAGGGTTTAGGGTTTTGGGTTTAGGGTTTAGGGTTTAGGGTTTAAATTGAGATCAATTAAGAAAGATATTTCCCCATACTTCAGACAATACGATGCATACTAAAGTGATCTATAAAAGATGAATGTGATCGTCGAGGGAGTAAGACAGTCATATTAATGATACCCCTAAAGTAAAGAAATAGCTAAATTCCTAGACCTTTTTACAGTTCCAATAGAAAGATAGAATAGTCGGCCAGTATTCATACCGAACGCTTTCAGAGTTATTGAGGCGGTGTTAAACGCGCCATATGAGTTTTATCATATTAAAACACATATGGCGCCCTAAAAAAACGAGATTCGCCGCCGCTACAGGACCTCACCTCAGAAACCCTAACCGATCTAGAGGGGAGTGTTGTAAGCGACGGGAATTCCACCGCCGTCATCACTGCTTATCACCGTCACCGCACATTACCGTCGTCTACCTCATATGCCAAGACCGAAGGTACGGCCACTACATTTCTCTTCTCCATCACTCTCTCTCTCTCTCCAATTGATGTTCTACATCCACCACATGTTTATACCTAAAGGAAGTCAAGCACCCACTGATCTACTCCTCTAGTTGATTTTATCATGATTCCTATTTAGATTACTCAAAAAGGCTTATATATTTGAACGCATGGATGTGAAAAGAAATAATTATTTCAACATGCACGAAGTTAGGGAAAGGCCAAACAATAAAAGGGGGAGAAATTTTGCCTCTTTGTTATTATGTATAGATCACACCAAGCAATCTGCTCAAGATTTCAATTTCAATTTATAGTTTGATTATTTAGACCATTGACTGAACCATACTCTAACAATATAAGTTTTTTTCTTAACAAAAATTATTAGGTCTTTTAGGGTTTAGGGTTTAGGGTTTGGGGTTTTGGTTTAGGGTTTAGGGTTTGGGGTCTAGGGTTTAGGGTTTAGGGTTTATGGGTTTTAGGGTTTAGGGTTTAGGGTTTTGGGTTTTGGGTTTAGGGTATAGGGTTTAGGGTTTAGGGTTTAAATATGAGATCAATTAAGAAAGATATTTCCCCATACTTCAGACAATGCGATGCATACTAAAGTGATTTATAAAAGATGAATGTGATCGTCGAGGGAGTAAGACGGTCATATTAATGATACCCCTAAAGTAAAGAAATAGTGAAATTCCTAGACCTTTTTACAGTTCCAATAGAAAGATAGAACAGTCGGCCAGTATTCATACTGAACGCTTTCAGAGTTATTCAGGCGGTGTTAAACGTGCCATATGAGTTTTATCATATTAAAACTCATATGTTAAACTAAAAAAAACAAGATTCGCCGCCGCTACATGACCCCACCATAGAAACCCTAACCGATCTAGTGGGGAGTGTTGTAAGCGACGGGAAATCCACCGCCGTCGTCACTGCTCATCACTGTCACCGCACTTTACCGTCCTCTACCTCATATGCCAAGACCGAAGGTACGGCCACTACATTTCTCTTCTCCATCACTCTCTCTCTCTCTCCAATTGATGTTCTACATCCACCACATGTTTATACCTAAAGGAAGTCAAGCACCCACTGATCTACTACTCTAGTTGATTTTATCATGATTCCTATTTAGATTACTCAAAAAGGCTTATATATTTGAATGCATGGATGTGAAAAGAAACAATTATTTCAACATTCACAAAGTTAGGGAAAGGCCAAACAAAAAAAGGGGGAGAAATTTTGCCTCTTTGTTATTATGTATAGATTACACCAAGCAATCTGCTCAAGATTTCAATTTCAATTTCAATTTATAATTTGATTATTTAGACCATTGACTGAACCATACTCTAACAATATAAGTTTTGTTCCTAATGAAAATTATTGTGTCTTTTAGGGTTTAGTTTTTAGGGTTTCGGGTTTGGGGTTTAGGGATTAGGGTTTAGGGGTTTTAGGGTTTAGGGTTTAGGGTTTAGGGTTTAGGGTTTAGGGTTTAGGGTTCAGAGTTTAGGGTTTTGGGTTTAGGGTTTAGGGTTTAGGGTTTTGGGTTTAGGGTTTAGGGTTTAGGGTTTAAATTGAGATCAATTAAGAAAGATATTTCCCCATACTTCAGACAATACGATGCATACTAAAGTGATCTATAAAAGATGAATGTGATCGTCGAGGGAGTAAGACAGTCATATTAATGATACCCCTAAAGTAAAGAAATAGCTAAATTCCTAGACCTTTTTACAGTTCCAATAGAAAGATAGAATAGTCGGCCAGTATTCATACCGAACGCTTTCAGAGTTATTGAGGCGGTGTTAAACGCGCCATATGAGTTTTATCATATTAAAACACATATGGCGCCCTAAAAAAACGAGATTCGCCGCCGCTACAGGACCTCACCTCAGAAACCCTAACCGATCTAGAGGGGAGTGTTGTAAGCGACGGGAATTCCACCGCCGTCATCACTGCTTATCACCGTCACCGCACATTACCGTCGTCTACCTCATATGCCAAGACCGAAGGTACGGCCACTACATTTCTCTTCTCCATCACTCTCTCTCTCTCTCCAATTGATGTTCTACATCCACCACATGTTTATACCTAAAGGAAGTCAAGCACCCACTGATCTACTCCTCTAGTTGATTTTATCATGATTCCTATTTAGATTACTCAAAAAGGCTTATATATTTGAACGCATGGATGTGAAAAGAAATAATTATTTCAACATGCACGAAGTTAGGGAAAGGCCAAACAATAAAAGGGGGAGAAATTTTGCCTCTTTGTTATTATGTATAGATCACACCAAGCAATCTGCTCAAGATTTCAATTTCAATTTATAGTTTGATTATTTAGACCATTGACTGAACCATACTCTAACAATATAAGTTTTTTTCTTAACGAAAATTATTAGGTCTTTTAGGGTTTAGGGTTTAGGGTTTGGGGTTTTGGTTTAGGGTTTAGGGTTTGGGGTCTAGGGTTTAGGGTTTAGGGTTTAGGGGTTTTAGGGTTTAGGGTTTAGGGTTTTGGGTTTTGGGTTTAGGGTATAGGGTTTAGGGTTTAGGGTTTAAATATGAGATCAATTAAGAAAGATATTTCCCCATACTTCAGACAATGCGATGCATACTAAAGTGATTTATAAAAGATGAATGTGATCGTCGAGGGAGTAAGACGGTCATATTAATGATACCCCTAAAGTAAAGAAATAGCGAAATTCCTAGACCTTTTTACAGTTCCAATAGAAAGATAGAACAGTCGGCCAGTATTCATACCGAACGCTTTCAGAGTTATTCAGGCGGTGTTAAACGTGCCATATGAGTTTTATCATATTAAAACTCATATGTTAAACTAAAAAAAACAAGATTCGCCGCCGCTACATGACCCCACCATAGAAACCCTAACCGATCTAGTGGGGAGTGTTGTAAGCGACGGGAAATCCACCGCCGTCGTCACTGCTCATCACTGTCACCGCGCTTTACCGTCCTCTACCTCATATGCCAAGACCGAAGGTACGGCCACTACATTTCTCTTCTCCATCACTCTCTCTCTCTCCAATTGATGTTCTACATCCACCACATGTTTATACCTAAAGGAAGTCAAGCACCCACTGATCTACTACTCTAGTTGATTTTATCATGATTCCTATTTAGATTACTCAAAAAGGCTTATATATTTGAACGCATGGATGTGAAAAGAAACAATTATTTCAACATTCACAAAGTTAGGGAAAGGCCAAACAAAAAAGGGGGAGAAATTTTGCCTCTTTGTTATTATGTATAGATTACACCAAGCAATCTGCTCAAGATTTCAATTTCAATTTCAATTTATAATTTGATTATTTAGACCATTGACTGAACCATACTCTAACAATATAAGTTTTGTTCCTAATGAAAATTATTGTGTCTTTTAGGGTTTAGTTTTTAGGGATTCGGGTTTGGGGTTTAGGGATTAGGGTTTAGGGGTTTTAGGGTTTAGGGTTTAGGGTTTAGGGTTTAGGGTTTAGGGTTTTGGGTTTAGGGTTCAGAGTTTAGGGTTTTGGGTTTAGGGTTTAGGGTTTAGGGTTTAGGGTTTAGGGTTTAGGGTTTAGGGTTTAAATATGAGATCAATTAAGAAAGATATTTCCCCATACTTCAGACAATGCGATGCATACTAAAGTGATCTATAAAAGATGAATGTGATCGTCGAGGGAGTAAGACGGTCATATTAATGATACCCCTAAAGTAAAGAAATAGCGAAATTCCTAGACCTTTTTACAGTTCTAATAGAAAGATATTTATAGTTTGATTATTTAGACCATTGACTGAACCATACTCTAACAATATAAGTTTTTTTCTTAACGAAAATTATTGGGTCTTTTAGGGTTTAGGGTTTAGGGTTTGGGGTTTTGGTTTAGGGTTTAGGGTTTGGGGTCTAGGGTTTAGGGTTTAGGGTTTAGGGTTTAGGGGTTTTAGGGTTTTGGGTTTAGGGTTTTGGGTTTTGGGTTTAGGGTATAGGGTTTAGGGTTTAGAGTTTAGGGTTTAAATATGAGATCAATTAAGAAAGATATTTCCCCATACTTCAGACAATGCGATGCATACTAAAGTGATTTATAAAAGATGGATGTGATCGTCGAGGGAGTAGGACGGTCATATTAATGATACCCCTAAAGTAAAGAAATAGCGAAATTCCTAGACCTTTTTACAGTTCCAATAGAAAGATAGAACAGTCGGCCAGTATTCATACCAAACGCTTTCAGAGTTATTCAGGCGGTGTTAAACGTGCCATATGAGTTTTATCATATTAAAACTCATATGTTAAACTAAAAAAAACAAGATTCGCCACCGCTACATGACCCCACCTTAGAAACCCTAACCGATCTAGAGGGGAGTGTTGTAAGCGACGGGAAATCCACCGCCGTCGTCACTGCTCATCACCGTCACCGCACTTTACCGTCCTCTACCTCATATGCCAAGACCGAAGGTACGGCCACTACATTTCTCTTCTCCATCACTCTCTCTCTCTCTCCAATTGATGTTCTACATCCACCACATGTTTATACCTAAAGGAAGTCAAGCACCCACTGATCTACTACTCTAGTTGATTTTATCATGATTCCTATTTAGATTACTCAAAAAGGCTTATATATTTGAACGCATGGATGTGAAAAGAAACAATTATTTCAACATTCACAAAGTTAGGGAAAGGCCAAACAAAAAAAGGGGGAGAAATTTTGCCTCTTTGTTATTATGTATAGATTACACCAAGCAATCTGCTCAAGATTTCAATTTCAATTTCAATTTATAATTTGATTATTTAGACCATTGACTGAACCATACTCTAACAATATAAGTTTTGTTCCTAATGAAAATTATTGTGTCTTTTAGGGTTTAGTTTTTAGGGTTTCGGGTTTGGGGTTTAGGGATTAGGGTTTAGGGGTTTTAGGGTTTAGGGTTTAGGGTTTAGGGTTTAGGGTTTTGGGTCTAGGGTTCAGAGTTTAGGGTTTTGGGTTTAGGGTTTAGGGTTTAGGGTTTTGGGTTTAGGGTTTAGGGTTTAGGGTTTAAATTGAGATCAATTAAGAAAGATATTTCCCCATACTTCAGACAATGCGATGCATACTAAAGTGATCTATAAAAGATGAATGTGATCGTCGAGGGAGTAAGACAGTCATATTCATGATACCCCTAAAGTAAAGAAATAGCTAAATTCCTAGACCTTTTTACAGTTCCAATAGAAAGATAGAATAGTCAGCCAGTATTCATACCGAACGCTTTCAGAGTTATTGAGGCGGTGTTAAACGCGCCATATGAGTTTTATCATATTAAAACTCATATGTTAAACTAAAAAAATGAGATTCGCCGCCGCTACAGGACCCCACCTTAGAAACCCTAACCGATCTAGAGGGGAGTGTTGTAAGCGACGGGAAATCCACTGCCGTCGTCACTGCCCATCACCGTCACTGCACTTTACCGTCCTCTACCTCATATGCCAAGACCGAAGGTATGACCACTACATTTCTCTTCTCCATCACTCTCTCTCACTCCAATTGATGTTCCACATCCACCACTTGTTTATACCTAAAGGAAGTCAAGCACCCACTGATCTACTACTCTAGTTGATTTTATCATGATTCCTATTTAGATTACTCAAAAAGGCTTATATATTTGAACGCATGGATGTGAAAAGAAACAATTATTTCAACATTCACAAAGTTAGGGAAAGGCCGAACAAAAAAAGGGGGAGAAATTTTGCCTCTTTGTTATTATGTATAGATTACACCAAGCAATCTGCTCAAGATTTCAATTTCAATTTCAATTTATAATTTGATTATTTAGACCATTGACTGAACCATACTCTAACAATATAAGTTTTGTTCCTAATGAAAATTATTGTGTCTTTTAGTGTTTAGTTTTTAGGGTTTCGGGTTTGGGGTTTAGGGATTAGGGTTTAGGGGTTTTAGGGTTTAGGGTTTAGGGTTTAGGGTTTAGGGTTTTGGGTTTAGGGTTCAGAGTTTAGGGTTTTGGGTTTAGGGTTTAGGGTTTAGGGTTTAGGGTTTAGGGTTTAAATATGAGATCAATTAAGAAAGATATTTCCCCATACTTCAGACAATGCGATGCATACTAAAGTGATCTATAAAAGATGAATGTGATCGTCGAGGGAGTAAGACAGTCATATTAATGATACCCCTAAAGTAAAGAAATAGCGAAATTCCTAGACCTTTTTACAGTTCCAATAGAAAGATATTTATAGTTTGATTATTTAGACCATTGACTGAACCATACTCTAACAATATAAGTTTTTTTCTTAACGAGAATTATTGGGTCTTTTAGGGTTTAGGGTTTAGGGTTTGGGGTTTTGGTTTAGGGTTTAGGGTTTGGGGTCTAGGGTTTAGGGTTTAGGGTTTAGGGTTTAGGGGTTTTAGGGTTTTGGGTTTAGGGTTTTGGGTTTTGGGTTTAGGGTATAGGGTTTAGGGTTTAGGGTTTAGGGTTTAAATATGAGATCAATTAAGATGAATGTGATCGTCGAGGGAGTAAGACGGTCATATTAATGATACCCCTAAAGTAAAGAAATAGCGAAATTCCTAGACCTTTTTACAGTTCCAATAGAAAGATAGAATAGTCGACCAGTATTCATACCGAACGCTTTCAGAGTTATTCAGGCGGTGTTAAACGCGCCATATGAGTTTTATCATATTAAAACTCATATGTTAAACTAAAAAAACGAGATTCGCCGCCGCTACAGGACCCCACCTTAGAAACCCTAACCGATCTAGAGGGGAGTGTTGTAAGCGACGGGAAATCCACTGCCGTCGTCACTGCCCATCACTGTCACTGCACTTTACCGTCCTCTACCTCATATGCCAAGACCGAAGGTATGACCACTGCATTTCTCTTCTCCATCACTCTCTCTCTCTCCAATTGATGTTCCACATCCACCACTTGTTTATACCTAAAGGAAGTCAAGCACCCACTGATCTACTACTCTAGTTGATTTTATCATGATTCCTATTTAGATTACTCAAAAAGGCTTATATATTTGAACGCATGGATGTGAAAAGAAACAATTATTTCAACATTCACAAAGTTAGGGAAAGGCCAAACAAAAAAAGGGGGAGAAATTTTGCCTCTTTGTTATTATGTATAGATTACACCAAGCAATCTGCTCAAGATTTCAATTTCAATTTCAATTTATAATTTGATTATTTAGACCATTGACTGAACCATACTCTAACAATATAAGTTTTGTTCCTAATGAAAATTATTGTGTCTTTTAGGGTTTAGTTTTTAGGGTTTCGGGTTTGGGGTTTAGGGATTAGGGTTTAGGGGTTTTAGGGTTTAGGGTTTAGGGTTTACGGTTTACGGTTTTGGGTTTAGGGTTCAGAGTTTAGGGTTTTGGGTTTAGGGTTTAGGGTTTAGGGTTTTGGGTTTAGGGTTTAGGGTTTAGGGTTTAGGGTTTAAATATGAGATCAATTAAGAAAGATATTTCCCCATACTTCTGACAATGCGATGCATACTAAAGTGATCTATAAAAGATGAATGTGATCGTCGAGGGAGTAAGACAGTCATATTAATGATACCCCTAAAGTAAAGAAATAGCTAAATTCCTAGACCTTTTTACAGTTCCAATAGAAAGATAGAATAGTCGGCCAGTATTCATACCGAACGCTTTCAGAGTTGTTGAGGCGGTGTTAAACGCGCCATATGAGTTTTATCATATTAAAACTCATATGGCGCCCTAAAAAAACGAGATTCGCCGCCGCTACAGGACCTCACCTCAGAATCCCTAACCGATCTAGAGGGGAGTGTTGTAAGCGACGGGAAATCCACCGCCGTCATCACTGCTTATCACCGTCACCGCACTTTACCGTCCTCTACCTCATATGCCAAGACCGAAGGTACGGCCACTACATTTCTCTTCTCCATCACTCTCTCTCTCTCTCTCCAATTGATGTTCTACATCCACCACATGTTTATACCTAAAGGAAGTCAAGCACCCACTGATCTACTACTCTAGTTGATTTTATCATGATTCCTATTTAGATTACTCAAAAAGGCTTATATATTTGAATGCATGGATGTGAAAAGAAATAATTATTTCAACATTCACAAAGTTAGGGAAAGGCCAAACAAAAAAAGGGGGAGAAATTTTACTTCTTTGTTATTATGTATAGATTACACCAAGCAATCTGCTCAAGATTTCAATTTCAATTTATAGTTTGATTATTTAGACCATTGACTGAACCATACTCTAACAATATAAGTTTTTTTCTTAACAAAAATTATTGGGTCTTTTAGGGTTTAGGGTTTAGGGTTTGGGGTTTTGGTTTAGGGTTTAGGGTTTGGGGTTTAGGGTTTAGGGTTTAGGGTTTAGGGTTTAGGGTTTAGGGGTTTTAGGGTTTAGGGTTTAGGGTTTTGGGTTTGGGGTTTTGGGTTTAGGGTATGGGGTTTAGGGTTTAGGGTATAGGGTTTAGGGTTTAGGGTTTAGGGTTTAAATATGAGATCAATTAAGAAAGATATTTCCCCATACTTCAGACAATGCGATGCATACTAAAGTGATTTATAAAAGATGAATGTGATCGTCGAGGGAGTAAGACGGTCATATTAATGATACCCCTAAAGTAAAGAAATAGCGAAATTCCTAGACCTTTTTACAGTTCCAATAGAAATATAGAATAGTCGGCCAGTATTCATACCGAACGCTTTCAGAGTTATTCAGGCGGTGTTAAACGCGCCATATGAGTTTTATAATATTAAAACTCATATGTTAAACTAAAAAAAACGAGATTCGCCGCCGCTACAAGACCCCACCTTAGAAACCCTAACCTATCTAGAGGTGAGTGTTGTAAGCGACGGGAAATCCACCGCCGTCGTCACTACTCATCACCGTCACCGCACTTTACCGTCCTCTACCTCATATGCCAAGACCGAAGGTATGGCCACTGCATTTCTCTTCTCCATCACTCTCTCTCTCTCTCCAATTGATGTTCTACATCCACCACTTGTTTATACCTAAAGGAAGTCAAGCACCCACTGATCTACTACTCTAGTTGAGTTTATCATGATTCCTATTTAGATTACTCAAAAAGGCTTATATATTTGAACACATGGACGCAAAAAGAAACAATTATTTCAACATTCACAAAGTTAGGGAAAGGCCAAACAAAAAAAGGGGGAGAAATTTTGCCTCTTTGTTATTATGTATAGATTACACCAAGCAATCTGCTCAAGATTTCAACTTCAATTTCAATTTATAATTTGATTATTTAGACCATTGACTGAACCATACTCTAACAATATAAGTTTTGTTCCTAATGAAAATTATTGTGTCTTTTAGGGTTTAGTTTTTACGGTTTCGGGTTTGGGGTTTAGGGATTAGGGTTTAGGGGTTTTAGGGTTTAGGGTTTAGGGTTTAGGGTTTAGGGTTTAGGGTTTTGGGTTTAGGGTTCAGAGTTTAGGGTTTTGGGTTTAGGGTTTAGGGTTTAAATATGAGATCAATTAAGAAAGATATTTCCCCATACTTCAGACAATGCGATGCATACTAAAGTGATCTATAAAATATGAATGTGATCGTCGAGGGAGTAAGACAGTCATATTAATGATACCCCTAAAGTAAAGAAATAGCTAAATTCCTAGACCTTTTTATAGTTCCAATAGAAAGATAGAATAGTCGGCTAGTATTCATACCGAATGCTTTCAAAGTTATTGAGGCGGTGTTAAACGCGCCATATGAGTTTTATCATATTAAAACTCATATGGCGCCCTAAAAAAACGAGATTCGCCGCCGCTACAGGACCTCAGCTCAGAAACCCTAACCGATCTAGAGGGGAGTGTTGTAAGCGACGGGAAATCCACCGCCGTCGTCACTGCTTATCACCGTCACCGCACTTTACCGTCCTCTACCTCATATGCCAAGACCAAAGGTACGGCCACTACATTTCTCTTCTCCATCACTCTCTCTCTCTCCAATTGATGTTCTACATCCACCACTTGTTTATACCTAAAGGAAGTCAAGCACCCACTGATCTACTACTCTAGTTGATTTTATCATGAGTCCTATTTAGATTACTCAAAAAGGCTTATATATTTGAACGCATGGATGTGAAAAGAAATAATTATTTCAACATTCACGAAGTTAGGGAAAGGCCAAACAAAAAAAGGGGGAGAAATTTTGCCTCTTTGTTATTATGTATAGATTACACCAAGCAATCTGCTCAAGATTTCAATTTCAATTTATAGTTTGATTATTTAGACCATTGACTGAACCATACTCTAATAATATAAGTTTTTTTCTTAACAAAAATTATTGGGTCTTTTAGGGTTTAGGGTTTAGGGTTTGGGGTTTTGGTTTAGGGTTTAGGGTTTGGGGTCTAGGGTTTAGGGTTTACGGTTTAGGGATTTTAGGGTTTAGGGTTTAGGGTTTTGGGTTTTGGGTTTAGGGTATAGGGTTTAGGGTATAGGGTTTAGGGTTTAGGGTTTAGGGTTTAAATATGAGATCAATTAAGAAAGGTATTTCCCCATACTTCAGACAATGCGATACATACTAAAGTGATTTATAAAAGATGAATGTGGTCATCGAGGGAGTAAGACAGTCATATTAATGATACCCCTAAAGTAAAGAAATAGCGAAATTCCTAGACCTTTTTACAGTTCCAATAGAAAGATAGAATAGTCGGCCATTATTCATACCGAACGCTTTCAGAGTTATTCAGGCAGTGTTAAACGCGCCATATGAGTTTATTCGCCGCCGCTACAGGACCTCACCTCAGAAACCCTAACCGATCTAGAGGGGAGTGTTGTAAGCGACGGGAAATCCACCGCCGTCATCACTGCTTATCACCGTCACCGCACTTTACCGTCCTCTACCTCATATGCCAAGACCGAAGGTACGGCCACTACATTTCTCTTCTCCATCACTCTCTCTCTCTCTCTCCAATTGATGTTCTACATCCACCACATGTTTATACCTAAAGGAAGTCAAGACCCACTGATCTACTACTCTAGTTGATTTTATCATGATTCCTATTTAGATTACTCAAAAAGGCTTATATATTTGAACGCATGGATGTGAAAAGAAATAATTATTTCAACATTCACAAAGTTAGGGAAAGGCCAAACAAAAAAAGGGGGAGAAATTTTACCTCTTTGTTATTATGTATAGATTACACCAAGCAATCTGCTCAAGATTTCAATTTCAATTTATAGTTTGATTATTTAGACCATTGACTGAACCATACTCTACCAATATAAGTTTTTTTCTTAACAAAAATTATTGGGTCTTTCAGGGTTTAGGGTTTAGGGTTTGGGGTTTTGGTTTAGGGTTTAGGGTTTGGGGTTTAGGGTTTAGGGTTTAGGGTTTAGGGTTTAGGGGTTTTAGGGTTTAGGGTTTAGGGTTTTGGGTTTGGGGTTTTGGGTTTAGGGTATGGGGTTTAGGGTTTAGGGTTTAGGGTTTAAATATGAGATCAATTAAGAAAGATATTTCCCCATACTTCAGACAATGCGATGCATACTAAAGTGATTTATAAAAGATGAATGTGATCGTCGAGGGAGTAAGACGGTCATATTATTGATACCCCTAAAGTAAAGAAATAGCGAAATTCCTAGACCTTTTTACAGTTCCAATAGAAATATAGAATAGTCGGCCAGTATTCATACCGAACGCTTTCAGAGTTATTCAGGCGGTGTTAAACGCGCCATATGAGTTTTATAATATTAAAACTCATATGTTAAACTAAAAAAATGAGATTCGCCGCCGCTACAAGCCCCCACCTCAGAAACCCTAACCTATCTAGAGGGGAGTGTTGTAAGCGACGGGAAATCCACCGCCGTCGTCACTGCTCATCACCGTCACCGCACTTTACCGTCCTCTACCTCATATGCCAAGACCGAAGGTATGGCCACTGCATTTCTCTTCTCCATCACTCTCTCTCTCCAATTGATGTTCTACATCCACCACTTGTTTATACCTAAAGGAAGTCAAGCACCCACTGATCTACTACTCTAGTTGATTTTATCATGATTCCTATTTAGATTACTCAAAAAGGCTTATATATTTGAACACATGGATGCGAAAAGAAACAATTATTTCAACATTCACAAAGTTATGGAAAGGCCAAACAAAAAAAGGGGGAGAAATTTTGCCTCTTTGTTATTATGTATAGATTACACCAAGCAATCTGCTCAAGATTTCAACTTCAATTTCAATTTATAATTTGATTATTTAGACCATTGACTGAACCATACTCTAACAATATAAGTTTTGTTCCTAATGAAAATTATTGTGTCTTTTAGGGTTTAGTTTTTAGGGTTTGGGGTTTAGGGTTTAGGGATTAGGGTTTAGGGGTTTTAGGGTTTAGTGTTTAGGGTTTAGGGTTTAGGGTTTTGGGTTTAGGGTTCAGAGTTTAGGGTTTTGGGTTTTGGGTTTTGGGTTTAGGGTTTTGGGTTTAGGGTTTAGGGTTTAAATATGAGATCAATTAAGAAAGATATTTGACCATACTTCAGACAATGCGATGCATACTAAAGTGATCTATAAAAGATGAATGTGATCATCGAGGGAGTAAGACAGTCATATTAATGATACCCCTAAAGTAAAGAAATAGCTAAATTCCTAGACCTTTTTATAGTTCCAATAGAAAGATAGAATAGTCGGCTAGTATTCATACCGAACGCTTTCAGAGTTATTGAGGCGGTGTTAAATGCGCCATATGAGTTTTATCATATTAAAACTCATATGGCGCCCTAAAAAAATGAGATTCGCCGCCGCTACAGGACCTCACCTCAGAAACCCTAACCGATCTAGAGGGGAGTGTTGTAAGCGACGGGAAATCCACCGCCGTCGTCACTGCTTATCACCGTCACCGCACTTTACCGTCCTCTACCTCATATGCCAAGACCGAAGGTACGTCCACTACATTTCTCTTCTCCATCACTCTCTCTCTCTCCAATTGATGTTCTACATCCACCACTTGTTTATACCTAAAGGAAGTCAAGCACCCAGTGATCTACTACTCTAGTTGATTTTATCATGAGTCCTATTTAGATTACTCAAAAAGGCTTATATATTTGAACGCATGGATGTGAAAAGAAATAATTATTTCAACATTCACGAAGTTAGGGAAAGGCCAAACAAAGAAAGGGGGAGAAATTTTGCCTCTTTGTTATTATGTATAGATTACACCAAACAATCTGCTCAAGATTTCAATTTCAATTTATAGTTTGATTATTTAGACCATTGACTGAACCATACTCTAATAATATAAGTTTTTTTCTTAACGAAAATTATTGGGTCTTTTAGGGTTTAGGGTTTAGGGTTTGGGGTTTTGGTTTAGGGTTTAGGGTTTGGGGTCTAGGGTTTAGGGTTTAGGGTTTAGGGATTTTAGGGTTTAGGGTTCAGGGTTTGGGGTTTTGGGTTTAGGGTATAGGGTTTAGGGTATAGGGTTTAGGGTTTAGGGTTTAGGGTTTAAATATGAGATCAATTAAGACAGATATTTCCCCATACTTCAGACAATGCGATGCATACTAAAGTGATTTATAAAAGATGAATGTGATCGTCGAGGGAGTAAGACGGTCATATTAATGATACCCCTAAAGTAAAGAAATAGCGAAATTCCTAGACCTTTTTACAGTTCCAATAGAAAGATAGAATAGTCGGCCTGTATTCATACCGAACGCTTTCAGAGTTATTCAGGCGGTGTTAAACGTGCCATATGAGTTTTATCATATTAAAACTCATATGTTAAACTAAAAAAACAAGATTCGCCGCCGCTACATGACCCCACCTTAGAAACCCTAACCGATCTAGAGGGGAGTGTTGTAAGCGACGGGAAATCCACCGCCGTCGTCACAGCTCATCACCGTCACCGCACTTTACCGTCCTCTACCTCATATGCCAAGACCGAAGGTATGGCCACTGCATTTCTCTTCTCCATCACTCTCTCTCTCTCTCTCCAATTGATGTTCTACATCCACCACTTGTTTATACCTAAAGGAAGTCAAGCACCCACTGATCTACTACTCTGGTTGATTTTATCATGATTCCTATTTAGATTACTCAAAAAGGCTTATATATTTGAACGCATGGATGTGAAAAGAAACAATTATTTCAACATTCAAAAAGTTAGGGAAAGGCCAAACAAAAAAAGGGGGAGAAATTTTGCCTCTTTGTTATTATGTATAGATTACACCAAGCAATCTGCTCAAGATTTCCATTTCAATTTCAATTTATAATTTGATTATTTAGACCATTTACTGAACCATACTCTAACAATATAAGTTTTGTTCCTAATGAAAATTATTGGGTCTTTTAGGGTTTGGTTTAGGGTTTCAGGTTTGGGGTTTAGGGATTAGGGTTTAGGGGTTTTAGGGTTTAGGGTTTAGGGTTTAGGGTTTAGGGTTTAGGGTTTTGGGTTTAGGGTTCAGAGTTTAGGGTTTTGGGTTTAGGGTTTAGGGTTTAGGGTTTTGGGTTTAGGGTTTAGGGTTTAGGGTTTAAATATGAGATCAATTAAGAAAGATACTTCCCCATACTTCAGACAATGCGATGCATACTAAAGTGATCTATAAAAGATGAATGTGATCGTCGAGGGAGTAAGACAGTCATATTAATGTTACCCCTAAAGTAATGAAATAGCTAAATTCCTAGACCTTTTATAGTTCCAATAGAAAGATAGAATAGTCGGCCAGTATTCATTCCGAACGCTTTCAGAGTTATTAAGGCGGTGTTAAACGCGCCATATGAGTTTTATCATATTAAAACTCATATGGCGCCCTAAAAAATGAGATTCGCCGCCGCTACAGGACCTCACCTCAGAAACCCTTACCAATCTAGAGGGGAGTGTTGTAAGCGACGGGAAATCCACCGCCGTCGTCACTCCTCATCACCGTCACCGCACTTTACCGTCCTCTACCTCATATGCCAAGACCGAAGGTATGGCCACTGCATTTCTCTTCTCCATCACTCTCTCTCTCCAATTGATGTTCTACATCCACCACTTGTTTATACCTAAAGGAAGTCAAGCACCCACTGATCTACTACTCTAGTTGATTTTATCATGATTCCTATTTAGATTACTCAAAAAGGCTTATATATTTGAACACATGGATGCGAAAAGAAACAATTATTTCAACATTCACAAAGTTATGGAAAGGCCAAACAAAAAAAGGGGGAGAAATTTTGCCTCTTTGTTATTATGTATAGATTACACCAAGCAATCTGCTCAAGATTTCAACTTCAATTTCAATTTATAATTTGATTATTTAGACCATTGACTGAACCATACTCTAACAATATAAGTTTTGTTCCTAATGAAAATTATTGTGTCTTTTAGGGTTTAGTTTTTAGGGTTTGGGGTTTAGGGTTTAGGGATTAGGGTTTAGGGGTTTTAGGGTTTAGGGTTTAGGGTTTAGGGTTTAGGGTTTTGGGTTTAGGGTTCAGAGTTTAGGGTTTTGGGTTTTGGGTTTTGGGTTTAGGGTTTTGGGTTTAGGGTTTAGGGTTTAAATATGAGATCAATTAAGAAAGATATTTCCCCATACTTCAGACAATGCGATGCATACTAAAGTGATCTATAAAAGATGAATGTGATCGTCGAGGGAGTAAGACAGTCATATTAATGATACCCCTAAAGTAAAGAAATAGCTAAATTCCTAGACCTTTTTATAGTTCCAATAGAAAGATAGAATAGTCGGCTAGTATTCATACCGAACGCTTTCAGAGTTATTGAGGCGGTGTTAAATGCGCCATATGAGTTTTATCATATTAAAACTCATATGGCGCCCTAAAAAAATGAGATTCGCCGCCGCTACAGGACCTCACCTCAGAAACCCTAACCGATCTAGAGGGGAGTGTTGTAAGCGACGGGAAATCCACCGCCGTCGTCACTGCTTATCACCGTCACCGCACTTTACCGTCCTCTACCTCATATGCCAAGACCGAAGGTACGTCCACTACATTTCTCTTCTCCATCACTCTCTCTCTCTCCAATTGATGTTCTACATCCACCACTTGTTTATACCTAAAGGAAGTCAAGCACCCAGTGATCTACTACTCTAGTTGATTTTATCATGAGTCCTATTTAGATTACTCAAAAAGGCTTATATATTTGAACGCATGGATGTGAAAAGAAATAATTATTTCAACATTCACGAAGTTAGGGAAAGGCCAAACAAAGAAAGGGGGAGAAATTTTGCCTCTTTGTTATTATGTATAGATTACACCAAGCAATCTGCTCAAGATTTCAATTTCAATTTATAGTTTGATTATTTAGACCATTGACTGAACCATACTCTAATAATATAAGTTTTTTTCTTAACGAAAATTATTGGGTCTTTTAGGGTTTAGGGTTTAGGGTTTGGGGTTTTGGTTTAGGGTTTAGGGTTTGGGGTCTAGGGTTTAGGGTTTAGGGTTTAGGGATTTTAGGGTTTAGGGTTTAGGGTTTTGGGTTTTGGGTTTAGGGTATAGGGTTTAGGGTATAGGGTTTAGGGTTTAGGGTTTAGGGTTTAAATATGAGATCAATTAAGAAAGATATTTCCCCATACTTCAGACAATGCGATGCATACTAAAGTGATTTATAAAAGATGAATGTGATCGTCGAGGGAGTAAGACGGTCATATTAATGATACCCCTAAAGTAAAGAAATAGCGAAATTCCTAGACCTTTTTACAGTTCCAATAGAAAGATAGAATAGTCGGCCTGTATTCATACCGAACGCTTTCAGAGTTATTCAGGCGGTGTTAAACGTGCCATATGAGTTTTATCATATTAAAACTCATATGTTAAACTAAAAAAAACAAGATTCGCCGCCGCTACATGACCCCACCTTAGAAACCCTAACCGATCTAGAGGGGAGTGTTGTAAGCGACGGGAAATCCACCGCCGTCATCACAGCTCATCACCGTCACCGCACTTTACCGTCCTCTACCTCATATGCCAAGACCGAAGGTATGGCCACTGCATTTCTCTTCTCCATCACTCTCTCTCTCTCCAATTGATGTTCTACATCCACCACTTGTTTATACCTAAAGGAAGTCAAGCACCCACTGATCTACTACTCTGGTTGATTTTATCATGATTCCTATTTAGATTACTCAAAAAGGCTTATATATTTGAACGCATGGATGTGAAAAGAAACAATTATTTCAACATTCAAAAAGTTAGGGAAAGGCCAAACAAAAAAAGGGGGAGAAATTTTGCCTCTTTGTTATTATGTATAGATTACACCAAGCAATCTGCTCAAGATTTCCATTTCAATTTCAATTTATAATTTGATTATTTAGACCATTTACTGAACCATACTCTAACAATATAAGTTTTGTTCCTAATGAAAATTATTGGGTCTTTTAGGGTTTGGTTTAGGGTTTCAGGTTTGGGGTTTAGGGATTAGGGTTTAGGGGTTTTAGGGTTTAGGGTTTAGGGTTTAGGGTTTAGGGTTTAGGGTTTTGGGTTTAGGGTTCAGAGTTTAGGGTTTTGGGTTTAGGGTTTAGGGTTTAGGGTTTTGGGTTTAGGGTTTAGGGTTTAGGGTTTAAATATGAGATCAATTAAGAAAGATACTTCCCCATACTTCAGACAATGCGATGCATACTAAAGTGATCTATAAAAGATGAATGTGATCGTCGAGGGAGTAAGACAGTCATATTAATGTTACCCCTAAAGTAATGAAATAGCTAAATTCCTAGACCTTTTATAGTTCCAATAGAAAGATAGAATAGTCGGCCAGTATTCATTCCGAACGCTTTCAGAGTTATTAAGGCGGTGTTAAACGCGCCATATGAGTTTTATCATATTAAAACTCATATGGCGCCCTAAAAAATGAGATTCGCCGCCGCTACAGGACCTCACCTCAGAAACCCTTACCAATCTAGAGGGGAGTGTTGTAAGCGACGGGAAATCCACCGTCGTCGTCACTGCTTATCACCGTCACCGCACTTTACCGTCCTCTACCTCATATGCCAAGACCGAAGGTACGGCCACTACATTTCTCTTCTCCATCACTCTCTCTCTCCAATTGATGTTCTACATCCACCACTTGTTTACACCTAAAGGAAGTCAAGCACCCACTGATCTACTACTCTAGTTGATTTTATCATGATTCCTATTTAGATTACTCAAAAAGGCTTATATATTTGAACGCATGGATGTGAAAAGAAATAATTATTTCAACATTCACAAAGTTAGGGAAAGGCCAAACAAAAAAGGGGGAGAAATTTTGCCTCTTTGTTATTATGTATAGATTACACCAAGCAATCTGCTCAAGACTTCAATTTCAATTTATAGTTTGATTATTTACACCATTGACTGAACCATACTCTAACAATATAATTTTTTTTCTTAACGAAAATTATTGGGTCTTTTAGGGTTTAGGGTTTATGGTTTAGGGTTTTGGTTTAGGGTTTAGGGTTTGGGGTTTAGGGTTTAGGGTTTAGGGTTTAGGGTTTAGGGTTTAGGGGTTTTAGGGTTTAGGGTTTAGGGTTTAGGTTTAGGGTTTAGGGTTTTGGGTTTAGGGTATAAGGTTTAGGGTTTAGGGTTTAGGGTTTCGGGTTTAGGGTTTAGGGTTTAAATATGAGATCAATTAAGAAAGATATTTCCCCATACTTTAGACAATGCGATGCATACTAAAGTGATCTATAAAAGATGAATGTGATCATCGAGGGAGTAAGACGGTCATAATAATGATACCCCTAAAGTAAAGAAATAGCTAAATTCCTAGACCTTTTTACAGTTCCAATAGAAAGATAGAATCGTCGGCCAGTATTTATACTGGACGCTTTCAGAGTTATTAAGGCGGTGCTAAACGCGCCGTATGAGTTTTATCATATTAAAACTCATATGGCGCCCTAAAAAATGAGATTCACCGCCACTATAGGACCCCACCTCAGAAACCCTAACCAATCTAGAGGGGAGTGTTGTAAGCGACGGGAAGTCCATCGCCGTCGTCACTGCTCATCACCGTCACCGCACTTGACCATCCTCTACCTCATCTGCCACGACCGAAGGTATGGCCACTGCATTTCTCTTCTCCATCACTCTCTCTCTCCAGTTGATGTTCTACATCCACCACATGTTTATACCTAAAGGAAGTCAAGCACCCACTGATCTACTACTCTAGTTGATTTTATCATGATTCCTATTTAGATTACTCAAAAAGGCTTATATATTTGAACGCATGGATGTGAAAAGAAATAATTATTTCAACATTCACGAAGTTAGGGAAAGGCCAAACAAAAAAAAGGGGGAGAAATTTTGCCTCTTTGTTATTATGTATAGATTACACCAAGCAATCTGCTCAAGACTTCAATTTCAATTTATAGTTTGATTATTTACACCATTGACTGAACCATACTCTAACAATATAAGTTTTTTTCTTAACGAAAATTATTGGGTCTTTTAGGGTTTAGGGTTTAGGGTTTAGGGTTTTGGTTTAGGGTTTAGGGTTTGGGGTTTAGGGTTTAGGGTTTAGGGTTTAGGGGTTTTAGGGTTTAGGGTTTAGGGTTTAGGTTTAGGGTTTAGGGTTTTGGGTTTAGGGTATAAGGTTTAGGGTTTAGGGTTTAGGGTTTCGGGTTTAGGGTTTAGGGTTTAAATATGAGATCAATTAAGAAAGATATTTCCCCATACTTTAGACAATGCGATGCATACTAAAGTGATCTATAAAAGATGAATGTGATCATCGAGGGAGTAAGACGGTCATAATAATGATACCCCTAAAGTAAAGAAATAGCTAAATTCCTAGACCTTTTTACAGTTCCAATAGAAAGATAGAATCGTCGGCCAGTATTTATACTGGACGCTTTCAGAGTTATTAAGGCGGTGCTAAACGCGCCGTATGAGTTTTATCATATTAAAACTCATATGGCGCCCTAAAAAAACGAGATTCACCGCCACTATAGGACCCCACCTCAGAAACCCTAACCGATCTAGAGGGGAGTGTTGTAAGCGACGGGAAGTCCATCGCCGTCGTCACTGCTCATCACCGTCACCGCACTTGACCATCCTCTACCTCATCTGCCACGACCGAAGGTATGGCCACTGCATTTCTCTTCTCCATCACTCTCTCTCTCTCTCTCCAGTTGATGTTCTACATCCTCCACTTGTTTATACCTAAAGGAAGTCAAGCACCCACTGATCTACTACTCTAGTTGATTTTATCATGATTCCCATTTAGATTACTCAAAAAGGCTTATATATTTGAACGCTTGGATGTGAAAAGAAATAATTATTTCAACATTCACGAAGTTAGGGAAAGGCCAAACAAAAAAAGGGGGAGAAATTTTGCCTCTTTGTTATTATGTATAGATTACACCAAGCAATCTGCTCAAGACTTCAATTTCAATTTAGAGTTTGATTATTTAGACCATCGGCTGAACCAATATAAGTTTTTTAGGGTTTAGGGTTTAGGGTTTAGGGTTTAGGGTTTTGGTTTAGGGTTTAGGGTTTGGGGTTTAGGGTTTGGGGTTTAGGGTTTAGGGTTTAGGGTTTAGGGTTTAGGGGTTTTAGGGTTTAGGGTTTAGGGTTTAGGTTTAGGGTTTAGGGTTTAGGGTTTTGGGTTTAGGGTATAAGGTTTAGGGTTTAGGGTTTAGGGTTTCGGGTTTAGGGTTTAGGGTTTATATATGAGATCAATTAAGAAAGATATTTCCCCATACTTTAGACAATGCGATGCATACTACAGTGATCTATAAAAGATGAATGTGATCATCGAGGGAGTAAGACGGTCATAATAATGGTACCCCTAAAGTAAAGAAATAGCTAAATTCCTAGACCTTTTTATAGTTCCAATAGCAAGATAGAATCGTCGGCCAGTATTTATACTAGACGCTTTCAGGGTTATTAAGGCGATGCTAAATGCGCCGTATGAGTTTTATCAAATTAAAACTCATATGGCACCCTAGAAAAACGAGATTCACCGCCACTATAGGACCCCACCTCAGAAACCCTAACCGATCTAGAGGGGAGTGTTGTAAGCGACGGGAAGTCCACCGCCGTCGTCACTGCTCATCACCGTCACCGCACTTGACCATCCTCTACCTCATCTGCCACGACCGAAGGTATGGCCACTGCATTTCTCTTCTCCATCACTCTCTCTCTCTCTCTCCAGTTGATGTTCTACATCCTCCACTTGTTTATACCTAAAGGAAGTCAAGCACCCACTGATCTACTACTCTAGTTGATTTTATCATGATTCCCATTTAGATTACTCAAAAAGGCTTATATATTTGAACGCTTGGATGTGAAAAGAAATAATTATTTCAACATTCACGAAGTTAGGGAAAGGCCAAACAAAAAAAGGGGGAGAAATTTTGCCTCTTTGTTATTATGTATAGATTACACCAAGCAATCTGCTCAAGACTTCAATTTCAATTTAGAGTTTGATTATTTAGACCATCGGCTGAACCAATATAAGTTTTTTAGGGTTTAGGGTTTAGGGTTTAGGGTTTAGGGTTTTGGTTTAGGGTTTAGGGTTTGGGGTTTAGGGTTTGGGGTTTAGGGTTTAGGGTTTAGGGTTTAGGGTTTAGGGGTTTTAGGGTTTAGGGTTTAGGGTTTAGGTTTAGGGTTTAGGGTTTAGGGTTTTGGGTTTAGGGTATAAGGTTTAGGGTTTAGGGTTTAGGGTTTCGGGTTTAGGGTTTAGGGTTTATATATGAGATCAATTAAGAAAGATATTTCCCCATACTTTAGACAATGCGATGCATACTACAGTGATCTATAAAAGATGAATGTGATCATCGAGGGAGTAAGACGGTCATAATAATGATACCCCTAAAGTAAAGAAATAGCTAAATTCCTAGACCTTTTTATAGTTCCAATAGCAAGATAGAATCGTCGGCCAGTATTTATACTAGACGCTTTCAGGGTTATTAAGGCGATGCTAAATGCGCCGTATGAGTTTTATCAAATTAAAACTCATATGGCACCCTAGAAAAACGAGATTCACCGCCACTATAGGACCCCACCTCAGAAACCCTAACCGATCTAGAGGGGAGTGTTGTAAGCGACGGGAAGTCCACCGCCGTCGTCACTGCTCATCACCGTCACCGCACTTGACCGTCCTCTACCTCATCTGCCACGACCGAAGGTATGGCCACTGCATTTCTCTTCTCCATCACTCTCTCTCTCTCTCCAGTTGATGTTCTACATCCACCACTTGTTTATACCTAAAGGAAGTCAAGCACCCACTGATCTACTACTCTAGTTGATTTTATCATGATTCCTATTTAGATTACTCAAAAAGGCTTATATATTTGAATGCATGGATGTGAAAAGAAATAATTATTTCAACATTCACAAAGTTAGGGAAAGGCCAAACAAAAAAAGGGGGAGAAATTTTGCCTCTTTGTTATTATGTATAGATTACACCAAGCAATCTGCTCAAGATTTCAATTTCAATTTATAGTTTGATTATTTAGACCATTGACTGAACCATACTCTAACAATATAAGTTTTTTTCTTAACGAAAATTATTGGGTCTTTTAGGGTTTAGGGTTTAGGGTTTGGGGTTTTGGTTTAGGGTTTAGGGTTTGGGGTTTAGGGTTTAGGGTTTAGGGTTTAGGGTTTAGGGTTTAGGGGTTTTAGGGTTTAGGGTTTAGGGTTTAGGGTTTAGGGTTTAGGGTTTAGGGTTTAGGGTATAGGGTTTAGGGTTTAGGGTTTAAATATGAGATCAATTAAGAAAGATATTTCCCCATACTTTAGACAATGCGATGCATACTAAAGTGATCTATAAAAGATGAATGTGATCGTCGAGGGAGTAAGACGGTCATATTAATGATACCCCTAAAGTAAAGAAATAGCTAAATTCCTAGACCTTTTTACAGTTCCAATAGAAAGATAGAATAGTCGGCCAGTATTTATACTGAACGCTTTCAGAGTTATTAAGGCGGTGTTAAACGCGCCATATGAGTTTTATCATATTAAAACTCATATGTTAAACTAAAAAAATGAGATTCGCCGCCGCTATAGGACCCCACCTTAGAAACCCTAACCGATCTAGAGGGGAGTGTTGTAAGCGACGGAAGTCCATCGCCGTCGTCACTGCTCATCACCGTCACCGCACTTTACCATCCTCTACCTCATCTGCCACGACCGAAGGTATGGCCACTGCATTTCTCTTCTCCATCACTCTCTCTCTCTCCAGTTGATGTTCTACATCCTCCACTTGTTTATACCTAAAGGAAGTCAAGCACCCACTGATCTACTACTCTAGTTGATTTTATCATGATTCCTATTTAGATTACTCAAAAAGGCTTATATATTTGAACGCATGGATGTGAAAAGAAATAATTATTTCAACATTCACGAAGTTAGGGAAAGGCCAAACAAAAAAAGGGTGAGAAATTTTGCCTCTTTGTTATTATGTATAGATTACACCAAGCAATCTGCTCAAGACTTCAATTTCATTTTATAGTTTGATTATTTAGACCATCGACTGAACCAATATAAGTTTTTTAGGGTTTAGGGTTTAGGGTTTAGGGTTTAGGGTTTTGGTTTAGGGTTTAGGGTTTGGGGTTTAGGATTTGGGGTTTAGGGTTTAGGGTTTAGGGTTTAGGGTTTAGGGTTTAGGGGTTTTAGGGTTTAGGGTTTAGGGTTTTGGTTTAGGGTTTAGGGTTTAGGGTTTTGGGTTTAGGGTATAAGGTTTAGGGTTTAGGGTTTAGGGTTTCGGGTTTAGGGTTTAGGGTTTAAATATGAGATCAATTAAGAAAGATATTTCCCCATACTTTAGACAATGCGATGCATACTACAGTGATCTATAAAAGATGAATGTGATCATCGAGGGAGTAAGACGGTCATAATAATGATACCCCTAAAGTAAAGAAATAGCTAAATTCCTAGACCTTTTTATAGTTCCAATAGAAAGATAGAATCGTCGGCCAGTATTTATACTAGACGCTTTCAGGGTTATTAAGGCGGTGCAAAATGCGCCGTATGAGTTTTATCAAATTAAAACTCATATGGCGCCCTAGAAAAACGAGATTCTCCGCCACTATAGGACCCCACCTCAGAAACCCTAACCGATCTAGAGGGGAGTGTTGTAAGCGACGGGAAGTCCACCGCCGTCGTCACTGCTCATCACCGTCACCGCACTTGACCGTCCTCTACCTCATCTGCCACGACCGAAGGTATGGCCACTGCATTTCTCTTCTCCATCACTCTCTCTCTCTCTAGTTGATGTTCTACATCCACCACTTGTTTATACCTAAAGGAAGTCAAGCACCCACTGATCTACTACTCTAGTTGATTTTATCATGATTCCTATTTAGATTACTCAAAAAGGCTTATATATTTGAATGCATGGATGTGAAAAGAAATAATTATTTCAACATTCACAAAGTTAGGGAAATGCCAAACAAAAAAAGGGGGAGAAATTTTGCCTCTTTGTTATTATGTATAGATTACACCAAGCAATCTGCTCAAGATTTCAATTTCAATTTATAGTTTGATTATTCAGACCATTGACTGAACCATACTCTAACAATATAAGTTTTTTTCTTAACGAAAATTATTGGGTCTTTTAGGGTTTAGGGTTTAGGGTTTGGGGTTTTGGTTTAGGGTTTAGGGTTTGGGGTTTAGGGTTTAGGGTTTAGGATTTAGGGTTTAGGGTTTAGGGGTTTTAGGGTTTAGGGTTTAGGGTTTTGGGTTTTGGGTTTAGGGTATAGGGTTTAGGGTTTAGGGTTTAAATATGAGATCAATTAAGAAAGATATTCCCCATACTTCAGACAATGCGATGCATACTAAAGTGATTTATAAAAGATGAATGTGATCGTCGAAGGAGTATGACGGTCATATTAATGATACCCCTAAAGTAAAGAAATAGCAAAATTCCTAGACCTTTTTACAGTTCCAATAGAAAGATAGAATAGTCGGCCAGTATTCATACCGAACGCTTTCAGAGTTATTCAGGCGGTGTTAAACGCGCCATATGAGTTTTATCATAATAAAACTCATATGTTAAACTAAAAAAATGAGATTCGCCGCCGCTACAGGACCCCACCTTAGAAACCCTAACCGATCTAGAGGGGAGTGTTGTAAGCGACGGGAAATCCACCGCCGTCGTCACTGCTCATCACCGTCACTGCACTTTACCGTCCTCTACCTCATATGCCAAGACTGAAGGTATGGCAACTGCATTTCTCTTCTGCATCACTCTCTCTCTCTCTCCAATTGATGTTCTACATCCACCACTTGTTTATACCTAAAGGAAGTCAAGCACCCACTGATCTACGACTCTAGTTGATTTTATCATGATTCCTATTTAGATTACTCAAAAAGGCTTATATATTTGAACGCATGGATGTGAAAAGAAATAATTATTTCAACATTCACGAAGTTAGGGAAAGGCCAAACAAAAAAAGGGGGAGAAATTTTGCCTCTTTGTTATTATGTATAGATTACACCAAGCAATCTGCTCAAGACTTCAATTTCAATTTATAGTTTGATTATTTAGACCATCGACTGAACCAATATAAGTTTTTTAGGGTTTAGGGTTTAGGGTTTAGGGTTTAGGGTTTTGGTTTAGGGTTTAGGGTTTGGGGTTTAGGGTTTGGGGTTTAGGGTTTAGGGTTTAGGGTTTAGGGTTTAGGGGTTTTAGGGTTTAGGGTTTAGGGTTTAGGTTTAGGGTTTAGGGTTTAGGGTTTTGGGTTTAGGGTATAAGGTTTAGGGTTTCGGGTTTAGGGTTTCGGGTTTAGGGTTTAGGGTTTAAATATGAGATCAATTAAGAAAGATATTTCCCCATACTTTAGACAATGCGATGCATACTACAGTGATCTATAAAAGATGAATGTGATCATCGAGGGAGTAAGACGGTCATAATAATGATACCCCTAAAGTAAAGAAATAGCTAAATTCCTAAACCTTTTTATAGTTCCAATAGAAAGATAGAATCGTCGGCCAGTATTTATACTAGATGCTTTCAGGGTTATTAAGGCGGTGCTAAATGCGCCGTATGAGTTTTATCAAATTAAAACTCATATGGCGCCCTAGAAAAACGAGATTCACCGCCACTATAGGACCCCACCTCAGAAACCCTAACCGATCTAGAGGGGAGTGTTGTAAGCGACGTGAAGTCCACCGCCGTCGTCACTGCTCATCACCGTCACCGCACTTGACCGTCCTCTACCTCATCTGCCACGACCGAAGGTATGGCCCCTGCATTTCTCTTCTCCATCACTCTCTCTCTCTCTCTAGTTGATGTTCTACATCCACCACTTGTTTATACCTAAAGGAAGTCAAGCACCCACTGATCTACTACTCTAGTTGATTTTATCATGATTCCTATTTAGATTACTCAAAAAGGCTTATATATTTGAATGCATGGATGTGAAAAGAAATAATTATTTCAACATTCACAAAGTTAGGGAAACGCCAAACAAAAAAAGGGGGAGAAATTTTGCCTCTTTGTTATTATGTATAGATTACACCAAGCAATCTGCTCAAGATTTCAATTTCAATTTATAGTTTGATTATTTAGACCATTGACTGAACCATACTCTAACAATATAAGTTTTTTTCTTAACGAAAATTATTGGGTCTTTTAGGGTTTAGGGTTTAGGGTTTGGGGTTTTGGTTTAGGGTTTAGGGTTTGGGGTTTAGGGTTTAGGGTTTAGGGTTTAGGGTTTAGGGTTTAGGGGTTTTAGGGTTTAGGGTTTAGGGTTTTGGGTTTTGGGTTTAGGGTATAGGGTTTAGGGTTTAGGGTTTAAATATGAGATCAATTAAGAAAGATATTCCCCATACTTCAGACAATGCGATGCATACTAAAGTGATTTATAAAAGATGAATGTGATCGTCGAGGGAGTATGACGGTCATATTAATGATACCCCTAAAGTAAAGAAATAGCGAAATTCCTAGACCTTTTTACAGTTCCAATAGAAAGATAGAATAGTCGGCCAGTATTCATACCGAACGCTTTCAGAGTTATTCAGGCGGTGTTAAACGCGCCATATGAGTTTTATCATATGTTAAACTAAAAAAATGAGATTCGCCGCCGCTACAGGACCCCACCTTAGAAACCCTAACCGATCTAGAGGGGAGTGTTGTAAGCGACGGGAAATCCACCGCCGTCGTCACTGCTCATCACCGTCACTGCACTTTACCGTCCTCTACCTCATATGCCAAGACTGAAGGTATGGCAACTGCATTTCTCTTCTGCATCACTCTCTCTCTCTCTCCAATTGATGTTCTACATCCACCACTTGTTTATACCTAAAGGAAGTCAAGCACCCACTGATCTACGACTCTAGTTGATTTTATCATGATTCCTATTTAGATTACTCAAAAAGGCTTATATATTTGAACGCATGGATGTGAAAAGAAATAATTATTTCAACATTCACGAAGTTAGGGAAAGGCCAAACAAAAAAAGGGGGAGAAATTTTGCCTCTTTGTTATTATGTATAGATTACACCAAGCAATCTGCTCAAGACTTCAATTTCAATTTATAGTTTGATTATTTAGACCATCGACTGAACCAATATAAGTTTTTTAGGGTTTAGGGTTTAGGGTTTAGGGTTTAGGGTTTTGGTTTAGGGTTTAGGGTTTGGGGTTTAGGGTTTGGGGTTTAGGGTTTAGGGTTTAGGGTTTAGGGTTTAGGGGTTTTAGGGTTTAGGGTTTAGGGTTTAGGTTTAGGGTTTAGGGTTTAGGGTTTTGGGTTTAGGGTATAAGGTTTAGGGTTTCGGGTTTAGGGTTTCGGGTTTAGGGTTTAGGGTTTAAATATGAGATCAATTAAGAAAGATATTTCCCCATACTTTAGACAATGCGATGCATACTACAGTGATCTATAAAAGATGAATGTGATCATCGAGGGAGTAAGACGGTCATAATAATGATACCCCTAAAGTAAAGAAATAGCTAAATTCCTAAACCTTTTTATAGTTCCAATAGAAAGATAGAATCGTCGGCCAGTATTTATACTAGATGCTTTCAGGGTTATTAAGGCGGTGCTAAATGCGCCGTATGAGTTTTATCAAATTAAAACTCATATGGCGCCCTAGAAAAACGAGATTCACCGCCACTATAGGACCCCACCTCAGAAACCCTAACCGATCTAGAGGGGAGTGTTGTAAGCGACGTGAAGTCCACCGCCGTCGTCACTGCTCATCACCGTCACCGCACTTGACCGTCCTCTACCTCATCTGCCACGACCGAAGGTATGGCCCCTGCATTTCTCTTCTCCATCACTCTCTCTCTCTCTCTAGTTGATGTTCTACATCCACCACTTGTTTATACCTAAAGGAAGTCAAGCACCCACTGATCTACTACTCTAGTTGATTTTATCATGATTCCTATTTAGATTACTCAAAAAGGCTTATATATTTGAATGCATGGATGTGAAAAGAAATAATTATTTCAACATTCACAAAGTTAGGGAAACGCCAAACAAAAAAAGGGGGAGAAATTTTGCCTCTTTGTTATTATGTATAGATTACACCAAGCAATCTGCTCAAGATTTCAATTTCAATTTATAGTTTGATTATTTAGACCATTGACTGAACCATACTCTAACAATATAAGTTTTTTTCTTAACGAAAATTATTGGGTCTTTTAGGGTTTAGGGTTTAGGGTTTGGGGTTTTGGTTTAGGGTTTAGGGTTTGGGGTTTAGGGTTTAGGGTTTAGGGTTTAGGGTTTAGGGTTTAGGGGTTTTAGGGTTTAGGGTTTAGGGTTTTGGGTTTTGGGTTTAGGGTATAGGGTTTAGGGTTTAGGGTTTAAATATGAGATCAATTAAGAAAGATATTCCCCATACTTCAGACAATGCGATGCATACTAAAGTGATTTATAAAAGATGAATGTGATCGTCGAGGGAGTATGACGGTCATATTAATGATACCCCTAAAGTAAAGAAATAGCGAAATTCCTAGACCTTTTTACAGTTCCAATAGAAAGATAGAATAGTCGGCCAGTATTCATACCGAACGCTTTCAGAGTTATTCAGGCGGTGTTAAACGCGCCATATGAGTTTTATCATATGTTAAACTAAAAAAATGAGATTCGCCGCCGCTACAGGACCCCACCTTAGAAACCCTAACCGATCTAGAGGGGAGTGTTGTAAGCGACGGGAAATCCACCGCCGTCGTCACTGCTCATCACCGTCACTGCACTTTACCGTCCTCTACCTCATATGCCAAGACTGAAGGTATGGCAACTGCATTTCTCTTCTGCATCACTCTCTCTCTCTCTCCAATTGATGTTCTACATCCACCACTTGTTTATACCTAAAGGAAGTCAAGCACCCACTGATCTACGACTCTAGTTGATTTTATCATGATTCCTATTTAGATTACTCAAAAAGGCTTATATATTTGAACGCATGGATGTGAAAAGAAATAATTATTTCAACATTCACGAAGTTAGGGAAAGGCCAAACAAAAAAAGGGGGAGAAATTTTGCCTCTTTGTTATTATGTATAGATTACACCAAGCAATCTGCTCAAGACTTCAATTTCAATTTATAGTTTGATTATTTAGACCATCGACTGAACCAATATAAGTTTTTTAGGGTTTAGGGTTTAGGGTTTAGGGTTTAGGGTTTTGGTTTAGGGTTTAGGGTTTGGGGTTTAGGGTTTGGGGTTTAGGGTTTAGGGTTTAGGGTTTAGGGTTTAGGGGTTTTAGGGTTTAGGGTTTAGGGTTTAGGTTTAGGGTTTAGGGTTTAGGGTTTTGGGTTTAGGGTATAAGGTTTAGGGTTTCGGGTTTAGGGTTTCGGGTTTAGGGTTTAGGGTTTAAATATGAGATCAATTAAGAAAGATATTTCCCCATACTTTAGACAATGCGATGCATACTACAGTGATCTATAAAAGATGAATGTGATCATCGAGGGAGTAAGACGGTCATAATAATGATACCCCTAAAGTAAAGAAATAGCTAAATTCCTAAACCTTTTTATAGTTCCAATAGAAAGATAGAATTGTCGGCCAGTATTTATACTAGATGCTTTCAGGGTTATTAAGGCGGTGCTAAATGCGCCGTATGAGTTTTATCAAATTAAAACTCATATGGCGCCCTAGAAAAACGAGATTCACCGCCACTATAGGACCCCACCTCAGAAACCCTAACCGATCTAGAGGGGAGTGTTGTAAGCGACGTGAAGTCCACCGCCGTCGTCACTGCTCATCACCGTCACCGCACTTGACCGTCCTCTACCTCATCTGCCACGACCGAAGGTATGGCCACTGCATTTCTCTTCTCCATCACTCTCTCTCTCTCTAGTTGATGTTCTACATCCACCACTTGTTTATACCTAAAGGAAGTCAAGCACCCACTGATCTACTACTCTAGTTGATTTTATCATGATTCCTATTTAGATTACTCAAAAAGGCTTATATATTTGAATGCATGGATGTGAAAAGAAATAATTATTTCAACATTCACAAAGTTAGGGAAACGCCAAACAAAAAAAGGGGGAGAAATTTTGCCTCTTTGTTATTATGTATAGATTACACCAAGCAATCTGCTCAAGATTTCAATTTCAATTTATAGTTTGATTATTTAGACCATTGACTGAACCATACTCTAACAATATAAGTTTTTTTCTTAACGAAAATTATTGGGTCTTTTTGGGTTTAGGGTTTAGGGTTTGGGGTTTTGGTTTAGGGTTTAGGGTTTGGGGTTTAGGGTTTAGGGTTTAGGGTTTAGGGTTTAGGGTTTAGGGGTTTTAGGGTTTAGGGTTTAGGGTTTAGGGTTTTGGGTTTTGGGTTTTGGGTTTAGGGTATAGGGTTTAGGGTTTAGGGTTTAAATATGAGATCAATTAAGAAAGATATTCCCCATACTTCAGACAATGCGATGCATACTAAAGTGATTTATAAAAGATGAATGTGATCGTCGAGGGAGTATGACGGTCATATTAATGATACCCCTAAAGTAAAGAAATAGCGAAATTCCTAGACCTTTTTACAGTTCCAATAGAAAGATAGAATAGTCGGCCAGTATTCATACCGAACGCTTTCAGAGTTATTCAGGCGGTGTTAAACGCGCCATATGAGTTTTATCATATGTTAAACTAAAAAAATGAGATTCGCCGCCGCTACAGGACCCCACCTTAGAAACCCTAACCGATCTAGAGGGGAGTGTTGTAAGCGACGGGAAATCCACCGCCGTCGTCACTGCTCATCACCGTCACTGCACTTTACCGTCCTCTACCTCATATGCCAAGACTGAAGGTATGGCAACTGCATTTCTCTTCTCCATCACTCTCTCTCTCTCTCCAATTGATGTTCTACATCCACCACTTGTTTATACCTAAAGGAAGTCAAGCACCCACTGATCTACGACTCTAGTTGATTTTATCATGATTCCTATTTAGATTACTCAAAAAGGCTTATATATTTGAACACATGGATGTGAAAAGAAATAATTATTTCAACATTCACGAAGTTAGGGAAAGGCCAAACAAAAAAAGGGGGAGAAATTTTGCCTCTTTGTTATTATGTATAGATTACACCAAGCAATCTGCTCAAGACTTCAATTTCAATTTATAGTTTGATTATTTAGACCATCGACTGAACCAATATAAGTTTTTTAGGGTTTAGGGTTTATGGTTTAGGGTTTTGGTTTAGGGTTTAGGGTTTGGGGTTTAGGGTTTGGGGTTTAGGGTTTAGGGTTTAGGGTTTAGGGTTTAGGGGTTTTAGGGTTTAGGGTTTAGGGTTTAGGTTTAGGGTTTAGGGTTTAGGGTTTTGGGTTTAGGGTATAAGGTTTAGGGTTTAGGGTTTAGGGTTTCGGGTTTAGGGTTTAGGGTTTAAATATGAGATCAATTAAGAAAGATATTTCCCCATACTTTAGACAATGCGATGCATACTACAGTGATCTATAAAAGATGAATGTGATCATCGAGGGAGTAATACGGTCATAATAATGATACCCCTAAAGTAAAGAAATAGCTAAATTCCTAGACCTTTTTATAGTTCCAATAGCAAGATAGAATCGTCGGCCAGTATTTATACTAGACGCTTTCAGGGTTATTAAGGCGATGCTAAATGCGCCGTATGAGTTTTATCAAATTAAAACTCATATGGCGCCCTAGAAAAACGAGATTCACCGCCACTATAGGACCCCACCTCAGAAACCCTAACCGATCTAGAGGGGAGTGTTGTAAGCGACGGGAAGTCCACCGCCGTCGTCACTGCTCATCACCGTCACCGCACTTGACCGTCCTCTACCTCATCTGCCACGACCGAAGGTATGGCCACTGCATTTCTCTTCTCCATCACTCTCTCTCTCTCTCCAGTTGATGTTCTACATCCACCACTTGTTTATACCTAAAGGAAGTCAAGCACCCACTGATCTACTACTCTAGTTGATTTTATCATGATTCCTATTTAGATTACTCAAAAAGGCTTATATATTTGAATGCATGGATGTGAAAAGAAATAATTATTTCAACATTCACAAAGTTAGGGAAAGGCCAAACAAAAAAAGGGGGGGAAATTTTGCCTCTTTGTTATTATGTATAGATTACACCAAGCAATCTGCTCAAGATTTCAATTTCAATTTATAGTTTGATTATTTAGACCATTGACTGAACCATACTCTAACAATATAAGTTTTTTTCTTAACGAAAATTATTAGGTCTTTTAGGGTTTAGGGTTTAGGGTTTGGGGTTTTGGTTTAGGGTTTAGGGTTTGGGGTTTAGGGTTTAGGGTTTAGGGTTTAGGGGTTTTAGGGTTTAGGGTTTAGGGTTTAGGGTTTAGGGTTTAGGGTTTTGGGTTTTGGGTTTAGGGTATAGGGTTTAGGGTTTAGGGTTTAAATATGAGATCAATTAAGAAAGATATTCCCCATACTTCAGACAATGCGATGCATACTAAAGTGATTTATAAAAGATGAATGTGATCGTCGAGGGAGTATGACGGTCATATTAATGATACCCCTAAAGTAAAGAAATAGCGAAATTCCTAGACCTTTTTACAGTTCCAATAGAAAGATAGAATAGTCGGCCAGTATTCATACCGAACGCTTTCAGAGTTATTCAGGCGGTGTTAAACGCGCCATATGAGTTTTATCATATTAAAACTCATATGTTAAGCTAAAAAATGAGATTCGCCGCCGCTACAGGACCCCACCTTAGAAACCCTAACCGATCTAGAGGGGAGTGTTGTAAGCGACGGGAAATCCACCGCCGTCGTCACTGCTCATCACCGTCACTGCACTTTACCGTCCTCTACCTCATATGCCAAGACTGAAGGTATGGCAACTGCATTTCTCTTCTCCATCACTCTCTCTCTCTCTCCAATTGATGTTCTACATCCACCACTTGTTTATACCTAAAGGAAGTCAAGCACCCACTGATCTACTACTCTAGTTGATTTTATCATGATTCCTATTTAGATTACTCAAAAAGGCTTATATATTTGAACGCATGGATGTGAAAAGAAATAATTATTTCAACATTCACGAAGTTAGGGAAAGGCCAAACAAAAAAAGGGGGAGAAATTTTGCCTCTTTGTTATTATGTATAGATTACACCAAGCAATCTGCTCAAGACTTCAATTTCAATTTATAGTTTAATTATTTACACCATTGACTGAACCATACTCTAACAATATAAGTTTTTTTCTTAACGAAAATTATTGGGTCTTTTAGGGTTTAGGGTTTAGGGTTTAGGGTTTTGGTTTAGGGTTTAGGGTTTGGGGTTTAGGGTTTAGGGTTTAGGGTTTAGGGTTTAGGGGTTTAGGGTTTAGGGTTTAGGGTTTAGGTTTAGGGTTTAGGGTTTAGGGTTTAGGGTATAAGGTTTAGGGTTTAGGGTTTAAGGTTTCGGGTTTAGGGTTTAGGGTTTAAATATGAGATCAATTAAGAAAGATATTTCCCCATACTTCAGACAATGCGATGCATACTAAAGTGATCTATAAAAGATGAATGTGATCATCGAGGGAGTAAGACGGTCATAATAATGATACCCCTAAAGTAAAGAAATAGCGAAATTCCTAGACCTTTTTACAGTTCCAATAGAAAGATAGAATAGTCGGCCAGTATTCATACCGAACGCTTTCAGAGTTATTCAGGCGGTGTTAAACGCGCCATATGAGTTTTATCATAATAAAACTCATATGTTAAACTAAAAAAATGAGATTCGCCGCCGCTACAGGACCCCACCTTAGAAACCCTAACCGATCTAGAGGGGAGTGTTGTAAGCGACGGGAAATCCACCGCCGTCGTCACTGCTCATCACCGTCACTGCACTTTACCGTCCTCTACCTCATATGCCAAGACTGAAGGTATGGCAACTGCATTTCTCTTCTGCATCACTCTCTCTCTCTCTCCAATTGATGTTCTACATCCACCACTTGTTTATACCTAAAGGAAGTCAAGCACCCACTGATCTACGACTCTAGTTGATTTTATCATGATTCCTATTTAGATTACTCAAAAAGGCTTATATATTTGAACGCATGGATGTGAAAAGAAATAATTATTTCAACATTCACGAAGTTAGGGAAAGGCCAAACAAAAAAAGGGGGAGAAATTTTGCCTCTTTGTTATTATGTATAGATGACACCAAGCAATCTGCTCAAGACTTCAATTTCAATTTATAGTTTGATTATTTAGACCATCGACTGAACCAATATAAGTTTTTTAGGGTTTAGGGTTTAGGGTTTAGGGTTTAGGGTTTTGGTTTAGGGTTTAGGGTTTGGGGTTTAGGGTTTGGGGTTTAGGGTTTAGGGTTTAGGGTTTAGGGTTTAGGGGTTTTAGGGTTTAGGGTTTAGGGTTTAGGTTTAGGGTTTAGGGTTTAGGGTTTTGGGTTTAGGGTATAAGGTTTAGGGTTTAGGGTTTAGGGTTTTGGGTTTAGGGTTTAGGGTTTAAATATGAGATCAATTAAGAAAGATATTTCCCCATACTTTAGACAATGCGATGCATACTACAGTGATCTATAAAAGATGAATGTGATCATCGAGGGAGTAATACGGTCATAATAATGATACCCCTAAAGTAAAGAAATAGCTAAATTCCTAGACCTTTTTATAGTTCCAATAGCAAGATAGAATCGTCGGCCAGTATTTATACTAGACGCTTTCAGGGTTATTAAGGCGATGCTAAATGCGCCGTATGAGTTTTATCAAATTAAAACTCATATGGCGCCCTAGAAAAACGAGATTCACCGCCACTATATGACCCCACCTCAGAAACCCTAACCGATCTAGAGGGGAGTGTTGTAAGCGACGGGAAGTCCACCGCCGTCGTCACTGCTCATCACCGTCACCGCACTTGACCGTCCTCTACCTCATCTGCCACGACCGAAGGTATGGCCACTGCATTTCGCTTCTCCATCACTCTCTCTCTCTCTCCAGTTGATGTTCTACATCCACCACTTGTTTATACCTAAAGGAAGTCAAGCACCCACTGATCTACTACTCTAGTTGATTTTATCATGATTCCTATTTAGATTACTCAAAAAGGCTTATATATTTGAATGCATGGATGTGAAAAGAAATAATTATTTCAACATTCACAAAGTTAGGGAAAGGCCAAACAAAAAAAGGGGGAGAAATTTTGCCTCTTTGTTATTATGTATAGATTACACCAAGCAATCTGCTCAAGATTTCAATTTCAATTTATAGTTTGATTATTTAGACCATTGACTGAACCATACTCTAACAATATAAGTTTTTTTCTTAACGAAAATTATTGGGTCTTTTAGGGTTTAGGGTTTAGGGTTTGGGGTTTTGGTTTAGGGTTTAGGGTTTGGGGTTTAGGGTTTAGGGTTTAGGGTTTAGGGTTTAGGGTTTAGGGGTTTTAGGGTTTAGGGTTTAGGGTTTAGGGTTTAGGGTTTTGGGTTTAGGGTTTAGGGTTTGGGGTTTAGGGTTTAGGGTTTAGGGTTTAGGGTTTAGGGTTTAGGGGTTTTAGGGTTTAGGGTTTAGGGTTTAGGGTTTAGGGTTTTGGGTTTTGGGTTTAGGGTATAGGGTTTAGGGTTTAGGGTTTAAATATGAGATCAATTAAGAAAGATATTCCCCATACTTCAGACAATGCGATGCATACTAAAGTGATTTATAAAAGATGAATGTGATCGTCGAGGGAGTATGACGGTCATATTAATGATACCCCTAAAGTAAAGAAATAGCAAAATTCCTAGACCTTTTTACAGTTCCATTAGAAAGATAGAATAGTCGGCCAGTATTCATACCGAACGCTTTCAGAGTTATTCAGGCGGTGTTAAACGCGCCATATGAGTTTTATCATAATAAAACTCATATGTTAAACTAAAAAAATGAGATTCGCCGCCGCTACAGGACCCCACCTTAGAAACCCTAACCGATCTAGAGGGGAGTGTTGTAAGCGACGGGAAATCCACCGCCGTCGTCACTGCTCATCACCGTCACTGCACTTTACCGTCCTCTACCTCATATGCCAAGACTGAAGGTATGGCAACTGCATTTCTCTTCTCCATCACTCTCTCTCTCTCTCCAATTGATGTTCTACATCCACCACTTGTTTATACCTAAAGGAAGTCAAGCACCCACTGATCTACGACTCTAGTTGATTTTATCATGATTCCTATTTAGATTACTCAAAAAGGCTTATATATTTGAACGCATGGATGTGAAAAGAAATAATTATTTCAACATTCACGAAGTTAGGGAAAGGCCAAACAAAAAAAGGGGGAGAAATTTTGCCTCTTTGTTATTATGTATAGATTACACCAAGCAATCTGCTCAAGACTTCAATTTCAATTTATAGTTTGATTATTTAGACCATCGACTGAACCAATATAAGTTTTTTAGGGTTTAGGGTTTAGGGTTTAGGGTTTAGGGTTTTGGTTTAGGGTTTAGGGTTTGGGGTTTAGGGTTTGGGGTTTAGGGTTTAGGGTTTAGGGTTTAGGGTTTAGGGGTTTTAGGGTTTAGGGTTTAGGGTTTAGGTTTAGGGTTTAGGGTTTAGGGTTTTGGGTTTAGGGTATAAGGTTTAGGGTTTAGGGTTTAGGGTTTAGGGTTTAGGGTTTAAATATGAGATCAATTAAGAAAGATATTTCCCCATACTTTAGACAATGCGATGCATACTACAGTGATCTATAAAAGATGAATGTGATCATCGAGGGAGTAATACGGTCATAATAATGATACCCCTAAAGTAAAGAAATAGCTAAATTCCTAGACCTTTTTATAGTTCCAATAGCAAGATAGAATCGTCGGCCAGTATTTATACTAGACGCTTTCAGGGTTATTAAGGCGATGCTAAATGCGCCGTATGAGTTTTATCAAATTAAAACTCATATGGCGCCCTAGAAAAACGAGATTCACCGCCACTATAGGACCCCACCTCAGAAACCCTAACCGATCTAGAGGGGAGTGTTGTAAGCGACGGGAAGTCCACCACCGTCGTCACTACTCATCACCGTCACCGCACTTGACCGTCCTCTACCTCATCTGCCACGACCGAAGGTATGGCCACTGCATTTCTCTTCTCCATCACTCTCTCTCTCTCTCCAGTTGATGTTCTACATCCACCACTTGTTTATACCTAAAGGAAGTCAAGCACCCACTGATCTACTACTCTAGTTGATTTTATCATGATTCCTATTTAGATTACTCAAAAAGGCTTATATATTTGAATGCATGGATGTGAAAAGAAATAATTATTTCAACATTCACAAAGTTAGGGAAAGGCCAAACAAAAAAAGGGGGAGAAATTTTGCCTCTTTGTTATTATGTATAGATTACACCAAGCAATCTGCTCAAGATTTCAATTTCAATTTATAGTTTGATTATTTAGACCATTGACTGAACCATACTCTAACAATATAAGTTTTTTTCTTAACGAAAATTATTGGGTCTTTTAGGGTTTAGGGTTTAGGGTTTGGGGTTTTGGTTTAGGGTTTAGGGTTTGGGGTTTAGGGTTTAGGGTTTAGGGTTTAGGGTTTAGGGGTTTTAGGGTTTAGGGTTTAGGGTTTAGGGTTTAGGGTTTTGGGTTTTGGGTTTAGGGTATAGGGTTTAGGGTTTAGGGTTTAAATATGAGATCAATTAAGAAAGATATTCCCCATACTTCAGACAATGCGATGCATACTAAAGTGATTTATAAAAGATGAATGTGATCGTCGAGGGAGTATGACGGTCATATTAATGATACCCCTAAAGTAAAGAAATAGCGAAATTCCTAGACCTTTTTACAGTTCCAATAGAAAGATAGAATAGTCGGCCAGTATTCATACCGAACGCTTTCAGAGTTATTCAGGCGGTGTTAAACGCGCCATATGAGTTTTATCATAATAAAACTCATATGTTAAACTAAAAAAATGAGATTCGCCGCCGCTACAGGACCCCACCTTAGAAACCCTAACCGATCTAGAGGGGAGTGTTGTAAGCGACGGGAAATCCACCGCCGTCGTCACTGCTCATCACCGTCACTGCACTTTACCGTCCTCTACCTCATATGCCAAGACTGAAGGTATGGCAACTGCATTTCTCTTCTCCATCACTCTCTCTCTCTCTCTCCAATTGATGTTCTACATCCACCACTTGTTTATACCTAAAGGAAGTCAAGCACCCACTGATCTACTACTCTAGTTGATTTTATCATGATTCCTATTTAGATTACTCAAAAAGGCTTATATATTTGAACGCATGGATGTGAAAAGAAATAATTATTTCAACATTCACGAAGTTAGGGAAAGGCCAAACAAAAAAAGGGGGAGAAATTTTGCCTCTTTGTTATTATGTATAGATTACACCAAGCAATCTGCTCAAGACTTCAATTTCAATTTATAGTTTGATTATTTACACCATTGACTGAACCATACTCTAACAATATAAGTTTTTTTCTTAACGAAAATTATTGGGTCTTTTAGGGTTTAGGGTTTAGGGTTTAGGGTTTTGGTTTAGGGTTTAGGGTTTGGGGTTTAGGGTTTAGGGTTTAGGGTTTAGGGTTTAGGGGTTTTAGGGTTTAGGGTTTAGGGTTTAGGTTTAGGGTTTAGGGTTTAGGGTTTAGGGTATAAGGTTTAGGGTTTAGGGTTTAAGGTTTCGGGTTTAGGGTTTAGGGTTTAAATATGAGATCAATTAAGAAAGATATTTCCCCATACTTTAGACAATGCGATGCATACTAAAGTGATCTATAAAAGATGAATGTGATCATCGAGGGAGTAAGACGGTCATAATAATGATACCCCTAAAGTAAAGAAATAGCTAAATTCCTAGACCTTTTTACAGTTCCAATAGAAAGATAGAATCGTCGGCCAGTATTTATACTGGACGCTTTCAGAGTTATTAAGGCGGTGCTAGACGCGCCGTATGAGTTTTATCATATTAAAACTCATATGGCGCCCTAAAAAAACGAGATTCACCGCCACTATAGGACCCCACCTCAGAAACCCTAACCGATCTAGAGGGGAGTGTTGTAAGCGACGGGAAGTCCATCGCCGTCGTCACTGCTCATCACCGTCACCGCACTTGACCATCCTCTACCTCATCTGCCACGACCGAAGGTATGGCCACTGCATTTCTCTTCTCCATCACTCTCTCTCTCTCCAGTTGATGTTCTACATCCTCCACTTGTTTATACCTAAAGGAAGTCAAGCACCCACTGATCTACTACTCTAGTTGATTTTATCATATTCCCATTTAGATTACTCAAAAAGGCTTATATATTTGAACGCTTGGATGTGAAAAGAAATAATTATTTCAACATTCACGAAGTTAGGGAAAGGCCAAACAAAAAAAGGGTGAGAAATTTTGCCTCTTTGTTATTATGTATAGATTACACCAAGCAATCTGCTCAAGACTTCAATTTCATTTTATAGTTTGATTATTTAGACCATCGACTGAACCAATATAAGTTTTTTAGGGTTTAGGGTTTAGGGTTTAGGGTTTAGGGTTTTGGTTTAGGGTTTAGGGTTTGGGGTTTAGGATTTGGGGTTTAGGGTTTAGGGTTTAGGGTTTAGGGTTTAGGGGTTTTAGGGTTTAGGGTTTAGGGTTTAGGTTTAGGGTTTAGGGTTTAGGGTTTTGGGTTTAGGGTATAAGGTTTAGGGTTTAGGGTTTAGGGTTTCGGGTTTAGGGTTTAGGGTTTAAATATGAGATCAATTAAGAAAGATATTTCCCCATACTTTAGACAATGCGATGCATACTACAGTGATCTATAAAAGATGAATGTGATCATCGAGGTAGTAAGACGGTCATAATAATGATACCCCTAAAGTAAAGAAATAGCTAAATTCCTAGACCTTTTTATAGTTCCAATAGAAAGATAGAATCGTCGGCCAGTATTTATACTAGACGCTTTCAGGGTTATTAAGGCGGTGCTAAATGCGCCGTATGAGTTTTATCAAATTAAAACTCATACGGTGCCCTAGAAAAACGAGATTCACCGCCACTATAGGACCCCACCTCAGAAACCCTAACCGATCTAGAGGGGAGTGTTGTAAGCGACGGGAAGTCCACCGCCGTCGTCACTGCTCATCACCGTCACCGCACTTGACCGTCCTCTACCTCATCTGCCACGACCGATGGTATGGCCACTGCATTTCTCTTCTCCATCACTCTCTCTCTCTCTCTCTAGTTGATGTTCTACATCCACCACTTGTTTATACCTAAAGGAAGTCAAGCACCCACTGATCTACTACTCTAGTTGATTTTATCATGATTCCTATTTAGATTACTCAAAAAGGCTTATATATTTGAATGCATGGATGTGAAAAGAAATAATTATTTCAACATTCACAAAGTTAGGGAAAGGCCAAACAAAAAAAGGGGGAGAAATTTTGCCTCTTTGTTATTATGTATAGATTACACCAAGCAATCTGCTCAAGATTTCAATTTCAATTTATAGTTTGATTATTTAGACCATTGACTGAACCATACTCTAACAATATAAGTTTTTTTCTTAACGAAAATTATTGGGTCTTTTAGGGTTTAGGGTTTAGGGTTTGGGGTTTTGGTTTAGGGTTTAGGGTTTGGGGTTTAGGGTTTAGGGTTTAGGGTTTAGGGTTTAGGGTTTAGGGGTTTTAGGGTTTAGGGTTTAGGGTTTAGGGTTTAGGGTTTTGGGTTTTGGGTTTAGGGTATAGGGTTTAGGGTTTAGGGTTTAAATATGAGATCAATTAAGAAAGATATTCCCCATACTTCAGACAATGCGATGCATACTAAAGTGATTTATAAAAGATGAATGTGATCGTCGAGGGAGTATGACGGTCATATTAATGATACCCCTAAAGTAAAGAAATAGCGAAATTCCTAGACCTTTTTACAGTTCCAATAGAAAGATAGAATAGTCGGCCAGTATTCATACCGAACGCTTTCAGAGTTATTCAGGCGGTGTTAAACGCGCCATATGAGTTTTATCATAATAAAACTCATATGTTAAACTAAAAAAATGAGATTCGCCGCCGCTACAGGACCCCACCTTAGAAACCCTAACCGATCTAGAGGGGAGTGTTGTAAGCGACGGGAAATCCACCGCCGTCGTCACTGCTCATCACCGTCACTGCACTTTACCGTCCTCTACCTCATATGCCAAGACTGAAGGTATGGCAACTGCATTTCTCTTCTGCATCACTCTCTCTCTCTCTCCAATTGATGTTCTACATCCACCACTTGTTTATACCTAAAGGAAGTCAAGCACCCACTGATCTACGACTCTAGTTGATTTTATCATGATTCCTATTTAGATTACTCAAAAAGGCTTATATATTTGAACGCATGGATGTGAAAAGAAATAATTATTTCAACATTCACGAAGTTTGGGAAAGTCCAAACAAAAAAAAGGGGGAGAAATTTTGCCTCTTTGTTATTATGTATAGATTACACCAAGCAATCTGCTCAAGATTTCAATTTCAATTTCAATTTATAATTTGATTATTTAGACCATTGACTGAACCATACTCTAATAATATAAGTTTTGTTCCTAATGAAAATTATTGGGTCTTTTAGGGTTTAGGGTTTAGGGTTTCGGGTTTGGGGTTTAGGGATTAGGGTTTAGGGGTTTTAGGGTTTAGGGTTTAGGATTTAGGGTTTATGGTTTAGGGTTTTGGGTTTAGGGTTCAGAGTTTAGGGTTTTGGGTTTAGGGTTTAGGGTTTTGGGTTTAGGGCTTCGGGTTTAGGGTTTAAATATGAGATCAATTAAGAAAGATATTTCCCCATACTTCAGACAATGTGATGCATACTAAAGTGATCTATAAAAGATGAATGTGATCGTCGAGGGAGTAAGACAGTCATATTAATGATACCCCTAAAGTAAAGAAATAGCTAAATTCCTAGACCTTTTTATAGTTCCAATAGAAAGATAGAATCGTCGGCCAGTATTTATACTAGACGCTTTTAGGGTTATTAAGGCGGGGCTAAATGCGCCGTATGAGTTTTATCAAATTAAAACTCATATGGCGCCCTAGAAAAACGAGATTCACCGCCACTATAGGACCCCACCTCAGAAACCCTAACCGATCTAGAGGGGAGTGTTGTAAGCGACGGGAAGTCCACCGCCGTCGTCACTGCTCATCACCGTCACCGCACTTGACCGTCCTCTACCTCATCTGCCACGACCGAAGGTATGGCCACTGCATTTCTCTTCTCCATCACTCTCTCTCTCTCTCTCCAGTTGATGTTCTACATCCACCACTTGTTTATACCTAAAGGAAGTCAAGCACCCACTGATCTACTACTCTAGTTGATTTTATCATGATTCCTATTTAGATTACTCAAAAAGGCTTATATATTTGAATGCATGGATGTGAAAAGAAATAATTATTTCAACATTCACAAAGTTAGGGAAAGGCCAAACAAAAAAAGGGGGAGAAATTTTGCCTCTCTGTTATTATGTATAGATTACACCAAGCAATCTGCTCAAGATTTCAATTTCAATTTATAGTTTGATTATTTAGACCATTGACTGAACCATACTCTAACAATATAAGTTTTTTTCTTAACGAAAATTATTGGGTCTTTTAGGGTTTAGGGTTTAGGGTTTGGGGTTTTGGTTTAGGGTTTAGGGTTTGGGGTTTAGGGTTTAGGGTTTAGGGTTTAGGGTTTAGGGTTTAGGGGTTTTAGGGTTTAGGGTTTAGGGTTTAGGGTTTAGGGTTTTGGGTTTTGGGTTTAGGGTATAGGGTTTAGGGTTTAGGGTTTAAATATGAGATCAATTAAGAAAGATATTCCCCATACTTCAGACAATGCGATGCATACTAAAGTGATTTATAAAAGATGAATGTGATCGTCGAGGGAGTATGACGGTCATATTAATGATACCCCTAAAGTAAAGAAATAGCGAAATTCCTAGACCTTTTTACAGTTCCAATAGAAAGATAGAATAGTCGGCCAGTATTCATACCGAACGCTTTCAGAGTTATTCAGGCGGTGTTAAACGCGCCATATGAGTTTTATCATAATAAAACTCATATGTTAAACTAAAAAAATGAGATTCGCCGCCGCTACAGGACCCCACCTTAGAAACCCTAACCGATCTAGAGGGGAGTGTTGTAAGCGACGGGAAATCCACCGCCGTCGTCACTGCTCATCACCGTCACTGCACTTTACCGTCCTCTACCTCATATGCCAAGACTGAAGGTATGGCAACTGCATTTCTCTTCTGCATCACTCTCTCTCTCTCTCCAATTGATGTTCTACATCCACCACTTGTTTATACCTAAAGGAAGTCAAGCACCCACTGATCTACGACTCTAGTTGATTTTATCATGATTCCTATTTAGATTACTCAAAAAGGCTTATATATTTGAACGCATGGATGTGAAAAGAAATAATTATTTCAACATTCACGAAGTTTGGGAAAGTCCAAACAAAAAAAAGGGGGAGAAATTTTGCCTCTTTGTTATTATGTATAGATTACACCAAGCAATCTGCTCAAGATTTCAATTTCAATTTCAATTTATAATTTGATCATTTAGACCATTGACTGAACCATACTCTAATAATATAAGTTTTGTTCCTAATGAAAATTATTGGGTCTTTTAGGGTTTAGGGTTTAGGGTTTCGGGTTTGGGGTTTAGGGATTAGGGTTTAGGGGTTTTAGGGTTTAGGGTTTAGGATTTAGGGTTTATGGTTTAGGGTTTTGGGTTTAGGGTTCAGAGTTTAGGGTTTTGGGTTTAGGGTTTAGGGTTTTGGGTTTAGGGCTTCGGGTTTAGGGTTTAAATATGAGATCAATTAAGAAAGATATTTCCCCATACTTCAGACAATGTGATGCATACTAAAGTGATCTATAAAAGATGAATGTGATCGTCGAGGGAGTAAGACAGTCATATTAATGATACCCCTAAAGTAAAGAAATAGCTAAATTCCTAGACCTTTTTATAGTTCCAATAGAAAGATAGAATCGTCGGCCAGTATTTATACTAGACGCTTTTAGGGTTATTAAGGCGGTGCTAAATGCGCCGTATGAGTTTTATCAAATTAAAACTCATATGGCGCCCTAGAAAAACGAGATTCACCGCCACTATAGGACCCCACCTCAGAAACCCTAACCGATCTAGAGGGGAGTGTTGTAAGCGACGGGAAGTCCACCGCCGTCGTCACTGCTCATCACCGTCACCGCACTTGACCGTCCTCTACCTCATCTGCCACGACCGAAGGTATGGCCACTGCATTTCTCTTCTCCATCACTCTCTCTCTCTCTCTAGTTGATGTTCTACATCCACCACTTGTTTATACCTAAAGGAAGTCAAGCACCCACTGATCTACTACTCTAGTTGATTTTATCATGATTCCTATTTAGATTACTCAAAAAGGCTTATATATTTGAATGCATGGATGTGAAAAGAAATAATTATTTCAACATTCACAAAGTTAGGGAAAGGCCAAACAAAAAAAGGGGGAGAAATTTTGCCTCTTTGTTATTATGTATAGATTACACCAAGCAATCTGCTCAAGATTTCAATTTCAATTTATAGTTTGATTATTTAGACCATTGACTGAACCATACTCTAACAATATAAGTTTTTTTCTTAACAAAAATTATTGGGTCTTTTAGGGTTTAGGGTTTAGGGTTTGGGGTTTTGGTTTAGGGTTTAGGGTTTAGGGTTTAGGGTTTAGGGTTTAGGGTTTAGGGGTTTTAGGGTTTAGGGTTTAGGGTTTAGGGTTTAGGGTTTTGGGTTTTGGGTTTAGGGTATAGGGTTTAGGGTTTAGGGTTTAAATATGAGATCAATTAAGAAAGATATTCCCCATACTTCAGACAATGCGATGCATACTAAAGTGATTTATAAAAGATGAATGTGATCGTCGAGGGAGTATGACGGTCATATTAATGATACCCCTAAAGTAAAGAAATAGCGAAATTCCTAGACCTTTTTACAGTTCCAATAGAAAGATAGAATAGTCGGCCAGTATTCATACCGAACGCTTTCAGAGTTATTCAGGCGGTGTTAAACGCGCCATATGAGTTTTATCATAATAAAACTCATATGTTAAACTAAAAAAATGAGATTCGCCGCCGCTACAGGACCCCACCTTAGAAACCCTAACCGATCTAGAGGGGAGTGTTGTAAGCGACGGGAAATCCACCGCCGTCGTCACTGCTCATCACCGTCACTGCACTTTACCGTCCTCTACCTCATATGCCAAGACTGAAGGTATGGCAACTGCATTTCTCTTCTCCATCACTCTCTCTCTCTCTCCAATTGATGTTCTACATCCACCACTTGTTTATACCTAAAGGAAGTCAAGCACCCACTGATCTACGACTCTAGTTGATTTTATCATGATTCCTATTTAGATTACTCAAAAAGGCTTATATATTTGAACGCATGGATGTGAAAAGAAATAATTATTTCAACATTCACGAAGTTTGGGAAAGTCCAAACAAAAAAAAGGGGGAGAAATTTTGCCTCTTTGTTATTATGTATAGATTACACCAAGCAATCTGCTCAAGATTTCAATTTCAATTTCAATTTATAATTTGATTATTTAGACCATTGACTGAACCATACTCTAATAATATAAGTTTTGTTCCTAATGAAAATTATTGGGTCTTTTAGGGTTTAGGGTTTAGGGTTTCTGGTTTGGGGTTTAGGGATTAGGGTTTAGGGGTTTTAGGGTTTAGGGTTTAGGATTTAGGGTTTATGGTTTAGGGTTTTGGGTTTAGGGTTCAGAGTTTAGGGTTTTGGGTTTAGGGTTTAGGGTTTTGGGTTTAGGGCTTCGGGTTTAGGGTTTAAATATGAGATCAATTAAGAAAGATATTTCCCCATACTTCAGACAATGTGATGCATACTAAAGTGATCTATAAAAGATGAATGTGATCGTCGACGGAGTAAGACAGTCATATTAATGATACCCCTAAAGTAAAGAAATAGCTAAATTCCTAGACCTTTTTACAGTTCCAATAGAAAGATAGAATAGTCGGCCAGTATTCATACCGAACGCTTCCAGAGTTATTAAGGCGGTGTTAAACGCGCCATATGAGTTTTATCATATGAAAACTCATATGGCGCCCTAAAAAAACGAGATTCGCCGCTGCTACAGGACCTCACCTCAGAAACCCTAACTGATCTAGAGGGGAGTGTTGTAAGCGACTGGAAATCCACCGCCGTCGTCACTGCTCATCACCGTCACTGCACTTTACCGTCCTCTACCTCATATGCCAAGACCGAAGGTACGGCCACTACATTTCTCTTCTCCATCACTCTCTCTCTCTCCAATTGATGTTCTACATCCACCACTTGTTTATACCTAAAGGAAGTCAAGCACCCACTGATCTACTACTCTAGTTGATTTTATCATGATTCCTATTTAGATTACTCAAAAAGGCTTATATATTTGAACGCATGGATGTGAAAAGAAATAATTATTTCAACATTCACGAAGTTAGGGAAAGGCCAAACAAAAAAAGGGGGAGAAATTTTGCCTCTTTGTTATTGTGTATAGATTACACCAAGCATTCTGCTCAAGACTTCAATTTCAATTTATAGTTTGATTATTTAGACCATTGACTGAACCATACTCTAACAATATAAGTTTTTTTCTTAACAAAAATTATTGGGTCTTTTAGGGTTTAGGGTTTAGGGTTTTGGTTTAGGGTTTAGGGCTCCTACTCCTAGGGTTTTGGTGTGGTGCCGAAAAGTTGTATTGTATTGATTGGTGTCTTTGTACAATAACCGGGGCTTAGTATTTATACCCGGAGCCTAAACATGTGTCCTACTCGAATACGACTTGTTACAATTCTTGGAATAAAAGAAAACTTCTTAACTTTAATGACAACTTGGACCCTAATCTTTCCCTTTTTTAGAGTCCGATATGTCTTTCTCCGATGTCGCATAGCTTGCTAACGTCATCCTCAAAAATAGCCAATTCTGACCCATCCTCAAAATCAGCACATATAGATCTTCGCCTGATCGATTCCTTGATGGTGCAATCTCAGAAGTTTCAAACTCCCACGTCCTTCCTTCCAAATTCAGGTGTAAACACATGCCCCCAATTTTGGGATAAAATGTTTTTGTTCTAAAATTTCTATTCACCTTTTCACCGTGTTGCAACTGCTTGTTCCAAAGTAAACGCATGGCTCCTGACTTCTCGGGCCACATCCTTATATAACACTCCAACAATATCATTTTTTGACTTACTCGACCGGCTTACTTTCCCCTCTTTTCCAAACCTCAATAGATAAAGCCACCGCTGGCATAGCCTCAAAACTACCCAGCCCCCTGTAGTTGCTGCTCAATCCGTCCCTCTGCAATCTCGCTTAGATTTAGATCCATTTTTGGCTTCGATGGCAACTAGCGATCATGTTCCCGAGGTATGCTTTCAGATCTCTATCCTTTGAGCACTAGCTATTACTCAACATCTCTTCTTTCTTCTTAAATCTGTCCCTCTTGGTTTCTAGGAATTGAAGAACAAAATTCCTAGAATATCAAAACTTCCTTCAGAAACTGGCCCAAGATGCCCAAAGGATGGAGAGATTGGTTTCACAGGGTGTCAGAGAAGAAGGCTGCGAATTGTGAACTTTTTTATTTAAATTAATGTTTGACACTCTCATTGTCTGGGATGGAGAGAAATGAATCGCTTTTAGTTTCTGCATCTTACTTCTGGTCCAATACTCTCAACGCCTTTGTTTTCGGTCATGGTCCAATGACTATCACTTTGGCCGATATTCACATGTTAACCGGCCTCCAAATAACAGGATCATTGCAGTCTTTTGATCTTTTAAGTGCTGGATCCAAGAGATTAGCCAAGATATCAGACTACACAGGATGGGCAAGCTATATTCTGAATCATATTAGGGATGAATCAACTATTGATGATAGAGAGTATATAGCTTTCTTAAACATGTGGCTAGAAAGATTCATTCTTTGTGGGTCATCTTGTGGTCCAACTTATAATTATAAGTATCTGGCAGAGCGTCTAGCAGCCTGTAATGAAATCCTCGTTGGAAAATATTTGTTGGGATTTGCTTATCATTTGATGCACCAAGTGGCCGCTCAATTGTTGAAAGGTGAATCCATACACACAATCAGTGGTCCTTGGTGGCTAATACAGCTGTGGTTGAACTTGTATATGCACA
>CM039601.1:1912729-2125259 GCA_022457205.1 Saccharum spontaneum | reverse complement strand
AGGGCAAAGCCAAAGTGGTGAAACAATCTGTTGTTGAGCGTGGGTAACAGTTACAAGATGAACCTGTGCTTACAAAAGAATATGTGGAGCTACGGGTAAGCACACAATATGACAACTAGGATTAGCAATTAACGAATTCAGATTAGCGATTGTTCAATCCGGATCCAACGTACAAATCACAGGTGCTGGCTAAGACGTGTCGAGACATAGCGCAACAAGGTGAAAACAAAGGACGATGGAAAGAACTCATAGAACAGGCAAATAGTCCGAATTTTTCCTTTTTCTCGAATTTTCCCCGCAATTTTCCAAAAGGCACTAGTAGGAATCAATTTTTTTATTTTTTCAATATTTTTTATGTTTTTCTCTGAACAAGGATCAAAAAAAGATGCAACCACAAAAATTGGCACCTACAACTGAGGTGGGATGTGGTCTACAGAAATACAGCATGTTCTCTGAAAAGCCTGCAAAAAGTTTGACAATTTTTTTCTTTATTTTCCTGAATTTTTTTCGGCAATTTTGATGAAACCAAACAGGGCAAAGCCAAAGTGGTGAAACAATCTGTTGTTGAGCATGGGTAACAGTTGCAATATGAACCTGTGCTGATAGAAGAATATGTGGAGCTATGGGTAGGCACACAATATGGCAGCTAGGATTAGCAATTAACGAATGCAGATTAGTGATTGTTCAATCCGAATCCAAAGTACAAATCACAGGTGCTGGCTAAGACGTGATGAGGCGTAGCGCAATAAGGTGAAAACAAAGGACGGTGGAAAGAACTCACAGAACAAGCAAATAGTCTAGATTTTTCCTTTTTACTGAATTTTTCCCGGAATTTTTGAAAAGGCACTATTAGGAATCAATTTTTTTTTATTTTTTCACAATTTTTTTATATTATTCTCTAAACAAGGATAAAAAAAGATGCAACCACAAAAATTGGCACCTACAACTGAGGTGGGATGTGGTCTACAGAAATACAGCACGTTCTCTGAAAAGCGTGCAAAAACTTTGACAATTTTTTTCATTATTTTCATGAATTTTTTTGGCAATTTTGTTGAGCGTGGGTAATAGTTGCAAGATGAACCTGTGCTGACAGAAGAATATGTGGAGCTATGGGTAGGCACACAATTTGACAGCAATGATTAGCAATTAACGAAAGCATATTAGCGATTGTTCAATCCAGATCCAAAGTACAAATCACAGGTGCTGGCTAAGACGTGTCGAGACGTAGCGCAACAATCTGAAAACAAAGGAGATGGAAAGAACTCACATAACAAGCAAATAGTCTAGATTTTTCCTTTTTCTTGAATTTTTCCCAGAATTTTCCAAAAGGCACTAGTAGGAATCAATTTTTTGTAATTTTTTCACAATTTTTTTTATATTTTTCTCTAAACAAGCATAAAAAAAGATGCAACCACAAAAATTGGCACCTACAACTGAGGTGGGATGTGGTCTACAGAAATACAGCACGTTCTCTGAAAAGCGTGCAAAAACTTTGATAATTTTTTTCTTTATTTTCCTGAATTTTTTTGGCCATTTTGATGAAACCAAACAGGGCAAAGCCAAAGTGGTGAAACAATCTATTGTTGAGCGTGGGTAACAGTTGCAAGATGAACCTGTGCTGACAGAAGAATATGTGGAGGTATGGGTAGGCACACAATATGACAGCTAGGATTAGCAATTAACGAATGCAGATTAGTGATTGTTCAATCCAAATCCAAAGTACAAATCATAGGTGCTGGCTAAGACGTGTCGAGACGTAGCACAACAAGGTGAAAACAAAGGACGATGGAAAGAACTCACAGAACAAGCAAATAGTCCGGATTTTTCCTTTTTCCTGAATTTTTCCCGAAATTTTCCAAAAGGCACTAGTAGGAATCAAAAAAAAATTCACTATTTTTTTATACTTTTCTCTGAACAAGTATAAAAAAGATGCAACGAGAAAAATTGGCTCCTACAACTGAGGTGGGATGTGGTCTACGGAAATACAACACGTTCTGTGAAAAACATGCAAAAACTTTGATAATTTTTTTCTTTTTTTTCCTGAATTTTTTGGCAATTTTCATGAAACCAAACAGGGCAAAGCCAAAGTGGTGAAATAATCTGTTGTTGAGTGTGTGTAACAATTGCAAGATGAACCTGTGCTGACAGAAGAATATGTGGAGCTATGGGTAGGCACACAATATGACAGCAAGGATTAGCAATTAACGAATGCAAATTAGCGATTGTTCAATCCAGATCCAAAGTACAAATCACAGGTGCTGGCTAAGACGTGTCGAGACGTAGCGCAACAAGGTGAAAACAAAGGACGATGGAGAGAACTCACAGAACAAGCAAATAGTCCAGATTTTTCCTTTTTCTTGAATTTTCCCCAGAATTTTCACAAAAGGCACCAGTAGGAATCAAATTATTTTATTTTTTCACTATTTTTTTATATTTTTCTCTGAACAAGGATAAAAAAGATGCAACCACAAAAATTGGCACCTACAACTGAGGTGGGATGTGGTCTATAGAATTACAACACGTTCTCTGAAAAGTGTGCAAAAACTTTGACAATTTTTTTTCTTTTTTTTCTGAATTTTTTTTGGCAATTTTGATGAAACCATACAGGGCAAAGCCAAAGTAGTGAAATAATCTGTTGTTGAGCGTGGGTAACTGTTGCAAGATGAACCTGTGCCGAGAGAAGAATATGTGGAGCTATGGGTAGGCACGCAATATGATTGCAAGGATTAGCAATTAACGAATGCAGATTAGCGATTGTTCACTCCGGATCCACAGTACAAATCACACGTGCTGGCTAAGACGTGTCGAGACGTAGCGCAACAAGGTGAAAACAAAGGACGATGGAAAGAACTCACAGAACAGGCAAATAGTCCGGATTTTTCCTTTTTCCTGAATTTTCCCCGCAATTTTCCAAAAGGCACTAGTAGGAATCAATTTTTTTATTTTTTCACTATTTTTTATGTTTTTCTCTGAACAAGGATCAAAAAAAAGATGCAACCACAAAAATTGGCACCTACAACTGAGGTGGGATGTGGTCTACAGAAATACAGCACGTTCTCTGAAAAGCGTGCAAAAACTTTGACAATTTTTTTCTTTATTTTCCTGAATTTTTTTGGCCATTTTAATGAAACCAAACAGGGCAAAGCCAAAGTGGTGAAACAATCAGTTGTTAAGCACGGGTAACAGTTGCAAGATGAACCCGTGCTGACAGAAGAATATGTGGAGGTATGGGTAGGCACACAATATGACAGCTAGGATTAGCAATTAACGAATGCAGATTAGTGATTGTTCAATCCGAATCCAAAGTACAAATCATAGGTGCTGGCTAAGACATGTCGAGACATAGCGCAACAAGGTGAAAACAAAGGACGATGGAAAGAACTCACAGAACAAGCAAATAGTTCGGATTTTTCCTTTTTCCTGAATTTTTCCCGGAATTTTCCAAAAGGCACTAGTAGGAATAAAAAAAATTCACTATTTTTTTATTTTTTTCTCTGAACAAGTATAAAAAAGATGCAACCACAAAAATTGGCTCCTACAACTGAGGTGGGATGTGGTCTACTGAAATACAACACGTTCTGTGAAAAACGTGCAAAAACTTTGACAATTTTTTTCTTTTTTTTCCTGAATTTTTTTGGCAATTTTCATGAAACCAAACAGGGCAAAGCCAAAGTGGTGAAATAATCTGTTGTTGAGCGTGTGTAACAGTTGCAAGATGAACCTGTGCTGACAGAAGAATATGTGGAGCTATGGGTAGGCACACAATATGACAACAAGGATTAGCAATTAACGAATGCAAATTAGCGATTGTTCAATCCGGATCCAAAGTACAAATCATAGGTGCTGGCTAAGACGTGTCGAGACGTAGCGCAACAAGGTGAAAACAAAGGACGACGGAGAGAAGTCACAGAACAAGCAAATAGTCCAGATTTTTCCTTTTTCCTGAATTTTCCCCAGAATTTTCACAAAAGGCACCAGTAGGAATCAAATTTTTTTATTTTTTCACTATTTTTTTATATTTTTCTCTGAACAAGGATAAAAAGAGATGCAACCACAAAAATTGGCACCTACAACTGCGGTGGGATGTGGTCTATAGAATTACAACACGCTCTCTGAAAAGCGTGCAAAAACTTTGACAATTTTTTTTCTTTTTTTTCTGAATTTTTTTTGGCAATTTTGATGAAACCATACAGGGCAAAGCCAAAGTGGTGAAATAATCTGTTGTTGAGCGTGGGTAACAGTTGCAAGATGAACCTGTGCTGACAGAAGAATATGTGGAGCTATGGGTAGGCACGCAATATGATAGCAAGGATTAGCAATTAACGAATGCAGATTAGCGATTGTTCAATCCGGAGCCACAGTACAAATCACAGGTGCTGGCTAAGACGTGTCGAGATGTAGCGCAACAAGGTGAAAACAAAGGACGATGGAAAGCACTTACAGAACAGACAAATAGTCCGGATTTTTCCTTTTTCCTGAATTTTCCCCGAATTTTCCAAAAGGCACTAGTAGGAATCAATTTTTTTTATTTTTTCACTATTTTTTATGTTTTTCTCTGAACAAGGATCGAAAAAAGATGCAACCACAAAAATTGGCACCTACAACTGAGGTGGGATGTGGTCTACAGAAATACAGCATGTTCTCTGAAAAGCATGCAAAAAGTTTGACAATTTTTTTCTTTATTTTCCTGAATTTTTTTTGGCAATTTTGATGAAACCAAACAGGGCAAAGCCAAAGTGGTGAAACAATCTGTTGTTGAGCATGGGTAACAGTTGCAATATGAACCTGTGCTGACAGAAGAATATGTGGAGCTATGGTTAGGCACACAATATGACAGCTAGGATTAGCAATTAACGAATGCAGATTAGTGATTGTTCAATCCGAATCCAAAGTACAAATCACGGGTGCTGGCTAAGACGTGTCGAGACGTAGCGCAATAAGGTGAAAACAAAGGACGGTGGAAAGAACTCACAGAACAAGCAAATAGTCTGGATTTTTTCTTTTTACTGAATTTTCCCGGAATTTTCCAAAAGGCACTAGTAGGAATCAATTTTTTTTCACTATTTTTTATATTTTTCTCTAAATAAGGATAAAAAAGATGCAACCACAAAAATTGGCACCTACAACTAAGGTGGGATGTGGTCTACAAAAATACAGCATGTTCTCTAAAAAGCGTGCAAAAACTTTGACAATTTTTTCTTTATTTTCCTGAATTTTTTGGGCAATTTTGATGAAACCAAACAAGGCAAAGCCAAAGTGGTGAAATAATCTCTTGTTGAGTGTGGGTAACAGTTGCAAGATGAACCTGTGCTGACAGAAGAATATGTGGAGCTTTGGGTAGGCACAAAATATGACAGCAAGGATTAGCAATTAACGAATGCAAATTAGCGATTGTTCAATCCGAATCCAAAGTACAAATCATAGGTGTTGCTTAAGACGTGTCAAGACGTAGCGCAACAAGGTGAAAACAAAGGAGATGGAAAGAACTCACAGAACAAGCAGATAGTCTAGATTTTTCCTTTTTCCTGAATTTTCCCCAGAATTTTCCAAAAGGCACTAGTAGGAATCAAATTTTTTTATTTTTTCACTATTTTTTTTTATATTTTTCACTGAACAAGGATCAAAAAAGATGCCACCACAAAAATTGACACCTACAACTGAGTTGGGATGTGGTCTACAGAAATACATCACGTTCTCTGAAAAGCGTGCAGAAACTTTTATAATTTTTTCTTCATTTTCCTAATTTTTTTTTGGCAATTTTGATTTGACCAAACAGGGCAAAGGCAAAGTGGTGAAATAATCTGTTGTTGAGTGTGGGTAATAGTTGCAAGATGAACCTGTGCTGACAGAAGAATATGTGTAGCTATGGGTAGGCACACAATATGACAGCAAGGATTAGCAATTAACAAATACAGATTAGCGATTGTTCAATCTGGATCCAAAGTATAAATCACAGGTGCTGGCTAAGACGTGTCAAGACGTAGCGCAACAAGGTGAAAACAAAGGACGATGGAAAGAACTCACAGAACAAGCTAATAGTCCAGATTTTTTCTTTTTCCTGAATTTTTCCCAGAATTTTCCAAAAGGCACTAGTAGGAATCAAAAAAAATTTTCACTATTTTTTTATATTTTTCTCTGAACAAGGATAAAAAAGATGCAACCATAAAAATAGGCACCTACAATTGAGGTGGGATGTGGTCTACAGAAATACAGCACGTTCTGTGATAAGCGTGCAAAAACTTTGACAATTTTTTTTCCTTTTTTTTCCTAAATTTTTATGGCAATTTTGATGAAACAAAACAGGGCAAAGCCAAAGTGGTGAAACAATCTGTTGTTGAGTGTGGGTAATAGTTGCAAGATGAACCTGTGCTGACAGAAGAATATGTGGAGCTATGGGTAGGCACACAATATGACAGCAAGGATTAGCAATTAATGAATGCAAATTAGTGATTGTTCAATCCGGATCCAAAGTACAAATCACAGGTGCTGGCTAAGACGTGTCGAGACGTAGCGCAACAAGGTGAAAACAAAAGACGATGGAGAGAACTCACAGAACAAGCAAATAGTCCAGATTTTTCCTTTTTCCTAAATTTTTCCTGAAATTTCACAAAAGGCACCAGTTGGAATCAAAATTTTTTTATTTTTTCACTATTTTTTTATATTTTTCTCTGAACAAGCATAAAAAAAGATGCAACCACAAAAATTGGCACCTACAACTGAGGTGGGATGTGGTCTACAGAAATACAGCACGTTCTCTGAAAAGCGTGCAAAAACTTTGACAATTTTTTCTTTTTTTTTCCTGAATTTTTATGGCAATTTTGATGAAACAAAACAGGGCAAAGCCAAAGTGGTGAAACAATCTGTTGTTGAGTGTGGGTAATAGTTGCAAGATGAACCGGTGCTGACAGAAGAATATGTGGAGCTATGGGTAGGCACACAATATGACAGCAAGGATTAGCAATTAACGAATGCAGATTAGCGATTGTTCAATCCGGATCCAAAGTACAAATCACAGGTGCTGGCTAAGACGTGTCGAAACGTAGCGCAACAAGGTGAAAACAAAGGATGATGGAAAGATCTCACAGAACAGGCAAATAGTCCGGATTTTTCTTTTTTCCTGAATTTTTCCCAGAATTTTCCCTAAGGCTCTAGTAGGAATCAAAAAATTTTTCACTATTTTTTTTATATTTTTCGCTGAACAAGGATAAAAAAGATGCAACCACAAGAATTGGCACCTACAACTGAGGTGGGATGTGGTCTAAAGAAATACAGCACATTCTGTGAAAAGCGTGCAAAAACTTTGACAATTTTTTTCTTTTTTTTCCTGAATTTTTTTGGCAATTTTGATGAAACCAAACAGGGCAAAGCCAAAGTGGTGAAATAATCTGTTGTTGAGTGTGGATAATAGTTGCAAGATGAACCTGTGCTGAAAGAAGAATATGTGGAGCTATGGGTAGGCACACAATATGACAACTAGGATTAGCAATTAACGAATGCAAATTAGTGATTGTTCAATCCGGATCCAAAGTGCAAATCACAGGTGCTGGCTAAGACGTGTCGAGACGTAGCGCAATAAGGTGAAAACAAAGGACGATGGAAAGAACTCATAGAACAAGCAAATAGTCCAGATTTTTCCTTTTTCCTGAATTTTTCCTAAAATTTCACAAAAGGCACTAGTAGGAATGAAATTTTTTTAATTTTTTCACTATTTTTGTATATTTTTCTCTGAACAAGGATAAAAAAATATGCAACCACAAAAATTGGCACCTACAACTGAGGTGGGATGTGGTCTACAGAAATACAGCACGTTCTCTGAAAAGCGTGCAAAAACTTTGATAATTTTTTTCTTTTTTTTCCTGAATTTTTTTTGGCAATTTTGATGAAACCAAACAAGGCAAAGCCAAAGTGGTGAAATAATCTGTTGTTGAGCGTGTGTAACAGTTGCAAGATGAACCTGTGCTGACAAAAGAATATGTGGAGCTATGGGTAGGCACAAAATATGAGAGCAAGGATTAGCATTTAACGAATGCAAATTAGTGTTTGTTCAATCCGGATCCATAGTACAAATCACAGGTGCTGGCTAAGACATGTCGAGATGTAGCGCAACAAGGTGAAAACAAAGGATGATGAAAAGAACTCACAGAACAGGCAAATAGTCCGGATTTTTCCTTTTTCCTGAATTTTTCCCAGAATTTTCCAAAAGGCACTAGTAGGAATCAATTTTTTTTATTTTTTCACTATTTTTTATGTTTTTCTCTGAACAAGGATCGAAAAAAGATGCAACCACAAAAATTAGCACCTACAACTGAGGTGGGATGTGGTCTACAGAAATACAGCATGTTCTCTGAAAAGCATGCAAAAAGTTTGACAATTTTTTTCTTTATTTTCCTGAATTTTTTTTGGCAATTTTGATGAAACCAAACAGGGCAAAGCCAAAGTGGTGAAACAATCTGTTGTTGAGCATGGGTAACATTTGCAATATGACCCTGTGCTGACAGAAGAATATGTGGAGCTATGGTTAGGCACACAATATGACAGCTAGGATTAGCAATTAACGAATGCAGATTAGTGATTGTTCAATCCGAATCCAAAGTACAAATCACAGGTGCTGGCTAAGACGTGTCGAGACGTAGCGCAACAAGGTGAAAACAAAGGACGGTGGAAAGAACTCACAGAACAAGCAAATAGTCTGGATTTTTTCTTTTTACTGAATTTTCCCAGAATTTTCCAAAAGGCACTAGTAGGAATCAATTTTTTTTCACTATTTTTTATATTTTTCTCTAAACAAGGATAAAAAAAGATGCAACCACAAAAATTGGCACCTACAACTGAGGTGGGATGTGGTCTACAAAAATACAGCATGTTCTCTAAAAAGCGTGCAAAAACTTTGACAATTTTTTTCTTTATTTTCCTGAATTTTTTGGGCAATTTTGATGAAACCAAACAAGGCAAAGCCAAAGTGGTGAAATAATCTCTTGTTGAGTGTGGGTAACAGTTGCAAGATGACCTGTGCTGACAGAAGAATATGTGGAGCTTTGGGTAGGCACAAAATATGACAGCAAGGATTAGCAATTAACGAATGCAGATTAGCGATTGTTCAATCCGAATCCAAAGTACAAATCATAGGTGCTGCTTAAGACGTGTCAAGACGTAGCGCAACAAGTTGAAAACAAAGGAGATGGAAAGAACTCACAGAACAAGCAGATAGTCTAGATTTTTCCTTTTTCCTGAATTTTCCCCAGAATTTTCCAAAAGGCACTAGTAGGAATCAAATTTTTTTATTTTTTCACTATTTTTTTATATTTTTCACTGAACAAGGATCAAAAAAGATGCCACCACAAAAATTGGCACCTACAACTGAGTTGGGATGTGGTCTACAGAAATACATCACGTTCTCTGAAAAGCGTGCAGAAACTTTTATAATTTTTTCTTTATTTTCCTAATTTTTTTTTGGCAATTTTGATTTGACCAAACAGGGCAAAGGCAAAGTGGTGAAATAACCTGTTGTTGAGTGTGGGTAATAGTTGCAAGATGAACCTGTGCTGACAGAAGAATATGTGGAGCTATGGGTAGGCACACAATATGACAGCAAGGATTAGCAATTAACAAATACAGATGAGCGATTGTTCAATCTGGATCCAAAGTATAAATCACAGGTGCTGGCTAAGACGTGTCAAGACGTAGCGCAACAAGGTGAAAACAAAGGATGATGGAAAGAACTCACAGAACAAGCTAATAGTCCAGATTTTTTCTTTTTCCTGAATTTTTCCCAGAATTTTCCAAAAGGCACTAGTAGGAATCAAAAAAAATTTTCACTATTTTTTTATATTTTTCTCTGAACAAGGATAAAAAAGATGCAACCATAAAAATAGGCACCTACAATTGAGGTGGAATGTGGTCTACAGAAATACAGCACGTTCTGTGAAAAGCGTGCAAAAACTTTGACAATTTTTTTTCCTTTTTTTTCCTAAATTTTTATGGCAATTTTGATGAAACAAAACAGGGCAAAGCCAAAGTGGTGAAACAATCTGTTGTTGAGTGTGGGTAATAGTTGCAAGATGAACCTGTGCTGACAGAAGAATATGTGGAGCTATGGGTAGGCACACAATATGACAGCAAGGATTAGCAATTAATGAATGCAAATTAGTGATTGTTCAATCCGGATCCAAAGTACAAATCACAGGTGCTGGCTAAGACGTGTCGAGACGTAGCGCAACAAGGTGAAAACAAAGGACGATGGAGAGAACTCACAGAACAAGCAAATAGTCCAGATTTTTCCTTTTTCCTAAATTTTTCCTGAAATTTCACAAAGGCACCAGTTGGAATCAAAATTTTTTTATTTTTTCACTATTTTTTTATATTTTTCTCTGAACAAGCATAAAAAAAGATGCAACCACAAAAATTGGCACCTACAACTGAGGTGGGATGTGGTCTACAGAAATACAGCACGTTCTCTGAAAAGCATGCAAAAACTTTGACAATTTTTTCTTTTTTTTCCTGAATTTTTATGGCAATTTTGATGAAACAAAACAGGGCAAAGCCAAAGTGGTGAAACAATCTGTTGTTGAGTGTGGGTAATAGTTGCAAGATGAACCGGTGCTGACAGAAGAATATGTGGAGCTATGGGTAGGCACACAATATGACAGCAAGGATTAGCAATTAACGAATGCAGATTAGCGATTGTTCAATCCGGATCCAACGTACAAATCACAGGTGCTGGCTAAGACGTGTCGAAACGTAGCGCAACAAGGTGAAAACAAAGGATGATGGAAAGATCTCACAGAACAGGCAAATAGTCCGGATTTTTCTTTTTTCCTGAATTTTTCCCAGAATTTTCCCAAAGGCTCTAGTAGGAATCAAAAATTTTTTCACTATTTTTTTTATATTTTTCTCTGAACAAGGATAAAAAAGATGCAACCACAAGAATTGGCACCTACAACTGAGGTGGGATGTGGTCTAAAGAAATACAGCACATTCTGTGAAAAGCGTGCAAAAACTTTGACAATTTTTTTCTTTTTTTTCCTGATTTTTTTTGGCAATTTTGATGAAACCAAACAGGGCAAAGCCAAAGTGGTGAAGTAATATGTTATTGAGTGTGGATAATAGTTGCAAGATGAACCTGTGCTGAAAGAAGAATATGTGGAGCTATGGGTAGGCACACAATATGACAACTAGGATTAGCAATTAACGAATGCAAATTAGTGATTGTTCAATCCGGATCCAAAGTGCAAATCACAGGTGCTGGCTATGATGTGTCGAGACGTAGCGCAATAAGGTGAAAACAAAGGACGATGGAAAGAACTCATAGAACAAGCAAATAGTCCAGATTTTTCCTTTTTCCTGAATTTTTCCTAAAATTTCACAAAAGGCACTAGTAGGAATCAATTTTTTTTTTAATTTTTTCACTATTTTTGTATATTTTTCTCTGAACAAGGATAAAAAATATGCAACCACAAAAATTGGCACCTACAACTGAGGTGGGATGTGGTCTACAGAAATACAGCACGTTCTCTGAAAAGCGTGCAAAAACTTTGAGAATTTTTTCTTTTTTTTCCTGATTTTTTTTGGCAATTTTGATGAAACCAAACAGGGCAAAGCCAAAGTGGTGAAATAATCTGTTGTTGAGCGTGTGTAACATTTGCAAGATGAACCTGTGCTGACAGAAGAATATATGGAGCTGTGGGTAGCCACGCAATATGACAGCAAGGATTAGCAATTAACGAATGCAGATTAGCGATTGTTCAATCCGGATCCAAAGTACAAATCACAGGTGCTGGCTAAGATGTGTCGAGACGTAGCGCAAAAAGGTGAAAACAAAGGACGATGGAGAGAACTCACAGAACAAGCCAATAGTCCAGATTTTTCCTTTTTCCTGAATTTTTCCCGGAATTTTCCAAAAGGCACTAGTAGGAATCAATTTTTTTATTTTTTTCACTATTTTTTTATATTTTTCTCTGAACAAGGATCAAAAAAGATGCAACCACAAAAATTGGCACCTACAACTGAGGTGGGATGTGGTCTACAGAAATACAGCACGTTCTCTGAAAAGCGTGCAAAAACTTTGATAATTTTTTTCTTTTATTTCCTGAATTTTTTTTGGCAATTTTGATGAAACCAAACAAGGCAAAGCCAAAGTGGTGAAATAATCTGTTGTTGAGCGTGTGTAACAGTTGCAAGATGAGCCTGTGCTGACAAAAGAATATGTGGAGCTATGGGTAGGCACAAAATATGACAGCAAGGATTAGCATTTAATGAATGCAAATTAGTGTTTGTTCAATCCGGATCCACAGTACAAATCACAGGTGCTGGCTAAGACATGTCGAGATGTAGCACAACAAGGTGAAAACAAAGGATGATGAAAAGAACTCACAGAACAGGCAAATAGTCCGGATTTTTCCTTTTTCCTGAATTTTTCCCAGAATTTTCCAAAAGGCTCTAGTAGGAATCAAAAAAAAATTTTCACTATTTTTTTATATTTTTCTCTGAACAAGGATAAAAAAGATGCAACCACAAAAATTGGCACCTACAACTAAGGTGGGATATGGCCTAAAGAAATACAGCACTTTCTGTGAAAAGCGTGCAAAAACTTTGAGAATTTTTTCTTTTTTTCCTGAATTTTTTTTGGCAATTTTGATGAAACCAAACAGGGCAAAGCCAAAGTGGTGAAATAATCTGTTGTTGAGCGTGTGTAACATTTGCAAGATGAACCTGTGCTGACAGAAGAATATATGGAGCTGTGGGTAGGCACGCAATATGACAGCAAGGATTAGCAATTAACGAATGCAGATTAGCGATTGTTCAATCCGGATCCAAAGTACAAATCACAGGTGCTGGCTAAGATGTGTCGAGACGTAGCGCAAAAAGGTGAAAACAAAGGACGATGGAGAGAACTCACAGAACAAGCCAATAGTCCAGATTTTTCCTTTTTCCTGAATTTTTCCTGGAATTTTCCAAAAGGCACTAGTAGGAATCAATTTTTTAATTTTTTCACTATTTTTTTATATTTTTCTCTGAACAAGGATCAAAAAAGATGCAACCACAAAAATTGGCACCTACAACTGAGGTGGGATGTGGTCTGCAGAAATACAGCACATTCTCTGAAAAGCGTGCAAAAACTTTGACAATTTTTTTGTTTTTTTTGATGAAACCAAATAGGGCAAAGCCAAAGTGGTGAAATAATCTATTGTTGAGCGTGTGTAACAGTTGCAAGATGAACCTGTGCTGACAGAAGAATATGTGGAGCTATGTGTAGGCACACAATATGACAACAAGGATTAGCAATTAACGAATGCAAATTAGTGATTGTTCAATCCGGATCCAAAGTACAAATCACAGGTGCTGGTTAAGACGTGTCGAGACATAGCGCAACAAGGTGAAAACAAAGGACGATGGAGAGAACTCACAGAACAAGCAAATAGTCCAAATTTTTCCTTTTTCCTGAATTTTTCCTAAAATTTCACAAAAGGCACTTATAGGAATCAAATTTTTTTATTTTTTCACTATTTTTTTTATATTTTTCACTAAACAAGGATAAAAAAAAGATGCAACCACAAAAATTGGCACCTACAACTGAGGTGGGATGTGGTCCACAGAAATAAAGCACGTTCTCTGAAAAGCGTGCAAAAAACTTTGACAATTTTTTTCTATGTTTTTCCTGAATTTTTTGGCAATTTTGATGAAACCAAACAGGGCAAAGCCAAAGTGGTGAAATAATCTGTTGTTGAGCATGTGTAACAGTTGCAGGATGAACCTGTGCTGACAGAAGATTATGTGGAGCTATGTGTAGGCACACAATATGACAGCAAGGATTAGCAATTAACGAATGCAAATTAGTGATTGTTCAATACGGATCCAAAGTACAAAACACAGGTGCTGGCTAAGACGTGTCGAGACATAGCGCAACAAGGTGAAAACAAAGGATGACGAAAAGAACTCACAGAACAGGCAAATAGTCCAGATTTTTCCTTTTTCCTGAATTTTTCCCGGAATTTTCCAAAAGGCTCTAGTAGGAATCAAAAAAATTTTCACTATTTTTTTATATTTTCTCTGAACAAGGATAAAAAAGATGCAACCACAAAAAAAGGCACCTACAACTGAGGTGGGATGTGGTCTACAGAAATACAGCATGTTCTGTGAAAAGCGTGCAAAAACTTTGACAATTTTTTTCTTTTTTTCCTAAATTTTTATGGCAATTTTGATGAAACCAAACAGGGCAAAGCCAAAGTGGTGAAACAATCTGTTGTTGAGTGTGGGTAATAGTTGCAAGATGAACCGGTGCTGACAGAAGAATATGTGGAGCTATGGTTAGGCACACAATATGACAGCAAGGATTAGCAATTAACGAATGCAAATTAGCGATTGTTCAATCCGGATCCAAAGTACAAATCACAGGTGCTGGCTAAGACGTGTCGAGACGTAGTGCAACAAGGTGAAAACAAAGGACGATGGAAAGAACTCACAGAACAAGTAAATAGTTCAAATTTTTCTTTTTTCCTGAATTTTTCCCGAAATTTCACAAAAGGCACCAGTAGGAATCAATTTTTTTTTTATTTTTTCACTATTTTTTTTATATTTTTCTCTGAACAAGGATAAAAAAAGATGCAACCACAAAAATTGGCACCTACAACTGAGGTGGGATGTGGTCTAAAGAAATACAGCACGTTCTGTGAAAAGTGTGCAAAAACTTTGACAATTTTTTTCTTTTTTTTCCTGAATTTTTTTTGGCAATTTTGATGAAACCAAACAGGGCAAAGCCAAAGTGGTGAAATAATCTGTTGTTGAGCGTGCGTAACAGTTGCAAGATGAACCTGTGCTGACAGAAGAATATGTGGAGCTATGGGTAGGCACGCAATATGACAACAAGGATTAGCAATTAACGAATGCAGATTAGCGATTGTTCAATCCGGATCCAAAGTACAAATCACAGGTGCTGGCTAAGACGTGTCGAGACGTAGCGCAACAAGGTGAAAACAAAGGACGATGGAGAGAACTCACAGAACAAGCAAATAGTCCAGATTTTTCCTTTTTCCTGAATTTTTCCCAGAATTTTCCAAAAGGCACTAGTAGGAATAAAAAAAATTCACTATTTTTTTATATTTTTCTCTGAACAAGGATAAAAAAGATGCAACCATAAAAATTGGCACCTACAATTGAGGTGGGATGTGGTCTACAGAAATACAGCACGTTCCGTGAAAAGCGTGCAAAAACTTTGACAATTTTTTTTTTCTTTTTTTTCCTGAATTTTTATGGCAATTTTGATGAAACAAAACAGGGCAAAGCCAAAGTGGTGAAACAATCTGTTGTTGAGTGTGGGTAATAGTTTCAAGATGAACCTGTGCTGATAGAAGAATATGTGGAGCTATGGGTAGGCACACAAAATGACAGCAAGGATTAGCAATTAACGAATGCAAATTAGTGATTGTTCAATCCGGATCCAAAGTACAAATCACAGGTGCTGGCTAAGACGTGTCGAGATGTAGCGCAACAAGGTGAAAACAAAGGACGATGCAGAGAACTCATAGAACAAGCAAATAGTCCAGATTTTTCCTTTTTCCTAAATTTTTCCTAAAATTTCACAAAAGGCACCAGTTGGAATCAAATTTTTTTTATTTTTTCACTATTTTTTTATATTTTTCTCTGAACAAGCATAAAAAAGATGCAACCACAAAAATTGGCACCTACAACTGAGGTGGGATGTGGTCTACAGAAATACAGCACGTTCTCTAAAAAGTGTGCAAAAACTTTGACAATTTTATTCTTTTTTTTCCTGAATTTTTATGGCAATTTTGATGAAACAAAACAGGCAAAGCCAAAGAGGTGAAACAATCTGTTGTTGAGTGTGGGTAATAGTTGCAAGATGAACCAGTGCTGACAGAAGAATATGTGGAGCTATGGGTAGGCACACAATATGACAGCAAGGATTAGCAATTAACGAATGCAGATTAGCGATTGTTCAATCCGGATCCAAAGTACAAATCACAGGTGCTGGCTAAGACGTGTCGAGACGTAGCGTAACAAGGTGAAAACAAAGGATGATGGAAAGATCTCACAGAACAGGCAAATAGTCCGGATTTTTCTTTTTTCCTGAATTTTTCCCAGAATTTTCCCAAAGGCTCTAGTAGGAATCAAAATTTTTTTCACTATTTTTTTTATATTTTTCTCTGAACAAGGATAAAAAAGATGCAACCACAAAAATTGGCACCTACAACTGAGGTGGGATGTGGTCTAAAGAAATACAGCACATTCTGTGAAAAGCGTGCAAAAACTTTGACAATTTTTTTCTTTTTTTTCCTGAATTTTTTTTGGCAATTTTGATGAAACCAAATAGGGCAAAGCCAAAGTGGTGAAATAATCTGTTGTTGAGTGTGGATAATAGTTGCAAGATGAACCTGTGCTGAAAGAAGAATATGTGGAGCTATGGGTAGGCACACAATATGACAACTAGGATTAGCAATTAACGGATGCAAATTAGTGATTATTCAATCCGGATCCAAAGTACAAATCACAGGTGCTGGCTAAGATGTGTCGAGACGTAGCGCAATAAGGTGAAAACAAAGGACGATGGAAAGAACTCACAGAACAAGCAAATAGTCCAAATTTTTCCTTTTTCCTGAATTTTTCCTAAAATTTCACAAAAGGCACTAGTAGGAATCAAATTTTTCTATTTTTTCAATATTTTTTTTATATTTTTCTCTGAACAAGGATAAAAAAAGATGCAACCACAAAAATTGGCACCTACAACTGAGGTCGGATGTGGTCTACAGAAATACAGCACGTTCTCTGAAAAGCGTACCAAAACTTTGACAATTTTTTTCTTTTTTTTCCCGAATTTTTTTGGCAATTTTGATGAAACCAAACAGGGCAAAGCCAAAGTGGTGAAATAATCTGTTGTTGAGCGTGTGTAACAGTTGCAAGATGAACCTGTGCTGACAGAAGAATTTGTGGAGCTATGGGTAGGCACAAAATATGACAGCAAGGATTATCATTTAACGAATCCAAATTAGTGTTTGTTCAATCCGGATCCAAAGTACAAATCACAGGTGCTGGCTAAGACGTGTCGAGATGTAGCGCAACAAGGTGAAAACAAAGGCTGATGAAAAGAACTCACAGAACAGGCAAATAGTCCAGATTTTTCCTTTTTCCTGAATTTTTCCCGGAATTTTCCAAAAGGCTCTAGTAGGAATCAAAATTTTTTTTCACTATTTTTTTATATTTTTCTCTGAACAAGGATAAAAAAGATGCAACCACAAAAATTGGCACCTACAACTGAGGTGGGATGTGGTCTAAAGAAATACAGCACTTTTTGTGAAAAGCGTGCAAAAACTTTGACAATTTTTTTTTCCTGAATTTTTTTTGGCAATTTTGATGAAACCAAACAGGGCAAAGCCAAAGTGGTGAAATAATCTGTTGTTGAGCGTGTGTAACAGTTGCAAGATGAACCTGTGCTGACAGAAGAATATGTGGAGCTACGGGTAGGCACGCAATATGACAACAAGGATTAGCAATTAACGAATGCAGATTAGCGATTGTTCAATCCGGATCCAAAGTACAAATCACAGGTGCTGGCTAAGACGTGTCGAGACTTAGCGCAACAAGGTGAATACAAAGGACGATGGAGAGAACTCACAGAACAAGCAAATAGTCCAGATTTTTCCTTTTTCCTAAATTTTTCCCAGAATTTTCCAAAAGGCACTAGTAGGAATAAAAAAAATCCACTATTTTTTTATATTTTTCTCTGAACAAGGATAAAAAAGATACAACCATAAAAATTGGCACCTACAATTGAGGTGGGATGTGGTCTACAGAAATACAGCACGTTCTGTGAAAAGCGTGCAAAAACTTTGACAATTTTTTTCTTTTTTTTCCTGAATTTTTTTTGGCAATTTTGATGAAACCAAACAGGGCAAAGCCAAAGTGGTGAAATAATCTGTTGTTGAGTGTGGATAATAGTTGCAAGATGAACCTGTGCTGAAAGAAGAATATGTGGAGCTATGGGTAGGCACACAATATGACAACTAGGATTAGCAATTAACGGATGCAAATTAGTGATTGTTCAATCCGGATCCAAAGTACAAATCACAGGTGCTGGCTAAGATGTGTCGAGACGTAGCGCAATAAGGTGAAAACAAAGGACGATGGAAAGAACTCACAGAACAAGCAAATAGTCTAAATTTTTCCTAAAATTTCACAAAAGGCACTAGTAGGAATCAAATTTTTTCTATTTTTTCACTATTTTTTTATATTTTTCTCTGAACAAGGATAAAAAAAGATGCAACCACAAAAATTGGCACCTACAACTGAGGTGGGATGTGGTCTACAGAAATACAGCACGTTCTCTGAAAAGCGTACAAAAACTTTGACAATTTTTTTCTTTTTTTTCCCGAATTTTTTTGGCAATTTTGATGAAACCAAACAGGGCAAAGCCAAAGTGGTGAAATAATCTGTTGTTGAGCGTGTGTAACAGTTGCAAGATGAACCTGTGCTGACAGAAGAATATGTGGAGCTATGGGTAGGCACACAATATGACAGCAAGGATTATCATTTAACGAATGCAAATTAGTGTTTGTTCAATCCGGATCCAAAGTACAAATCACAGGTGCTGGCTAAGACGTGTCGAGATGTAGCGCAACAAGGTGAAAACAAAGGATGATGAAAAGAACTCACAGAACAGGCAAATAGTCCAGATTTTTCCTTTTTCCTGAATTTTTCCCAGAATTTTCCTAAACGCTCTAGTAGGAATCAAAAAAAATTTTCACTATTTTTTTATATTTTTCTCTGAACAAGGATAAAAAAGATGCAACCACAAAAATTGGCACCTACAACTGAGGTGGGATGTGGCCTAAAGAAATACAGCACTTTTTGTGAAAAGCGTGCAAAAACTTTGACAATTTTTTTTTCCTGAATTTTTTTTGGCAAATTTGATGAAACCAAACAGGGCAAAGCCAAAGTGGTGAAATAATCTGTTGTTGAGCGTGTGTAACAGTTGCAAGATGAACCTGTGCTGACAGAAGAATATATGGAGCTATGGGTAGGCACGCAATATGACAGCAAGGATTAGCAATTAACGAATGCAGATTAGCGATTGTTCAATCCGGATCCAAAGTACAAATCACAGGTGCTGGCTAAGATGTGTCGAGACGTAGCGCAACAAGGTGAAAACAAAGGACGATGGAGAGAACTCACAGAACAAGCAAATAGTCCAGATTTTTCCTTTTTCCTGAATTTTTCCCGGAATTTTCCAAAAGGCACTAGTAGGAATCATTTTTTTTTGTTTTTTCACTATTTTTTTATATTTTTCTCTGAACAAGGATCAAAAAAGATGCAACCACAAAAATTGGCACCTACAACTGAGGTGGGATGTGGTCTGCAGAAATACAGCACATTCTCTGAAAAAGCGTGCAAAAACTTTGACAATTTTTTTTCTTTTTTTTCCTGAATTTTTTTGGCAATTTTGATTAAACCAAACAGGGCAATGCCAAAGTGGTGAAATAATCTATTGTTGAGCATGTGTAACAGTTGAAGATGAACCTGTGCTGACAGAAGAATATGTGGAGCTATGTGTAGGCACACAATATGACAACAAGGATTAGCAATTAACGAATGCAAATTAGTGATTGTTCAATCCGGATCCAAAGTACAAATCACAGGTGCTGGCTAAGACGTGTCGAGACGTAGCGCAACAAGGTGAAAACAAAGGACGATGGAGAGAACTCACAGAACAAGCAAATAGTCTAGATTTTTCCTTTTTCCTGAATTTTTCCTAAAATTTCACAAAAGGCACTTATAGGAATCAAATTTTTTCTATTGTTCACTATTTTTTTTATATTTTTCTCTGAACAAGGATAAAAAAAGATGCAACCACAAAAATTGGCACCTACAACTGAGGTGGGATGTGGTCTACAGAAATACAGCACGTTCTCTGAAAAGCGTGCAAAAACTTTAACAATTTTTTTCTTTTTTTCCTGAATTTTTTTGGCAATTTTGATGAAACCAAACAGGGCAAAGCCAAAGTGGTGAAATAATCTGTTGTTGAGCGTGTGTAACAGTTGCAAGATGAACCTGTGCTGACAGAAGAATATGTGGAGCTATGGGTAGGCACAAAATATGACAGCAAAGATTAGCATTTAACGAATGCAAATTAGTGTTTGTTCAATCCGGATCCAAAGCACAAATCACAGGTGCTGGCTAAGACATGTCGAGATGTAGCGCAACAAGGTGAAAACAAAGGATGATGAAAAGAACTCACAGAACAGGCAAATAGTCCAGATTTTTCCTTTTTCCTGAATTTTTCCCAGAATTTTCCAAAAGGCTCTAGTAGGAATCAAAAATTTTTTCACTATTTTTTTATATTTTTCTCTGAACAAGGATAAAAAAGATGCAACCACAAAAATTGGCACCTACAACTGAGGTGGGATGTGGTCTAAAGAAATACAGCACTTTCTGTGAAAAGCGTGCAAAAACTTTGACAATTTTTTTCTTTTTTTTTCCTGAGTTTTTTTGGCAATTTTGATGAAACCAAACAGGGCAAAGCCAAAGTGGTGAAATAATCTGTTGTTGAGCGTGTGTAACAGTTGCAAGATGAACCTGTGCTGACAGAAGAATATATGGAGCTATGGGTAGGCACGCAATATGACAACAAGGATTAGCAATTAACGAAAGCAAATTAGTGATTGTTCAATCCGGATCCAAAGTACAAATCACAGGTGCTGGCTAAGACGTGTCGAGACGTAGCGCAACAAGGTGAAAACAAAGGACGATGGAGAGAACTCACAGAACAAGCAAATAGTCCAGATTTTTCCTTTTTCCTGAATTTTTCCTAAAATTTCACAAAAGGCACTTATAGGAATCAAATTTTTTCTATTTTTTCACTATTTTTTTATATTTTTCTCTGAACAAGGATAAAAAAGATGCAACCACAAAAATTGGCACCTACAACTGAGGTGGGATGTGGTCTACAGAAATACAGCACGTTCTCTGAAAAGCGTGCAAAAACTTTAACAATTTTTTTCTTTTTTTCCTGAATTTTTTTGGCAATTTTGATGAAACCAAACAGGGCAAAGCCAAAGTGGTGAAATAATCTGTTGTTGAGCATGTGTAACAGTTGCAAGATGAACCTGTGCTGACAGAAGAATATGTGGAGCTATGGGTAGGCACAAAATATGACAGCAAGGATTAGCATTTAACGAATGCAAATTAGTGTTTGTTCAATCCGGATCCAAAGCATAAATCACAGGTGCTGGCTAAGACATGTCGAGATGTAGCGCAACAAGGTGAAAACAAAGGATGATGAAAAGAATTCACAGAACAGGCAAATAGTCTAGATTTTTCCTTTTTCCTGAATTTTTCCCAGAATTTTCCAAAAGGCTCTAGTAGGAATCAAATTTTTTTTCACTATTTTTTTATATTTTTCTCTGAACAAGGATAAAAAAGATGCAACCATAAAAATTGACACCTACAACTGAGGTGGGATGTGGTCTACAAAAATACAGCACGTTCTCTAAAAAGCGTGCAAAAACTTTGACAATTTTTTTCTTTTTTTTCCTGAATTTTTTTTGGCAATTTTGTTGAAACCAAATAGGGCAAAGCCAAAGTGGTGAAATAGTCTGTTGTTGAGCGTGTGTAACAGTTGCAAGATGAACCTGTGCTGACAGAAGAATATGTGGAGCTATGGGTAGGCACAAAATATGACAGCAAAGATTAGCATTTAACGAATGCAAATTAGTGTTTGTTCAATCCGGATCCAAAGCACAAATCACAGGTGCTGGCTAAGACATGTCGAGATGTAGCGCAACAAGGTGAAAACAAAGGATGATGAAAAGAACTCACAGAACAGGCAAATAGTCCAGATTTTTCCTTTTTCCTGAATTTTTCCCAGAATTTTCCAAAAGGCTCTAGTAGGAATCAAAAATTTTTTTCACTATTTTTTTATATTTTTCTCTGAACAAGGATAAAAAAGATGCAACCACAAAAATTGGCACCTACAACTGAGGTGGGATGTGGTCTAAAGAAATACAGCACTTTCTGTGAAAAGCGTGCAAAAACTTTGACAATTTTTTTCTTTTTTTTCCTGAGTTTTTTTGGCAATTTTGATGAAACCAAACAGGGCAAAGCCAAAGTGGTGAAATAATCTGTTGTTGAGCGTGTGTAACAGTTGCAAGATGAACCTGTGCTGACAGAAGAATATATGGAGCTATGGGTAGGCACGCAATATGACAACAAGGATTAGCAATTAACGAAAGCAAATTAGTGATTGTTCAATCCGGATCCAAAGTACAAATCACAGGTGCTGGCTAAGACGTGTCGAGACGTAGCGCAACAAGGTGAAAACAAAGGACGATGGAGAGAACTCACAGAACAAGCAAATAGTCCAGATTTTTCCTTTTTCCTGAATTTTTCCTAAAATTTCACAAAAGGCACTTATAGGAATCAAATTTTTTCTATTTTTTCACTATTTTTTTATATTTTTCTCTGAACAAGGATAAAAAAGATGCAACCACAAAAATTGGCACCTACAACTGAGGTGGGATGTGGTCTACAGAAATACAGCACGTTCTCTGAAAAGCGTGCAAAAACTTTAACAATTTTTTTCTTTTTTTCCTGAATTTTTTTGGCAATTTTGATGAAACCAAACAGGGCAAAGCCAAAGTGGTGAAATAATCTGTTGTTGAGCATGTGTAACAGTTGCAAGATGAACCTGTGCTGACAGAAGAATATGTGGAGCTATGGGTAGGCACAAAATATGACAGCAAGGATTAGCATTTAACGAATGCAAATTAGTGTTTGTTCAATCCGGATCCAAAGCATAAATCACAGGTGCTGGCTAAGACATGTCGAGATGTAGCGCAACAAGGTGAAAACAAAGGATGATGAAAAGAACTCACAGAACAGGCAAATAGTCTAGATTTTTCCTTTTTCCTGAATTTTTCCCAGAATTTTCCAAAAGGCTCTAGTAGGAATCAAATTTTTTTTCACTATTTTTTTATATTTTTCTCTGAACAAGGATAAAAAAGATGCAACCATAAAAATTGACACCTACAACTGAGGTGGGATGTGGTCTACAAAAATACAGCACGTTCTCTAAAAAGCGTGCAAAAACTTTGACAATTTTTTTCTTTTTTTTCCTGAATTTTTTTTGGCAATTTTGTTGAAACCAAATAGGGCAAAGCCAAAGTGGTGAAATAGTCTGTTGTTGAGCGTGTGTAACAGTTGCAAGATGAAGCTCTGCTGACAGAAGAATATGTGGAGCTATGGGTAGGCACAAAATATGACAGCAACGATTAGCATTTAACGAATGCAAATTAGTGTTTGTTCAATCCGGATCCAAAGCACAAATCACAGGTGCTGGCTAAGACATGTCGAGATATAGCGCAACAAGGTGAAAACAAAGGATGATGAAAAGAACTCACAGAACAGGCAAATAGTCCAGATTTTTCCTTTTTCCTGAATTTTTCCCAGAATTTTCCAAAAGGCTCTAGTAGGAATCAAAATTTTTTTTCACTATTTTTTTATATTTTTCTCTGAACAAGGATAAAAAAGATGCAACCACAAAAATTGGCACCTACAACTGAGGTGGGATGTGGTCTAAAGAAATACAACACTTTCTGTGAAAAGCGTGCAAAAACTTTGACAATTTTTTTCTTTTTTTTTCCTGAATTTTTTTGGCAATTTTGATGAAACCAAACGGGGCAAAGCCAAAGTGGTGAAATAATCTGTTGTTGAGCGTGTGTAACAGTTGCAAGATGAACCTGTGCTGACAGAAGAATATATGGAGCTATGGGTAGGCACGCAATATGACAGCAAGGATTAGCAATTAACGAATGCAGATTAGCGATTGTTCAATCTGGATCCAAAGTACAAAACACAGGTGCTGGCTAAGATGTGTCGAGACGTAGCGCAACAGGGTGAAAACAAAGGACGATGGAGAGAACTCACAGAACAAGCAAATAGTCCAGATTTTTTCCTTTTTCCTGAATTTTTCCCGGAATTTTCCAAAAGGCACTAGTAGGAATCATTTTTTTTATTTTTTCACTATTTTTTTATATTTTTCTCTGAACAAGGATAAAAAAAGATGCAACCACAAAAATTGGCACCTACAACTGAGGTGGGATGTGGTCTGCAGAAATACAGCACATTCTCTGAAAAAGCGTGCAAAAACTTTGACAATTTTTTTTCTTTTTTTCCTGAATTTTTTTGGCAATTTTGATGAAACCAAACAGGGCAAAGCCAAAGTGGTGAAATAATCTATTGTTGAGCATGTGTAACAGTTGAACATGAACCTGTGCTGACAGAAGAATATGTGGAGCTATGTGTAGGCACACAATATGACAACAAGGATTAGCAATTAACGAATGCAAATTAGTGATTGTTCAATCCGGATCCAAAGTACAAATCACAGGTGCTGGCTAAGACGTGTCGAGATGTAGCGCAACAAGGTGAAAACAAAGGACGATGGAGAGAACTCACAGAACAAGCAAATAGTCCAGATTTTTCCTTTTTCCTGAATTTTTCCTAAAATTTCACAAAAGGCACTTATAGGAATCAAATTTTTTCTATTGTTCACTATTTTTTTTATATTTTTCTCTGAACAAGGATAAAAAAAGATGCAACCACAAAAATTGGCACCTACAACTGAGGTGGGATGTGGTCTACAGAAATACAGCACGTTCTCTGAAAAGCGTGCAAAAACTTTAACAATTTTTTTCTTTTTTTCCTGAATTTTTTTGGCAATTTTGATGAAACCAAACAGGGCAAAGCCAAAGTGGTGAAATAATCTGTTGTTGAGCGTGTGTAACAGTTGCAAGATGAACCTGTGCTGACAGAAGAATATGTGGAGCTATGGGTAGGCACAAAATATGACAGCAAGGATTAGCATTTAACGAATGCAAATTAGTGTTTGTTCAATCCGGATCCAAAGCACAAATCACAGGTGCTGGCTAAGACATGTCGAGATGTAGCGCAACAAGGTGAAAACAAAGGATGATGAAAAGAACTCACAGAACAGGCAAATAGTCCAGATTTTTCCTTTTTCCTGAATTTTTCCCAGAATTTTCCAAAAGGCTCTAGTAGGAATCAAAAAAATTTTTCACTATTTTTTTATATTTTTCTCTGAACAAGGATAAAAAAGATGCAACCACAAAAATTGGCACCTACAACTGAGGTGGGATGTGGTCTAAAGAAATACAGCACTTTCTGTGAAAAGCGTGCAAAAACTTTGACAATTTTTTTCTTTTTTTTTCCTGAGTTTTTTTGGCAATTTTGATGAAACCAAACAGGGCAAAGCCAAAGTGGTGAAATAATCTGTTGTTGAGCGTGTGTAACAGTTGCAAGATGAACCTGTGCTGACAGAAGAATATATGGAGCTATGGGTAGGCACGCAATATGACAACAAGGATTAGCAATTAACGAAAGCAAATTAGTGATTGTTCAATCCGGATCCAAAGTACAAATCACAGGTGCTGGCTAAGACGTGTCGAGACGTAGCGCAACAAGGTGAAAACAAAGGACGATGGAGAGAACTCACAGAACAAGCAAATAGTCCAGATTTTTCCTTTTTCCTGAATTTTTCCTAAAATTTCACAAAAGGCACTTATAGGAATCAAATTTTTTCTATTTTTTCACTATTTTTTTATATTTTTCTCTGAACAAGGATAAAAAAGATGCAACCACAAAAATTAGCACCTACAACTGAGGTGGGATGTGGTCTACAGAAATACAGCACGTTCTCTGAAAAGCGTGCAAAAACTTTAACAATTTTTTTCTTTTTTTCCTGAATTTTTTTGGCAATTTTGATGAAACCAAACAGGGCAAAGCCAAAGTGGTGAAATAATCTGTTGTTGAGCATGTGTAACAGTTGCAAGATGAACCTGTGCTGACAGAAGAATATGTGGAGCTATGGGTAGGCACAAAATATGACAGCAAGGATTAGCATTTAACGAATGCAAATTAGTGTTTGTTCAATCCGGATCCAAAGCACAAATCACAGGTGCTGGCTAAGACATGTCGAGATGTAGCGCAACAAGGTGAAAACAAAGGATGATGAAAAGAACTCACAGAACAGGCAAATAGTCTAGATTTTTCCTTTTTCCTGAATTTTTCCCAGAATTTTCCAAAAGGCTCTAGTAGGAATCAAATTTTTTTTCACTATTTTTTTATATTTTTCTCTGAACAAGGATAAAAAAGATGCAACCATAAAAATTGACACCTACAACTGAGGTGGGATGTGGTCTACAAAAATACAGCACGTTCTCTGAAAAGCGTGCAAAAACTTTGACAATTTTTTTCTTTTTTTTCCTGAATTTTTTTTGGCAATTTTGTTGAAACCAAATAGGGCAAAGCCAAAGTGGTGAAATAGTCTGTTGTTGAGCGTGTGTAACAGTTGCAAGATGAAGCTCTGCTGACAGAAGAATATGTGGAGCTATGGGTAGGCACAAAATATGACAGCAACGATTAGCATTTAACGAATGCAAATTAGTGTTTGTTCAATCCGGATCCAAAGCACAAATCACAGGTGCTGGCTAAGACATGTCGAGATATAGCGCAACAAGGTGAAAACAAAGGATGATGAAAAGAACTCACAGAACAGGCAAATAGTCCAGATTTTTCCTTTTTCCTGAATTTTTCCCAGAATTTTCCAAAAGGCTCTAGTAGGAATCAAAATTTTTTTTCACTATTTTTTTATATTTTTCTCTGAACAAGGATAAAAAAGATGCAACCACAAAAATTGGCACCTACAACTGAGGTGGGATGTGGTCTAAAGAAATACAACACTTTCTGTGAAAAGCGTGCAAAAACTTTGACAATTTTTTTCTTTTTTTTCCTGAATTTTTTTGGCAATTTTGATGAAACCAAACGGGGCAAAGCCAAAGTGGTGAAATAATCTGTTGTTGAGCGTGTGTAACAGTTGCAAGATGAACCTGTGCTGACAGAAGAATATATGGAGCTATGGGTAGGCACGCAATATGACAGCAAGGATTAGCAATTAACGAATGCAGATTAGCGATTGTTCAATCTGGATCCAAAGTACAAAACACAGGTGCTGGCTAAGATGTGTCGAGACGTAGCGCAACAGGGTGAAAACAAAGGACGATGGAGAGAACTCACAGAACAAGCAAATAGTCCAGATTTTTTCCTTTTTCCTGAATTTTTCCCGGAATTTTCCAAAAGGCACTAGTAGGAATCATTTTTTTTATTTTTTCACTATTTTTTTATATTTTTCTCTGAACAAGGATAAAAAAAGATGCAACCACAAAAATTGGCACCTACAACTGAGGTGGGATGTGGTCTGCAGAAATACAGCACATTCTCTGAAAAAGCGTGCAAAAACTTTGACAATTTTTTTTCTTTTTTTCCTGAATTTTTTTGGCAATTTTGATGAAACCAAACAGGGCAAAGCCAAAGTGGTGAAATAATCTATTGTTGAGCATGTGTAACAGTTGAACATGAACCTGTGCTGACAGAAGAATATGTGGAGCTATGTGTAGGCACATAATATGACAACAAGGATTAGCAATTAACGAATGCAAATTAGTGATTGTTCAATCCGGATCCAAAGTACAAATCACAGGTGCTGGCTAAGACGTGTCCAGATGTAGCGCAACAAGGTGAAAACAAAGGACGATGGAGAGAACTCACAGAACAAGCAAATAGTCCAGATTTTTCCTTTTTCCTGAATTTTTCCTAAAATTTCACAAAAGGCACTTATAGGAATCAAATTTTTTCTATTTTTTCACTATTTTTTTATATTTTTCTCTGAACAAGGATAAAAAAAGATGCAACCACAAAAATTGGCACCTACAACTGAGGTGGGATGTGGTCTATAGAAATACAGCACGTTCTCTGAAAAGCGTGCAAAAACTTTGACAATTTTTTTCTTTTTTTTCCTGAATTTTTTTTGGCAATTTTGATGAAACCAAACAGGGCAAAGCCAAAGTGGTGAAATAGTCTGTTGTTGAGTGTGTGTAACAGTTGCAAGATGAACCTGTGCTGACAGAAGAATATGTGGAGCTATGGGTAGGCACAAAATATGACAGCAAGGATTAGCATTTAACGAATGCAATTTAGTGTTTGTTCAATCCGGATCCAAAGCACAAATCACAGGTGCTGGCTAAGACATGTCGAGATGTAGCGCAACAAGGTGAAAACAAAGGATGATGAAAAGAACTCACAGAACAGGCAAATAGTCCAGATTTTTCCTTTTTCCTAAATTTTTCCCAGAATTTTCCAAAAGGCTCTAGTAGGAATCAAAAATTTTTTTCACTATTTTTTTATATTTTTCTCTGAACAAGGATAAAAAAGATGCAACCACAACAATTGGCACCTACAACTGAGGTGGGATGTGGTCTATAGAAATACAGCACGTTCTCTGAAAAGCGTGCAAAAACTTTGACAATTTTTTTCTTTTTTTTCCTGAATTTTTTTGGCAATTTTGATGAAACCAAACAGGGCAAAGCCAAAGTGGTGAAATAGTCTGTTGTTGAGCGTGTGTAACAGTTGCAAGATGAACCTGTGCTGACAGAAGAATATGTGGAGCTATGGGTAGGCACAAAATATGACAGCAAGGATTAGCATTTAACGAATGCAAATTAGTGTTTGTTCAATCCGGATCCAAAGCACAAATCACAGGTGCTGGCTAAGACATGTCGAGATGTAGCGCAACAAGGTGAAAACAAAGGATGATGAAAAGAACTCACAGAACAGGCAAATAGTCCAGATTTTTCCTTTTTCCTGAATTTTTCCCAGAATTTTCCAAAAGGCTCTAGTAGGAATCAAAATTTTTTTCACTATTTTTTTATATTTTTCTCTGAACAAGGATAAAAAAGATGCAACCACAAAAATTGGCACCTACAACTGAGGTGGGATGTGGTCTAAAGAAATACAGCACTTTCTGTGAAAAGCGTGCAAAAACTTTGACAATTTTTTTCTTTTTTTTCCTGAATTTTTTTGGCAATTTTGATGAAACCAAACAGGGCAAAGCCAAAGTGGTGAAATAATCTGTTGTTGAGCGTGTGTAACAGTTGCAAGGTGAACCTATGCTGACAGAAGAATATATGGAGCTATGGGTAGGCACGCAATATGACAACAAGGATTAGCAATTAACGAATGCAAATTAGTGATTGTTCAATCCGGATCCAAAGTACAAATCACAGGTGCTGGCTAAGACGTGTCGAGACGTAGCGCAACAAGGTGAAAACAAAGGATGATGAAAAGAACTCACAGAACAGGCAAATAGTCCAGATTTTTCCTTTTTCCTGAATTTTTCCCAGAATTTTCCAAAAGGCTCTAGTAGGAATCAAATTTTTTTTTCACTATTTTTTTATATTTTTCTCTGAACAAGGATAAAAAAGATGCAACCACAAAAATTGGCACCTACAACTGAGGTGGGATGTGGTCTAAAGAAATACAGCACTTTCTGTGAAAAGCGTGCAAAAACTTTGACAATTTTTTTCTTTTTTTTCCTGAATTTTTTTGGCAATTTTGATGAAACCAAACAGGGCAAAGCCAAAGTGGTGAAATAGTCTGTTGTTGAGCATGTGTAACAGTTGCAAGATGAACCTGTGCTGACAGAAGAATATGTGGAGCTATGGGTAGGCACAAAATATGACAGCAAGGATTAGCATTTAACGAATGCAAATTAGTGTTTGTTCAATCCGGATCCAAAGCACAAATCACAGGTGCTGGCTAAGACATGTCGAGATGTAGCGCAACAAGGTGAAAACAAAGGATGATGAAAAGAACTCACAGAACAGGCAAATAGTCCAGATTTTTCCTTTTTCCTGAATTTTTCCCAGAATTTTCCAAAAGGCTCTAGTAGGAATCAAAATTTTTTTTCACTATTTTTTTATATTTTTCTCTGAACAAGGATAAAAAAGATGCAACCACAAAAATTGGCACCTACAACTGAGGTGGGATGTGGTCTAAAGAAATACAGCACTTTCTGTGAAAAGCGTGCAAAAACTTTGACAATTTTTTTCTTTTTTTTCCTGAATTTTTTTGGCAATTTTGATGAAACCAAACAGGGCAAAGCCAAAGTGGTGAAATAATCTGTTGTTGAGCGTGTGTAACAGTTGCAAGATGAACCTGTGCTGACAGAAGAATATATGGAGCTATGGGTAGGCACGCAATATGACAACAAGGATTAGCAATTAACGAATGCAAATTAGTGATTGTTCAATCCGGATCCAAAGTACAAATCACAGGTGCTGGCTAAGACGTGTCAAGACTTAGCGCAACAAGGTGAAAACAAAGGACGATGGAGAGAACTCACAGAACAAGCAAATAGTCTAGATTTTTCCTTTTTCCTGAATTTTTCCTAAAATTTCACAAAAGGCACTTATAGGAATCAAATTTTTTCTATTTTTTCACTATTTTTTTTATATTTTTCTCTGAACAAGGATAAAAAAAGATGCAACCACAAAAATTGGCACCTACAACTGAGGTGGGATGTGGTCTACAGAAATACAGCACGTTCTCTGAAAAGCGTGCAAAAACTTTGACAATTTTTTTCTTTTTTTTCCTGAATTTTTTTTGGCAATTTTGATGAAACCAAACAGGGCAAAGCCAAAGTGGTGAAATAGTCTGTTGTTGAGCGTGTGTAACAGTTGCAAGATGAACCTGTGCTGACAGAAGAATATGTGGAGCTATGGGTAGGCACAAAATATGACAGTAAGGATTAGCATTTAACGAATGCAAATTAGTGTTTGTTCAATCCGGATCCAAAGCACAAATCACAGGTGCTGGCTAAGATGTGTCGAGACGTAGCGCAACAAGGTGAAAACAAAGGACGATGGAGAGAACTCACAAAACAAGCAAATAGTCCAGATTTTTCCTTTTTCCTGAATTTTTCCCGAAATTTTCCAAAAGGCACTAGTAGGAATCAATTTTTTTATTTTTTCACTATTTTTTATATTTTTCTCTGAACAAGGATCAAAAAAGATGCAACCACAAAAATTGGCACCTACAACTGAGGTGGGATGTGGTCTGCAGAAATACAGCACATTCTCTGAAAAAGCGTGCAAAAACTTTGACAATTTTTTTTCTTTTTTTTCCTGAGTTTTTTTGGCAATTGTGATGAAACCAAACAGGGCAAAGCCAAAGTGGTGAAATAATCTATTGTTGAGCATGTGTAACAGTTGAAGATGAACTTGTGCTGACAGAAGAATATGTGGAGCTATGTGTAGGCACACAATAAGACAACAAGGATTAGCAATTAACGAATGCAAATTAGTGATTGTTCAATCCGGATCCAAAGTACAAATCACAGGTGCTGGCTAAGACGTGTCGAGACGTAGCGCAATAAGGTGAAAACAAAGGACGATGGAGAGAACTCACAGAACAAGCAAATAGTCCAGATTTTTCCTTTTTCCTGAATTTTTACTAAAATTTCACAAAAGGCACTTATAGGAATCACATTTTTTCTATTTTTTCACTATTTTTTTTATATTTTTCTCTGAACAAGGATAAAAAAAGATGCAACCACAAAAATTGGCACCTACAACTGAGGTGGGATGTGGTCTACAGAAATACAGCACGTTCTCTGAAAAGCGTGCAAAAACTTTGACAATTTTTTTCTTTTTTTTCCTGAATTTTTTTTGGCAATTTTGATGAAACCAAACAGGGCAAAGCCAAGGTGGTGAAATAATCTGTTGTTGAGCGTGTGTAACAGTTGCAAGATGAACCTGTGCTGACAGAAGAATATGTGGAGCTATGGGTAGGCACAAAATATGACAGCAAGGATTAGCATTTAACGAATGCAAATTAGTGTTTGTTCAATCCGGATCCAAAGCACAAATCACAGGTGCTGGCTAAGACATGTCGAGATGTAGCGCAACAAGGTGAAAACAAAGGATGATGAAAAGAACTCACAGAATAGGCAAATAGTCCAGATTTTTCCTTTTTCCTGAATTTTTCCCAGAATTTTCCAAAAGGCTCTAGTAGGAATCAAATTTTTTTTTCACTATTTTTTTTATATTTTTCTCTGAACAAGGATAAAAAAGATGCAACCACAAAAATTGGCACCTACAACTGAGGTGGGATGTGGTCTAAAGAAATACAGCACTTTTCTGTGAAAAGCGTGCAAAAACTTTGACAATTTTTTTCTTTTTTTCCTGAATTTTTTTTGGCAATTTTGATGAAACCAAATAGGGCAAAGCCAAAGTGGTAAAATAATCTGTTGTTGAGCGTGTGTAACAGTTGCAAGATGAACCTGTGCTGACAGAAGAATATATGGAGCTATGGGTAGGCACGCAATATGACAGCAAGGATTAGCAATTAACGAATGCAGATTAGCGATTGTTCAATCCGGATCCAAAGTACAAATCACAGGTGCTGGCTAAGATGTGTCGAGACGTAGCGCAACAAGGTGAAAACAAAGGACGATGGAGAGAACTCACAGAACAAGCAAATAGTCCAGATTTTTTCCTTTTTCCTGAATTTTTCCCAGAATTTTCCAAAAGGCTCTAGTAGGAATCAAAATTTTTTTTCACTATTTTTTTATATTTTTCTCTGAACAAGGATAAAAAAGATGCAACCACAAAAATTGGCACCTACAACTGAGGTGGGATGTGGTCTAAAGAAATACAGCACTTTCTGTGAAAAGCGTGCAAAAACTTTGACAATTTTTTTCTTTTTTTTCCTGAATTTTTTTTGGCAATTTTGATGAAACCAAACAGGGCAAAGCCAAAGTGGTGAAATAGTCTGTTGTTGAGCGTGTGTAACAGTTGCAAGATGAACCTGTGCTGACAGAAGAATATGTGGAGCTATGGGTAGGCACAAAATATGACAGCAAGGATTAGCATTTAACGAATGCAAATTAGTGTTTGTTCAATCCGGATCCAAAGCACAAATCACAGGTGCTGGCTAAGATGTGTCGAGACGTAGCGCAACAAGGTGAAAACAAAGGACGATGGAGAGAACTCACAAAACAAGCAAATAGTCCAGATTTTTCCTTTTTCCTGAATTTTTCCCGAAATTTTCCAAAAGGCACTAGTAGGAATCAATTTTTTTATTTTTTCACTATTTTTTATATTTTTCTCTGAACAAGGATCAAAAAAGATGCAACCACAAAAATTGGCACCTACAACTGAGGCGGGATGTGGTCTGCAGAAATACAGCACATTCTCTGAAAAAGCGTGCAAAAACTTTGACAATTTTTTTTCTTTTTTTTCCTGAGTTTTTTTGGCAATTTTGATGAAACCAAACAGGGCAAAGCCAAAGTGGTGAAATAATCTATTGTTGAGCATGTGTAACAGTTGAAGATGAACCTGTGCTGACAGAAGAATATGTGGAGCTATGTGTAGGCACACAATATGACAACAAGGATTAGCAATTAACGAATGCAAATTAGTGATTGTTCAATCCGGATCCAAAGTACAAATCACAGGTGCTGGCTAAGACGTGTCGAGACATAGCGCAACAAGGTGAAAACAAAGGACGATGGAGAGAACTCACAGAACAAGCAAATAGTCCAGATTTTTCCTTTTTCCTGAATTTTTACTAAAATTTCACAAAAGGCACTTATAGGAATCAAATTTTTTCTATTTTTTCACTATTTTTTTTATATTTTTCTCTGAACAAGGATAAAAAAAGATGCAACCACAAAAATTGGCACCTACAACTGAGGTGGGATGTGGTCTACAGAAATACAACACGTTCTCTGAAAAGCGTGCAAAAACTTTGACAATTTTTTTCTTTTTTTTCCTGAATTTTTTTTGGCAATTTTGATGAAACCAAACAGGGCAAAGCCAAGGTGGTGAAATAATCTGTTGTTGAGCGTGTGTAACAGTTGCAAGATGAACCTGTGCTGACAGAAGAATATGTGGAGCTATGGGTAGGCACAAAATATGATAGCAAGGATTAGCATTTAACGAATGCAAATTAGTGTTTGTTCAATCCGGATCCAAAGCACAAATCACAGGTGCTGGCTAAGACATGTCGAGATGTAGCGCAACAAGGTGAAAACAAAGGATGATGAAAAGAACTCACAGAATAGGCAAATAGTCCAGATTTTTCCTTTTTCCTGAATTTTTCCCAGAATTTTCCAAAAGGCTCTAGTAGGAATCAAATTTTTTTTTCACTATTTTTTTATATTTTTCTCTGAACAAGGATAAAAAAGATGCAACCACAAAAATTGGCACCTACAACTGAGGTGGGATGTGGTCTAAAGAAATACAGCACTTTTCTGTGAAAAGCGTGCAAAAACTTTGACAATTTTTTTCTTTTTTTCCTGAATTTTTTTTGGCAATTTTGATGAAACAAAATAGGGCAAAGCCAAAGTGGTAAAATAATCTGTTGTTGAGCGTGTGTAACAGTTGCAAGATGAACCTGTGCTGACAGAAGAATATATGGAGCTATGGGTAGGCACGCAATATGACAGCAAGGATTAGCAATTAACGAATGCAGATTAGCGATTGTTCAATCCGGATCCAAAGTACAAATCACAGGTGCTGGCTAAGATGTGTCGAGACGTAGCGCAACAAGGTGAAAACAAAGGACGATGGAGAGAACTCACAGAACAAGCAAATAGTCCAGATTTTTCCTTTTTCCTGAATTTTTCCCGGAATTTTCCAAAAGGCACTAGTAGGAATCAATTTTTTTTTATTTTTTCACTATTTTTTTTATATTTTTCTCTGAACAAGGATCAAAAAAGATGCAACCACAAAAATTGGCACCTACAACTGAGGTGGGATGTGGTCTGCAGAAATACAGCACATTCTCTGAAAAAGCGTGCAAAAACTTTGATAATTTTTTTTCTTTTTTTTCCTGAATTTTTTTGGCAATTTTGATGAAACCAAACAGGGCAAAGCCAAAGTGGTGAAATAATCTATTGTTGAGCATGTGTAACAGTTGAAGATGAACCTGTGCTGACAGAAGAATATGTGGAGCTATGTGTAGGCACACAATATGACAACAAGGATTAGCAATTAACGAATGCAAATTAGTGATTGTTCAATCCGGATCCAAAGTACAAATCACAGGTGCTGGCTAAGACGTGTCGAGACGTAGCGCAACAAGGTGAAAACAAAGGACGATGGAGAGAACTCACAGAACAAGCAAATAGTCCAGATTTTTCCTTTTTCCTGAATTTTTCCTAAAATTTCACAAAAGGCACTTATAGGAATCAATTTTTTTCTATTTTTTCACAATTTTTTTTATATTTTTCTCTGAACAAGGATAAAAAAAGATGCAACCACAAAAATTGGCACCTACAACTGAGGTGGGATGTGGTCTACAGAAATACAGCACGTTCTCTGAAAAGCGTGCAAAAACTTTGACAATTTTTTTCTTTTTTTTCCTGAATTTTTTTTGGCAATTTTGATGAAACCAAACAGGGAAAAGCCAAAGTGGTGAAATAGTCTGTTGTTGAGCGTGTGTAACAGTTGCAAGCTAAACCTGTGCTGACAGAAGAATATGTGGAGCTATGGGTAGGCACAAAATATGACAGCAAGGATTAGCATTTAACGAATGCAAATTAGTGTTTGTTCAATCCGGATCCAAAGCACAAATCACAGGTGCTGGCTAAGACATGTCGAGATGTAGCGCAACAAGGTGAAAACAAAGGATGATGAAAAGAACTCACAGAATAGGCAAATAGTCCAGATTTCTCCTTTTTCCTGAATTTTTCCCAGAATTTTCCAAAAGGCTCTAGTAGGAATCAAATTTTTTTCACTATTTTTTTATATTTTTCTCTGAACAAGGATAAAAAAGATGCAACCACAAAAATTGGCACCTACAACTGAGGTGGGATGTGGTCTAAAGAAATACAGCACTTTTCTGTGAAAAGCGTGCAAAAACTTTGACAATTTTTTTCTTTTTTTCCTGAATTTTTTTTTTGGCAATTTTGATGAAACCAAATAGGGCAAAGCCAAAGTGGTAAAATAATCTGTTGTTGAGCGTGTGTAACAGTTGCAAGATGAACCTGTGCTGACAGAAGAATATATGGAGCTATGGGTAGGCACGCAATATGACAGCAAGGATTAGCAATTAACGAATGCAGATTAGCGATTGTTCAATCCGGATCCAAAGTACAAATCACAGGTGCTGGCTAAGATGTGTCGAGACGTAGCGCAACAAGGTGAAAACAAAGGACGATGGAGAGAACTCACAGAACAAGCAAATAGTCCAGATTTTTCCTTTTTCCTGAATTTTTCCCGGAATTTTCCAAAAGGCACTAGTAGGAATCAATTTTTTTTATTTTTTCACTATTTTTTTTATATTTTTCTCTGAACAAGGATCAAAAAAGATGCAACCACAAAAATTGGCACCTACAACTGAGGTGGGATGTGGTCTGCAGAAATACAGCACATTCTCTGAAAAAGCGTGCAAAAACTTTGACAATTTTTTTTCTTTTTTTCCTAAATTTTTTTGGCGATTTTGATGAAACCAAACAGGGCAAAGCCAAAGTGGTGAAATAATCTATTGTTGAGCATGTGTAACCGTTGAAGATGAACCTGTGCTGACAGAAGAATATGTGGAGCTATGTGTAGGCACACAATATGACAACAAGGATTAGCAATTAACGAATGCAAATTAGTGATTGTTCAATCCGGATCCAAAGTACAAATCACAGGTGCTGGCTAAGACGTGCGAGACGTAGCGCAACAAGGTGAAAACAAAGGACGATGGAGAGAACTCACAGAACAAGCAAATAGTCCAGATTTTTCCTTTTTCCTGAATTTTTCCTAAAATTTCACAAAAGGCACTTATAGGAATCAATTTTTTTCTATTTTTTCACAATTTTTTTTATATTTTTCTCTGAACAAGGATAAAAAAAGATGCAACCACAAAAATTGGCACCTACAACTGAGGTGGGATGTGGTCTACAGAAATACAGCACGTTCTCTGAAAAGCGTACAAAAACTTTGACAATTTTTTCTTTTTTTCCTGAATTTTTTTTGGCAATTTCGATGAAACCAAACAGGGCAAAGCCAAAGTGGTGAAATAGTCTGTTGTTGAGCGTGTGTAACAGTTGCAAGCTGAACCTGTGCTGACAGAAGAATATGTGGAGCTATGGGTAGGCACAAAATATGACAGCAAGGATTAGCATTTAACGAATGCAAATTAGTGTTTGTTCAATCCGGATCCAAAGCACAAATCACAGGTGCTGGCTAAGACATGTCGAGATGTAGCGCAACAAGGTAAAAACAAAGGATGATGAAAAGAACTCACAGAACAGGCAAATAGTCCAGATTTTTCCTTTTTCTGAATTTTTCCCAGAATTTTCCAAAAGGCTCTAGTAGGAATCAAAAAAAATATTCACTATTTTTTTATATTTTTCTCTGAACAAGGATAAAAAAGATGCAACCACAAAAATTGGCACTTACAACTGAGGTGGGATGTGGTCTAAAGAAATACAGCACTTTCTGTGAAAAGCGTGCAAAAACTTTGATAATTTTTTTCTTTTTTTTCCTGAATTTTTTTTGGCAATTTTGATGAAACCAAATAGGGCAAAGCCAAAGTGGTGAAATAATCTGTTGTTGAGCGTGTGTAACAGTTGCAAGATGAACCTGTGCTGACAGAAGAATATATGGAGCTATGGGTAGGCACGCAATATGACAGCAAGGATTAGCAATTAAGAATGCAGATTAGCGATTGTTCAATCCGGATCCAAAGTACAAATCACAGGTGCTGGCTAAGCTGTGTCGAGACGTAGCGCAACAAGGTGAAAACAAAGGACGATGGAGTGAACTCACAGAACAAGCAAATAGTCCAGATTTTTCCTTTTTCCTGAATTTTTCCCGGAATTTTCCAAAAGGCACTAGTAGGAATCAATTTTTTTATTTTTTCACTATTTTTTTATATTTTTCTCTGAACAAGGATCAAAAAAGATGCAACCACAAAAATTGGCACCTACAATTGAGGTGGGATGTGGTCTGCAGAAATACAGCACATTCTCTGAAAAAGCGTGCAAAAACTTTGACAATTTTTTTTCTTTTTTTTCCTGATTTTTTTTGGCAATTTTGATGAAACCAAACAGGGCAAAGCCAAAGTGGTGAAATAATCTATTGTTGAGCATGCGTAACAGTTGAAGATGAACCTGTGCTAACAGAAGAATATGTGGAGCTATGTGTAGGCACACAATATGACAACAAGGATTAGCAATTAACGAATGCAAATTAGTGATTGTTCAATCCGGATCCAAAGTACAAATCACAGGTGCTGGCTAAGACGTGTCGAGACGTAGCGCAACAAGGTGAAAACAAAGGACGATGGAGAGAACTCATAGAACAAGCAAATAGTCCAGATTTTTCCTTTTTCCTGAATTTTTCCTAAAATTTCACAAAAGGCACTTATAGGAATCAAATTTTTTCTATTTTTTCACTATTTTTTTATATTTTTCTCTGAACAAGGATAAAAAAAGATGCAACCACAAAAATTGGCACCTACAACTGAGGTGGGATGTGGTCTACAGAAATACAGCACGTTCTCTGAAAAGCGTGCAAAAACATTGACAATTTTTTTCTTTTTTTTCTGAATTTTTTTTGGCAATTTTGATGAAACCAAACAGGGCAAAGCCAAAGTGGTGAAATAGTCTGTTGTTGAGCGTGTGTAACAGTTGCAAGATGAACCTGTGCTGACAGAAGAATATGTGGAGCTATGGGTAGGCACAAAATATGACAGCAAGGATTAGCATTTAGCGAATGCAAATTAGTGTTTGTTCAATCCGGATCCAAAGCACAAATCACAGGTGCTGGCTAAGACATGTCGAGATGTAGCGCAACAAGGTGAAAACAAAGGATGATGAAAAGAACTCACAGAACAGGCAAATAGTCCTGATTTTTCCTTTTTCCTGAATTTTTCCCAGAATTTTCCAAAAGGCTCTAGTAGGAATCAAAATTTTTTTTCACTATTTTTTTATATTTTTCTCTGAACAAGGATAAAAAAGATGCAACCACAAAAATTGGCACCTACAACTGAGGTGGGATGTGGTCTAAAGAAATACAGCACTTTCCGTGAAAAGCGTGCAAAAACTTTGACAATTTTTTTCTTTTTTTTTCCTGAATTTTTTTTGGTAATTTTGATGAAACCAAACAGGGCAAAGCCAAAGTGGTGAAATAATCTGTTGTTGAGCGTGTGTAACAGTTGCAAGATGAACCTGTGCTGACAGAAGAATATATGGAGCTATGGGTAGGCACGCAATATGACAGCAAGGATTAGCAATTAACGAATGCAGATTAGCGATTGTTCAATCCGGATCCAAAGTACAAATCACAGGTGCTGGCTAAGATGTGTTGAGACGTAGCGCAACAAGGTGAAAACAAAGGACGATGGAGAGAACTCACAGAACAAGCAAATAGTCCAGATTTTTCCTTTTTCCTGAATTTTTCCCGGAATTTTCCAAAAGGCACTAGTAGGAATCAATTTTTTTTATTTTTTCACTATTTTTTTATATTTTTCTCTGAACAAGGATAAAAAAGATGCAACCACAAAAATTGGCACCTACAACTGAGGTGGGATGTGGTCTAAAGAAATACAGCACTTTCTGTGAAAAGCGTGCAAAAACTTTGACAATTTTTTTCTTTTTTTTCCTGAATTTTTTTTGGTAATTTTGATGAAACCAAACAGGGCAAAGCCAAAGTGGTGAAATAGTCTGTTGTTGAGCGTGTGTAACAGTTGCAAGATGAACCTGTGCTGACAGAAGAATATGTGGAGCTATGGGTAGGCACAAAATATGACAGCAAGGATTAGCATTTAACGAATGCAAATTAGTGTTTGTTCAATCCGGATTCAAAGCACAAATCACAGGTGCTGGCTAAGACATGTCGAGATGTAGCGCAACAAGGTGAAAACAATGGATGATGAAAAGAACTCACAGAACAGGCAAATAGTCCAGATTTTTCGTTTTTCCTGAATTTTTCCCAGAATTTTCCAAAAGGCTCTAGTAGGAATCAAAATTTTTTTTCACTATTTTTTTATATTTTTCTCTGAACAAGGATAAAAAAGATGCAACCACAAAAATTGGCACCTACAACTGAGGTGGGATGTGGTCTAAAGAAATACAGCACGTTCTGTGAAAAGCGTGCAAAAACTTTGACAATTTTTTCTTTTGTTTCCTATATTTTTTTTGGCAATTTTGATGAAACCAAACAGGGCAAAGCCAAAGTGGTGAAATAATCTGTTGTTGAGCGTGTGTAACAGTTGCAAGATGAACCTGTGCTGACAGAAGAATATATGGAGCTATGGGTAGGCACGCAATATGACAGCAAGGATTAGCAATTAACGAATGCAGATTAGCGATTGTTCAATCCGGATCCAACGTACAAATCACAGGTGCTGGCTAAGATGTGTTGAGACGTAGCGCAACAAGGTGAAAACAAAGGACGATGGAGAGAACTCACAGAACAAGCAAATAGTCCAGATTTTTCCTTTTTCCTGAATTTTTCCCAGAATTTTCCAAAAGGCACTAGTAGGAATCAATTTTTTATTTTTTCACTATTTTTTTATATTTTTCTCTTAACAAGGATCAAAAAAGATGCAACCACAAAAATTGGCACCTACAACTGAGGTGGGATGTGGTCTGCAGAAATACAGCACATTCTCTGAAAAAGCGTTCAAAAACTTTGACAATTTTTTTCCTTTTTTTTCCTGAATTTTTTTGGCAATTTTGATGAAACCAAACAGGGCAAAGCCAAAGTGGTGAAATAATCTATTGTTGAGCATGTGTAACAGTTGCAAGATGAACCTGTGCTGACAGAAGAATATGTGGAGCTATGTGTAGGCACACAATATGACAACAAGGATTAGCAATTAACGAATGCAAATTAGTGATTGTTCAATCCGGATCCAAAGTACAAATCATAGGTGCTGGCTAAGACGTGTCGAGACGTAGCGCAACAAGGTGAAAACAAAGGACGATGGAGAGAACTCACAGAACAAGCAAATAGTCCAGATTTTTTGCTTTTTCCAGAATTTTTCCTAAAATTTCACAAAAGGCACTTATAGGAATCAAAATTTTTTATTTTTTCACTATTTTTTTATATTTTTCACTAAACAAGGATAAAAAAAGATGCAACCACAAAAATTGGCACCTACAACTGAGGTGGGATGTGGTCTACAGAAATACAACACGTTCTCTGAAAAGCGTGCAAAAACTTTAACAATTTTTTTCTTTGTTTTTCCTGAATTTTTTTGGCAATTTTGATGAAACCAAACAGGGCAAAGCCAAAGTGGTGAAATAATCTGTTGTTGAGCATGTGTAACAGTTGCAAGATGAACCTGTGCTGACAGAAGATTATGTGGAGCTATGTGTAGGCACACAATATGACAGCAAGGATTAGCAATTAACGAATGCAAATTAGTGATTGTTCAATCCGGATCCAAAGTACAAATCACAGGTGCTGGCTAAGACATGTCGAGACGTAGCGCAACAAGGTGAAAACAAAGGATGATGAAAAGAACTCACAGAACAGGCAAATAGTCCAGATTTTTCCTTTTTCCTGAAATTTTTCCAGAATTTTCCAAAAGGCTCTAGTAGGAATCAAAAATTTTTTCACTATTTTTTTTATATATTTTCTGAACAAGGATAAAAAAAGATGCAACCACAAAAATAGGCACCTACAACTGTGGTGGGATGTGGTCTGCAGAAATACAGCACGTTCTGTGAAAAGCGTGCAAAAACTTTGACAATTTTTTTTCTTTTTTTTCCTGAATTTTTATGGCAATTTTGATGAAACCAAACAGGGCAAAGCCAAAGTGGTGAAACAATCTGTTGTTGAGTGTGGGTAATAGTTGCAAGATGAACCGGTGCTGACAGAAGAATATGTGGAGCTATGGTTAGGCACACAATATGACAGCAAGGATTAGTAATTAACGAATGCAAATTAGTGATTGTTCAATCCGGATCCAAAGTACAAATCACAGGTGCTGGCTAAGACGTGTCGAGATATAGCGCAACAAGATGAAGACAAAGGACAATGGAGAGAACTCACAGAACAAGCAAATAGTCCAGATTTTTCTTTTTTCCAGAATTTTTCTCGAAATTTCACAAAAGGCACCAGTAGGAATCAATTTTTTTTATTTTTTCACTATTTTTTTATATTTTTCTCTGAACAAGGATAAAAAAAGATTCAACCACAAAAATTGGCACTTACAACTGAGGTGGGATGTAGTCTACAGAAATACAGCACGTTCTCTGAAAAGCGTGCAAAAACTTTGATAATTTTTTTCTTTGTTTTTCCTGAATTTTTTTGGCAATTTTGATGAAACCAAACAGGGCAAAGCCAAAGTGCTGAAATAATCTGTTGTTGAGCATGTGTAACAGTTGCAAGATGAACCTGTGCTGACAGAAGATTATGTGGAGCTATGCGTAGGCACACAATATGACAGCAAGGATTAGCAATTAACGAATGCAAATTAGTGATTGTTCAATCCGGATCCAAAGTACAAATCATAGGTGCTGGCTAAGACATGTCGAGACGTAGCGCAACAAGGTGAAAACAAAGGATGATGAAAAGAACTCACAAAGAACTCACAGAACAGGCAAATAGTCCAGATTTTTCCTTTTTCCTGAAATTTTCCCGGAATTTTCCAAAAGGCTCTAGTAGGAATCAAAAAATTTTTCACTATTTTTTTATATTTTTCTCTGAACAAGGATAAAAAAAGATGCAACCACAAAAAAACGCAACTACAACTGAGGTGGGATGTGGTCTGCAGAAATACAGCACGTTCTGTGAAAAGCGTGCAAAAACTTTGACAATTTTTTCCTTTTTTTTCCTGAATTTTTATGGCAATTTTGATGAAACCAAACAGGGCAAAGCCAAAGTGGTGAAACAATCTGTTGTTGAGTGTGGGTAATAGTTGCAAGATGAACCGGTGCTGACAGAAGAATATGTGGAGCTATGGTTAGGCACACAATATGACAGCAAGGATTAGCAATTAACGAATGCAAATTAGTGATTGTTTAATCCGGATCCAAAGTACAAATCACAGGTGCTGGCTAAGACGTGTCGAGATATAGCGCAACAAGGTGAAGACAAAGGACGATGGAGAGAACTCACAGAACAAGCAAATAGTCCAGATTTTTCTTTTTTCCTGAATTTTTCTCGAAATTTCACAAAAGGCACCAGTACGAATCAAATTTTTTTTATTTTTTCACTATTTTTTTATATTTTTCTCTGAACAAGGATAAAAAAAGATGCAACCATAAAAATTGGCACCTACAACTGAGGTGGGATGTGGTCTACAGAAATACAACACGTTCTCTGAAAAGCGTGCAAAAACTTTGACAATTTTTTTCTTTGTTTTTCCTGAATTTTTTTGGCAATTTTGATGAAACCAAACAGGGCAAAGCCAAAGTGGTGAAATAATCTGTTGTTGAGCATGTGTAACAGTTGCAAGATGAACCTGTGCTGACAGAAGATTATGTGGAGCTATGTGTAGGCACACAATATGACAGCAAGGATTAGCAATTAACGAATGCAAATTAGTGATTGTTCAATCTGGATCCAAAGTACAAATCACAGGTGCTGGCTAAGACATGTCGAGACGTAGCGCAACAAGGTGAAAACAAAGGATGATGAAAAGAACTCACAGAACAGGCAAATAGTCCAGATTTTTCCATTTTCCTGAAATTTTCCCGGAATTTTCCAAAAGGCTCTAGTAGGAATCAAAAATTTTTTCACTATTTTTTTTATATATTTTCTGAAAAAGGATAAAAAAAGATGCAACCACAAAAATAGGCACCTACAACTGTGGTGGGATGTGGTCTGCAGAAATACAGCACGTTCTGTGAAAAGCGTGCAAAAACTTTGACAATTTTTTTTCTTTTTTTTCCTGAATTTTTATGGCAATTTTGATGAAACCAAACAGGGCAAAGCCAAAGTGGTGAAACAATCTGTTGTTGAGTGTGGGTAATAGTTGCAAGATGAACCGGTGCTGACAGAAGAATATGTGGAGCTATGGTTAGGCACACAATATGACAGCAAGGATTAGTAATTAACGAATGCAAATTAGTGATTGTTCAATCCGGATCCAAAGTACAAATCACAGGTGCTGGCTAAGACGTGTCGAGATATAGCGCAACAAGATGAAGACAAAGGACGATGGAGAGAACTCACAGAACAAGCAAATAGTCCAGATTTTTCTTTTTTCCATAATTTTTCTCGAAATTTCACAAAAGGCACCAGTAGGAATCAATTTTTTTTATTTTTTCACTATTTTTTTATATTTTTCTCTGAACAAGGATAAAAAAAGATGCAACCACAAAAATTGGCACTTACAACTGAGGTGGGATGTAGTCTACAGAAATACAGCACGTTCTCTGAAAAGCGTGCAAAAACTTTGATAATTTTTTTCTTTGTTTTTCCTGAATTTTTTTGGCAATTTTGATGAAACCAAACAGGGCAAAGCCAAAGTGCTGAAATAATCTGTTGTTGAGCATGTGTAACAGTTGCAAGATGAACCTGTGCTGACAGAAGATTATGTGGAGCTATGCGTAGGCACACAATATGACAGCAAGGATTAGCAATTAACGAATGCAAATTAGTGATTGTTCAATCCGGATCCAAAGTACAAATCATAGGTGCTGGCTAAGACATGTCGAGACGTAGCGCAACAAGGTGAAAACAAAGGATGATGAAAAGAACTCACAAAGAACTCACAGAACAGGCAAATAGTCCAGATTTTTCCTTTTTCCTGAAATTTTCCCGGAATTTTCCAAAAGGCTCTAGTAGGAATCAAAAATTTTTTCACTATTTTTTTATATTTTTCTCTGAACAAGGATAAAAAAAGATGCAACCACAAAAAAACGCACCTACAACTGAGGTGGGATGTGGTCTGCAGAAATATAGCACGTTCTGTGAAAAGCGTGCAAAAACTTTGACAAATTTTTCCTTTTTTTTCCTGAATTTTTATGGCAATTTTGATGAAACCAAACAGGGCAAAGCCAAAGTGGTGAAACAATCTGTTGTTGAGTGTGGGTAATAGTTGCAAGATGAACCGGTGCTGACAGAAGAATATGTGGAGCTATGGTTAGGCACACAATATGACAGCAAGGATTAGCAATTAACGAATGCAAATTAGTGATTGTTTAATCCGGATCCAAAGTACAAATCACAGGTGCTGGCTAAGACGTGTCGAGATATAGCGCAACAAGGTGAAGACAAAGGACGATGGAGAGAACTCACAGAACAAGCAAATAGTCCAGATTTTTCTTTTTTCCTGAATTTTTCTCGAAATTTCACAAAAGGCACCAGTACGAATCAAATTTTTTTTATTTTTTCACTATTTTTTTCATATTTTTCTCTGAACAAGGATAAAAAAAGATGCAACCATAAAAATTGGCACCTACAACTGAGGTGGGATGTGGTCTACAGAAATACAGCACGTTCTCTGAAAAGCGTGCAAAAACTTTGACAATTTTTTTCTTTGTTTTTCCTGAATTTTTTTGGCAATTTTGATGAAACCAAACAGGGCAAAGCCAAAGTGGTGAAATAATCTGTTGTTGAGCATGTGTAACAGTTGCAAGATGAACCTGTGCTGACAGAAGATTATGTGGAGCTATGTGTAGGCACACAATATGACAGCAAGGATTAGCAATTAACGAATGCAAATTAGTGATTGTTCAATCTGGATCCAAAGTACAAATCACAGGTGCTGGCTAAGACATGTCGAGACGTAGCGCAACAAGGTGAAAACAAAGGATGATGAAAAGAACTCATAGAACAGGCAAATAGTCCAGATTTTTCCTTTTTCCTGAAATTTTCCCGGAATTTTCCAAAAGGCTCTAGTAGGAATCAAAATTTTTTTCACTATTTTTTTTATATATTTTCTGAACAAGGATAAAAGAAGATGCAACCACAAAAATAGGCACCTACAACTGTGGTGGGATGTGGTCTGCAGAAATACAGCACGTTCTGTGAAAAGCGTGCAAAAACTTTGACAATTTTTTTTCTTTTTTTTTCCTGAATTTTTATGGCAATTTTGATGAAACCAAACAGGGCAAAGCCAAAGTGGTGAAACAATCTGTTGTTGAGTGTGGGTAATAGTTGCAAGATGAACCGGTGCTGACAGAAGAATATGTGGAGCTATGGTTAGGCACACAATATGACAGCAAGGATTAGTAATTAACGAATGCAAATTAGTGATTGTTCAATCCGGATCCAAAGTACAAATCACAGGTGCTGGCTAAGACGTGTCGAGATATAGCGCAACAAGATGAAGACAAAGGACGATGGAGAGAACTCACAGAACAAGCAAATAGTCCAGATTTTTCTTTTTTCCAGAATTTTTCTCGAAATTTCACAAAAGGCACCAGTAGGAATCAATTTTTTTTATTTTTTCACTATTTTTTTATATTTTTCTCTGAACAAGGATAAAAAAAGATGCAACCACAAAAATTGGCACTTACAACTGAGGTGGGATGTAGTCTACAGAAATACAGCACGTTCTCTGAAAAGCGTGCAAAAACTTTGATAATTTTTTTCTTTGTTTTTCCTGAATTTTTTTGGCAATTTTGATGAAACCAAACAGGGCAAAGCCAAAGTGCTGAAATAATCTGTTGTTGAGCATGTGTAACAGTTGCAAGATGAACCTGTGCTGACAGAAGATTATGTGGAGCTATGCGTAGGCACACAATATGACAGCAAGGATTAGCAATTAACGAATGCAAATTAGTGATTGTTCAATCCGGATCCAAAGTACAAATCATAGGTGCTGGCTAAGACATGTCGAGACGTAGCGCAACAAGGTGAAAACAAAGGATGATGAAAAGAACTCACAAAGAACTCACAGAACAGGCAAATAGTCCAGATTTTTCCTTTTTCCTGAAATTTTCCCGGAATTTTCCAAAAGGCTCTAGTAGGAATCAAAAATTTTTTCACTATTTTTTTATATTTTTCTCTGAACAAGGATAAAAAAAGATGCAACCACAAAAAAACGCACCTACAACTGAGGTGGGATGTGGTCTGCAGAAATACAACACGTTCTGTGAAAAGCGTGCAAAAACTTTGACAATTTTTTCCTTTTTTTTCCTGAATTTTTATGGCAATTTTGATGAAACCAAACAGGGCAAAGCCAAAGTGGTGAAACAATCTGTTGTTGAGTGTGGGTAATAGTTGCAAGATGAACCGGTGCTGACAGAAGAATATGTGGAGCTATGGTTAGGCACACAATATGACAGCAAGGATTAGCAATTAACGAATGCAAATTAGTGATTGTTTAATCCGGATCCAAAGTACAAATCACAGGTGCTGGCTAAGACGTGTCGAGATATAGCGCAACAAGGTGAAGACAAAGGACGATGGAGAGAACTCACAGAACAAGCAAATAGTCCAGATTTTTCTTTTTTCCTGAATTTTTCTCGAAATTTCACAAAAGGCACCAGTACGAATCAAATTTTTTTTTATTTTTTCACTATTTTTTTTATATTTTTCTCTGAACAAGGATAAAAAAAAGATGCAACCATAAAAATTGGCACCTACAACTGAGGTGGGATGTGGTCTACAGAAATACAGCACGTTCTCTGAAAAGCGTGCAAAAACTTTGACAATTTTTTTCTTTGTTTTTCCTGAATTTTTTTGGCAATTTTGATGAAACCAAACAGGGCAAAGCCAAAGTGGTGAAATAATCTGTTGTTGAGCATGTGTAACAGTTGCAAGATGAACCTGTGCTGACAGAAGATTATGTGGAGCTATGTGTAGGCACACAATATGACAGCAAGGATTAGCAATTAACGAATGCAAATTAGTGATTGTTCAATCTGGATCCAAAGTACAAATCACAGGTGCTGGCTAAGACGTGTCGAGACGTAGCGCAACAAGGTGAAAACAAAGGACGATGGAAAGAACTCACAGAACAAGCAAATAGTCCAGATTTTTCTTTTTTCCTGAGTTTTTCTCGAAATTTCACAAAAGGCACCTGTAGGAATCAAAATATTTTTATTTTTTCACTATTTTTTTTTATATTTTTCTCTGAACACGGATAAAAAAAAGATGCAACCACAAAAATAGGCACCTACAACTGAGGTGGGATGTGGTCTGCAGAAATACAGCACGTTCTGTGAAAAGCGTGCAAAAACTTTGACAATTTTTTTCTTTTTTTTCCTGAATTTTTATGGCAATTTTGATGAAACCAAACAGGGCAAAGCCAAAGTGGTGAAACAATCTGTTGTTGAGTGTGGGTAATAGTTGCAAGATGAACCGGTGCTGACAGAAGAATATGTGGAGCTATGGTTAGGCACACAATATGACAGCAAGGATTAGTAATTAACGAATGCAAATTAGTGATTGTTCAATCCGGATCCAAAGTACAAATCACAGGTGCTGGCTAAGACGTGTCGAGATATAGCGCAACAAGATGAAGACAAAGGACGATGGAGAGAACTCACAGAACAAGCAAATAGTCCAGATTTTTCTTTTTTCTAGATTTTTTCTCGAAATTTCACAAAAGGCACCAGTAGGAATCAATTTTTTTTATTTTTTCACTATTTTTTTATATTTTTCTCTGAACAAGGATAAAAAAAGATGCAACCACAAAAATTGGCACCTACAACTGAGGTGGGATGTAGTCTACAGAAATACAGTACGTTCTCTGAAAAGCGTGCAAAAACTTTGACAATTTTTTTCTTTGTTTTTCCTGAATTTTTTTGGCAATTTTGATGAAACCAAACAGGGCAAAGCCAAAGTGGTGAAATAATCTGTTGTTGAGCATGTGTAACAGTTGCAAGATGAACCTGTGCTGACAGAAGATTATGTGGAGCTATGTGTAGGCACACAATATGACAGCAAGGATTAGCAATTAACGAATGCAAATTAGTGATTGTTCAATTCGGATCCAAAGTACAAATCACAGGTGCTGGCTAAGACGTGTCGAGACATAGCGCAACAAGGTGAAAACAAAGGATGATGAAAAGAACTCACAGAACAGGCAAATAGTCCAGATTTTTCCTTTTTCCTGAATTTTTCCTAAAATTTCACAAAAGGCACTTATAGGAATCAAAATTTTTTATTTTTTCACTATTTTTTTATATTTTTCATTAAACAAGGATAAAAAAAGATGCAACCACAAAAATTGGCACCTACAACTGAGGTGGGATGTGGTCCACAGAAAAAAAGCACGTTCTCTGAAAAGCGTGCAAAAACTTTGACAATTTTTTTCTTTGTTTTTCCTGAATTTTTTTGGCAATTTTGATGAAACCAAACAGGGCAAAGCCGAAGTGGTGAAATAATCTGTTGTTGAGCATGTGTAGCAGTTGCAAGATGAACCTCTGCTGACAGAAGAATATGTGGAGCTATGTGTAGGCACACAATATGACAGCAAGGATTAGCAATTAACGAATGCAAATTAGTGATTGTTCAATCTGGATCCAAAGTACAAATCATAGGTGCTGGCTAAGACGTGTCGAGACGTAGCGCAACAAGGTGGAAACAAAGGATGATAAAAAGAACAAACACAACAGGCAAATAGTCCAGATTTTTCCTTTTTCCTGAATTTTTCCCTAAATTTTCCGAAAGGCTCTAGTAGGAATCAAAATTTTTTTCACTATTTTTTATATTTTTCTCTGAACAAGGATAAAAAAGATGCAACCACAAAAATAGGCACCTACAACTGAGGTGGGATGTGGTCTACAGAAATACAGCACGTTTTGTGAAAAGCGTGCAAAAACTTTGACAATTTTTTTCTTTTCTTTCCTAAATTTTTATGGCAATTTTGATGAAACCAAACAGGGCAAAGACAAAGTGGTGAAACAATCTGTTGTTGAGTGTGGGTAATAGTTGCAAGATGAACCGGTGCTGAGAGAAGAATATGTGGAGCTATGGTTAGGCACACAATATGACAGCAAGGATTAGCAATTAACGAATGCAAATTAGTGATTGTTCAATCCGGATCCAAAGTACAAATCACAGGTGCTGGCTAAGACGTGTCGAGACATAGCGCAACAAGGTGAAAACAAAGGACGATGGAAAGAACTCACAGAACAAGCAAATAGTCCAGATTTTTCTTTTTTCCTGAATTTTTCTCGAAATTTCACAAAAGGCACCTGTAGGAATCAAATTTTTTTTATTTTTTCACTATTTTTTTTATATTTTCCTCTGAACACGGATAAAAAAAGATGCAACCACAAAAATTGGCACCTACAACTGAGGTGGGATGTGGTCTAGAGAAATACAGCACGTTCTCTGAAAAGCGTGCAAAAACTTTGACAATTTTTTTCTTTGTTTTTCCTGAATTTTTTTGGCAATTTTGATGAAACCAAACAGGGTAAAGCCAAAGTGGTGAAATAATCTGTTGTTGAGCATGTGTAACAGTTGCAAGATGAACCTGTGCTGACAGAAGATTATGTGGAGCTATGTGTAGGCACACAATATGACAGCAAGGATTAGCAATTAACGAATGCAAATTAGTGATTATTGAATCCGGACCCAAAGTACAAATCACAGGTGCTGGCTAAGACGTGTCGAGACGTAGCGCAACAAGGTGGAAACAAAGGATGATAAAAAGAACCCACAGAACAGGCAAATAGTCCAGATTTTTCCTTTTTCGTGAATTTTTCCCTGAATTTTCCAAAAGGCTCTAGTATGAATCAAAATTTTTTTCACTATTTTTATATTTTTCTCTGAACAAGGATAAAAAAGATGCAACCACAAAAATAGGCACCTACAACTGAGGTGGGATGTGGTCTACAGAAATACAGCACGTTTTGTGAAAAGCGTGCAAAAACTTTGACAATTTTTTTCTTTTTTTTCTTGAATTTTTATGGCAATTTTGATGAAACCAAACAGGGCAAAGCCAAAGTGGTGAAACAATTTGTTGTTGAGTGTGGGTAAGAGTTGCAAGATGAACCGGTGCTGACAGAAGAATATGTGGAGCTATGGTTAGGCACACAATATGACAGCAAGGATTAGCAATTAACGAATGCAAATTAGTGATTGTTCAATCCGGATCCAAAGTACAAATCACAGGTGCTGGCTTAGACGTGTCGAGACGTAGCGCAACAAGGTGAAAACAAAGGACGATGGAAAGAACTCACAGAACAAGCAAATAGTCTAGATTTTTCTTTTTTCCTGAATTTTTCTCGAAATTTCACAAAAGGCACCTGTAGGAATAAAATTTTTTTTATTTTTTCACTATTTTTTTATATTTTTCTCTGAACAAGGATAAAAAAAGAAGCAACCACAAAAATTGGCACCTACAACTGAGGTGGGATGTGGTCTACAGAAATACAGCACGTTCTTTGAAAAGCGTGCAAAAACTTTGACAATTTTTTTCTTTGTTTTTCCTGAATTTTTTTGGCAATTTTGATGAAACCAAACAGGGCAAAGCCAAAGTGGTGAAATAATCTGTTGTTGAGCATGTGTAACAGTTGCAAGATGAACCTGTGCTGACATAAGATTATGTGGAGCTATGTGTAGGCACACAATATGACAGCAAGGATTAGCAATTAACGAATGCAAATTAGTGATTGTTCAATCCGGATCCAAAGTACAAATCATAGGTGCTGGCTAAGACGTGTCGAGACGTAGCGCAACAAGGTGGAAACAAAGGATGATAAAAAGAACTCACAGAACAGGCAAATAGTCCAGATTTTTCCTTTTTCCTGAATTTTTCCCTGAGTTTTCCAAAAGGCTCTAGTAAGAATCAAAAATTTTTTCACTATTTTTATATTTTTCTCTAAACAAGGATAAAAAAGATGCAACCACAAAAATAGGCACCTACAACTGAGGTGGGATGTGGTCTACAGAAATACAGCACGTTCTGTGAAAAGCGTGCAAAAACTTTGACAATTTTTTTCTTTTTTTTCTTGAATTTTTATGGCAATTTTGATGAAACCAAACAGGGCAAAGCCAAAGTGGTGAAACAATTTGATGTTGAGTGTGGGTAATAGTTGCAAGATGAACCGGTGCTGACAGAAGAATATGTGGAGCTATGGTTAGACACACAATATGACAGCAAGGATTAGCAATTAACGAATGCAAATTAGTGATTGTTCAATCCGGATCCAAAGTACAAATCACAGGTGCTGGCTAAGACGTGTCGAGACGTAGCGCAACAAAGTGAAAACAAAGGACGATGGAAAGAACTCACAGAACAAGCAAATAGTCTAGATTTTTCTTTTTTCCTAAATTTTTCCCAAAATTTCACAAAAGGCACCAATAGGAATCAAATTTTTTTTATTTTTTCACTATTTTTTTATATTTTTCTCTGAACAAGGATAAAAAAAGATGCAACCACAAAAATTGGCACCTACAACTGAGGTGCGATGTGGTCTAAAGAAATACAGCACGTTCTGTGAAAAGCGTGCAAAAACTTTGACAATTTTTTTCTTTTTTTTGAATTTTTTTGGCAATTTTGATGAAACCAAACAGGGCAAAGCCAAAGTGGTGAAATAATCTGTTGTTGCGCGTGTGTAACAGTTGCAAGATGAACCTATGCTGACAGAAGAATATGTGGAGCTATGGGTAAGCACGTAATATGACAGCAAGGATTAGCAATTAACGAATGCAGATTAGCGATTGTTCAATCCGGATCCAAAGTACAAATCACAGGTGCTGGCTAAGACGTGTCGAGATGTAGTGCAACAAGGTGAAAACAAAGGACGATGGAGAGAACTCACAGAACAAGCAAATAGTCCAGATTTTTCCATTTTCCTGAATGTTTCCTAAAATTTCACAAAAGGTACTAGTAGGAATCAAAATTTTTTATTTTTTCACTATTTTTTTTATATTTTTCACTAAACAAGGATCAAAAAAGATGCAACCACAAAGATTGGCACCTACAACTGAGGTGGGATGTCGTCTACAGAAATATAGCACGTTCTCTGAAAAGCGTGCAAAAACTTTGACAATTTTTTTCTTTTTTTTTCCTGAATTTTTTTGGCAATTTTGATGAAACCAAACAGAGCAAAGTCAAGGTGGTGAAATAATCTGTTGTTGAGCGTGTGTAACAGTTGCAAGATGAACCTGTGCTGACAGAAGAATATGTGGACCTATGTGTAGGCACACAATATGACAGCAAGGATTAGCAATTAACGAATGCAAATTAGTGATTGTTCAATCCGGATCCAAAGTACAAATCACAGGAGCTAGCTAAGACGTGTCGAGACGTAGCGCAATAAGGTGAAAACAGAGGACGATGGAGAGAACTCACAGAACAAGCAAATAGTCCAGATTTTTCCTTTTTCCTGAATTTTTCCCCAAATTTTCCAAAAGGCTCTAGTAGGAATCAAAATTTTTTTCACTATTTTGTTATATTTTTCTCTGAACAAGGATCAAAAAAGATGCAACCACAAAAATGGGCACCTACAACTGAGGTGGGGTGTGGTCTGCAGAAATACAGCACGTTCTGTGAAAAGCGTGCAAAAACTTTGACAATTTTTTTCTTTTTTTCCTCAATTTTTATGGCAATTTTGATGAAACCAAACAGGGCAAAGCCAAAGTGGTGAAACAATCTGTTGTTGAGTGTGGGTAATAGTTGCAAAATGAACCGGTGCTGACAGAAGAATATGTGGAGCTATGGTTAGGCACACAATATGACAGCAAGGATTGGTAATTAACGAATGCAAATTAGTGATTGTTCAATCCGGATCCAAAGTACAAATCACAGGTGCTGGCTAAGACGTGTCGAGACGTAGCGCAACAAGGTGAAAACAAAAGACGATGGAAAGAACTCACAGAACAAGCAAATAGTCCAGATTTTTCTTTTTTCCTTCATTTTTCCCGAAATTTCACAAAAGGCACCAGTAGGAATCAAATTTTTTTTATTTTTACACTATTTTTTTTATATTTTTCTCTGAACAAGGATAAAAAAAGATGCAACCACAAAAATTGGCACCTACAACTGAGGTGGGATGTGGTCTAAAGAAATACAGCACGTTCTGTGAAAAGCGTGCAAAAACTTTGACAATTCTTTTCTTTTGTTTCCTGAATTTTTTTTTGGCAATTTTGATGAAACCAAACAGGGCAAAGCCAAAGTGGTGAAATAATCTGTTGTTGAGCGTGTGTAACAGTTGCAAGATGAACCTATGCTGACAGAAGAATATGTGGAGCTATGGGTAGGCACGCAATATGACAGCAAGGATTAGCAATTAACGAATGCAGATTAGCGATTGTTCAATCCGGATCCAAAGTACAAATCACAGGTGCTGGCTAAGATGTGTCGAGACGTTGCGCAACAAGGTGAAAACAAAGGACGATGGAGAGAACTCACAGAACAAGCAAATAGTCCAGATTTTTCCTTTTTCCTGAATTTTTCCTAAAATTTCACAAAAGGTACTAGTAGGAATCAAAATTTTTTATTTTTTCACAATTTTTTTTATATTTTTCACTAAACAAGGATCAAAAAAGATGCAACCACAAAAATTGGCACCTACAACTGAGGTGGGATGTGGTCTACAGAAATACAGCTCGTTCTCTGAAAAGCGTGCAAAAACTTTGACAATTTTTTTCTTTTTTTTCCTGAACTATTTTGGCAATTTTGATGAAACCAAACAGAGCAAAGCCAAAGTGGTGAAATAATTTGTTGTTGAGCGTGTGTAACAGTTGCAAGGTGAACCTGTGCTGACAGAAGAATATGTGGAGCTATGTGTAGGCACACAATATGACAGCAAGGATTAGCAATTAACGAATGCAAATTAGTGATTGTTCAATCCGGATCCAAAGTACAAATCACAGGTGCTGGCTAAGACGTGTCGAGACGTAGCGCAACAAGGTGAAAACAAAGGACGATGGAGAGAACTCACAGAACAAGCAAATAGTCCAGATTTTTTCTTTTTCCTGAATTTTTCCTAAAATTTCACAAAAGGCACTAGTAGGAATCAAAATTTTTTTATTTTTTTTACTATTTTTTTATATTTTTCACTAAACAAGGATCAAAAAAGATGCAACCACAAAAATTGGCACCTAGAACTGAGGTGGGATGTGGTCTACAGAAATACAGCACGTTCTCTGAAAAGTGTGCAAAAACTTTGACAATTTTTTTCTTTGTTTTTCCTGAATTTTTTTGGCAATTTTGATGAAACCAAACACGGCAAAGCCAAAGTGGTGAAATAATCTGTTGTTGAGCTTGTGTAACAGTTGCAAGATGAACCTGTGCTGACAGAAGATTATGTGGAGCTATGTGTAGGCACACAATATGACAACAAGGATTAGCAATTAACGAATGCAAATTAGTGATTGTTCAATCCGGATCCAAAGTACTAATCACAGGTGCTGGCTAAGACGTGTCGAGACATAGCGCAACAAGGTGAAAACAAAGGATGATGAAAAGAACTCACAGAACAGGCAAATAGTCCAGATTTTTCCTTTTTCCTGAATTTTTCCCGGAATTTTCCAAAAGGCTCTAGTAGGAATCAAAATTATTTTCACTATTTTTTATATTTTTCTCTGAACAAGGATCAAAAAAGATGCAACCACAAAAATGGGCACCTACAACTGAGGTGGGGTGTGGTCTGCAGAAATACAGCACGTTCTGTGAAAAGCGTGCAAAAACTTTGACAATTTTTTTCTTTTTTTCCTCAATTTTTATGGCAATTTTGATGAAACCAAACAGGGCAAAGCCAAAGTGGTGAAACAATCTGTTGTTGAGTGTGGGTAATAGTTGCAAAATGAACCGGTGCTGACAGAAGAATATGTGGAGCTATGGTTAGGCACACAATATGACAGCAAGGATTGGTAATTAACGAATGCAAATTAGTGATTGTTCAATCCGGATCCAAAGTACAAATCACAGGTGCTGGCTAAGACGTGTCGAGACATAGCGCAACAAGGTGAAAACAAAGGACGATGGAAAGAACTCACAGAACAAGCAAATAGTCCAGATTTTTCTTTTTTCCTTCATTTTTCCCGAAATTTCACAAAAGGCACCAGTAGGAATCAAATTTTTTTTATTTTTTCACTATTTTTTTATATTTTTCTCTGAACAAGGATAAAAAAAGATGCAACCACAAAAATTGGCACCTACAACTGAGGTGGGATGTGGTCTAAAGAAATACAGCACGTTCTGTGAAAAGCGTGCAAAAACTTTGACAATTCTTTTCTTTTGTTTCCTGAATTTTTTTTGGCAATTTTGATGAAACCAAACAGGGCAAAGCCAAAGTGGTGAAATAATCTGTTGTTGAGCGTGTGTAACAGTTGCAAGATGAACCTATGCTGACAGAAGAATATGTGGAGCTATGGGTAAGCACGCAATATGACAGCAAGGATTAGCAATTAACGAATGCAGATTAGCGATTGTTCAATCCGGATCCAAAGTACAAATCACAGGTGCTGGCTAAGATGTGTCGAGACGTTGCGCAACAAGGTGAAAACAAAGGACGATGGAGAGAACTCACAGAACAAGCAAATAGTCCAGATTTTTCCTTTTTCCTGAATTTTTCCTAAAATTTCACAAAAGGTACTAGTAGGAATCAAAATTTTTTTATTTTTTCACAATTTTTTTATATTTTTCACTAAACAAGGATCAAAAAAGATGCAACCACAAAAATTGGCACCTACAACTGAGGTGGGATGTGGTCTACAGAAATACAGCTCGTTCTCTGAAAAGCGTGCAAAAACTTTGACAATTTTTTTCTTTTTTTTCCTGAACTGTTTTGGCAATTTTGATGAAACCAAACAGAGCAAAGCCAAAGTGGTGAAATAATTTGTTGTTGAGCGTGTGTAACAGTTGCAAGGTGAACCTGTGCTGACAGAAGAATATGTGGAGCTATGTGTAGGCACACAATATGACAGCAAGGATTAGCAATTAACGAATGCAAATTAGTGATTGTTCAATCCGGATCCAAAGTACAAATCACAGGTGCTGGCTAAGACGTGTCGAGACGTAGCGCAACAAGGTGAAAACAAAGGACGATGGAGAGAACTCACAGAACAAGCAAATAGTCCAGATTTTTTCTTTTTCCTGAATTTTTCCTAAAATTTCACAAAAGGCACTAGTAGGAATCAAAAATTTTTTATTTTTTTACTATTTTTTTATATTTTTCACTAAACAAGGATCAAAAAAGATGCAACCACAAAAATTGGCACCTAGAACTGAGGTGGGATGTGGTCTACAGAAATACAGCACATTCTCTGAAAAGTGTGCAAAAACTTTGACAATTTTTTTCTTTGTTTTTCCTGAATTTTTTTGGCAATTTTGATGAAACCAAACACGGCAAAGCCAAAGTGGTGAAATAATCTGTTGTTGAGCGTGTGTAACAGTTGCAAGATGAACCTATGCTGACAGAAGAATATGTGGAGCTATGGGTAGGCACGCAATATGACAGCAAGGATTAGCAATTAACGAATGCAGATTAGCGATTGTTCAATCCGGATCCAAAGTACAAATCACAGGTGCTGGCTAAGATGTGTCGAGACGTTGCGCAACAAGGTGAAAACAAAGGACGATGGAGAGAACTCACAGAACAAGCAAATAGTCCAGATTTTTCCTTTTTCCAGAATTTTTCCTAAAATTTCACAAAAGGTACTAGTAGGAATCAAAATTTTTTATTTTTTCACAATTTTTTTATATTTTTCACTAAACAAGGATCAAAAAAGATGCAACCACAAAAATTGGCACCTACAACTGAGGTGGGATGTGGTCTACAGAAATACAGCTCGTTCTCTGAAAAGCGTGCAAAAACTTTGACAATTTTTTTCTTTTTTTTCCTGAACTGTTTTGGCAATTTTGATGAAACCAAACAGAGCAAAGCCAAAGTGGTGAAATAATTTGTTGTTGAGCGTGTGTAATAGTTGCAAGGTGAACCTGTGCTGACAGAAGAATATGTGGAGCTATGTGTAGGCACACAATATGACAGCAAGGATTAGCAATTAACGAATGCAAATTAGTGATTGTTCAATCCGGATCCAAAGTACAAATCACAGGTGCTGGCTAAGACGTGTCGAGACGTAGCGCAACAAGGTGAAAACAAAGGACGATGGAGAGAACTCACAGAACAAGCAAATAGTCCAGATTTTTTCTTTTTCCTGAATTTTTCCTAAAATTTCACAAAAGGCACTAGTAGGAATCAAAATTTTTTTATTTTTTTACTATTTTTTTATATTTTTCACTAAACAAGGATCAAAAAAGATGCAACCACAAAAATTGGCACCTAGAACTGAGGTGGGATGTGGTCTACAGAAATACAGCACATTCTCTGAAAAGTGTGCAAAAACTTTGACAATTTTTTTCTTTGTTTTTCCTGAATTTTTTTGGCAATTTTGATGAAACCAAACACGGCAAAGCCAAAGTGGTGAAATAATCTGTTGTTGAGCGTGTGTAACAGTTGCAAGATGAACCTATGCTGACAGAAGAATATGTGGAGCTATGGGTAGGCACGCAATATGACAGCAAGGATTAGCAATTAACGAATGCAGATTAGCGATTGTTCAATCCGGATCCAAAGTACAAATCACAGGTGCTGGCTAAGACGTGTCGAGACGTAGCGCAACAAGGTGAAAACAAAGGACGATGGAGAGAACTCACAGAACAAGCAAATAGTCCAGATTTTTTCTTTTTCCTGAATTTTTCCTAAAATTTCACAAAAGGCACTAGTAGGAATCAAAATTTTTTTATTTTTTTACTATTTTTTTATATTTTTCACTAAACAAGGATCAAAAAAGATGCAACCACAAAAATTGGCACCTAGAACTGAGGTGGGATGTGGTCTACAGAAATACAGCACATTCTCTGAAAAGTGTGCAAAAACTTTGACAATTTTTTTCTTTGTTTTTCCTGAATTTTTTTGGCAATTTTGATGAAACCAAACACGGCAAAGCCAAAGTGGTGAAATAATCTGTTGTTGAGCGTGTGTAACAGTTGCAAGATGAACCTATGCTGATAGAAGAATATGTGGAGCTATGGGTAGGCACGCAATATGACAGCAAGGATTAGCAATTAACGAATGCAGATTAGCGATTGTTCAATCCGGATCCAAAGTACAAATCACAGGTGCTGGCTAAGATGTGTCGAGACGTTGCGCAACAAGGTGAAAACAAAGGACGATGGAGAGAACTCACAGAACAAGCAAATAGTCCAGATTTTTCCTTTTTCCTGAATGTTTCCTAAAATTTCACAAAAGGTACTAGTAGGAATCAAAATTTTTGATTTTTTCACAATTTTTTTTATATTTTTCACTAAACAAGGATCAAAAAAGATGCAACCACAAAAATTGGCACCTACAACTGAGGTGGGATGTGGTCTACAGAAATACAGCTCGTTCTCTGAAAAGCGTGCAAAAACTTTGACAATTTTTTTCTTTTTTTTCCTGAACTGTTTTGGCAATTTTGATGAAACCAAACAGAGCAAAGCCAAAGTGGTGAAATAATTTGTTGTTGAGCGTGTGTAACAGTTGCAAGGTGAACCTGTGCTGACAGAAGAATATGTGGAGCTATGTGTAGGCACACAATATGACAGCAAGGATTAGCAATTAACGAATGCAAATTAGTGATTGTTCAATCCGGATCCAAAGTACAAATCACAGGTGCTGGCTAAGACGTGTCGAGACGTAGCGCAACAAGGTGAAAACAAAGGACGATGGAGAGAACTCACAGAACAAGCAAATAGTCCAGATTTTTTCTTTTTCCTGAATTTTTCCTAAAATTTCACAAAAGGCACTAGTAGGAATCAAAATTTTTTTATTTTTTTACTATTTTTTTATATTTTTCACTAAACAAGGATCAAAAAAGATGCAACCACAAAAATTGGCACCTAGAACTGAGGTGGGATGTGGTCTACAGAAATACAGCACGTTCTCTGAAAAGAGTGCAAAAACTTTGACAATTTTTTTCTTTGTTTTTCCTGAATTTTTTTGGCAATTTTGATGAAACCAAACACGGCAAAGCCAAAGTGGTGAAATAATCTGTTGTTGAGCTTGTGTAACAGTTGCAAGATGAACCTGTGCTGACAGAAGATTATGTGGAGCTATGTGTAGGCACACAATATGACAACAAGGATTAGCAATTAACGAATGCAAATTAGTGATTGTTCAATCCGGATCCAAAGTACTAATCACAGGTGCTGGCTAAGACGTGTCGAGACATAGCGCAACAAGGTGAAAACAAAGGATGATGAAAAGAACTCACAGAACAGGCAAATAGTCCAGATTTTTCCTTTTTCCTGAATTTTTCCCGGAATTTTCCAAAAGGCTCTAGTAGGAATCAAAATTTTTCTCACTATTTTTTATATTTTTCTCAAAACAAGGATAAAAAAGATGCAACCACAAAAATAGGCACCTACAACTGAGGTGGGATGTGGTCTACAGAAATACAACACGTTCTGTGAAAACGTGCAAAAACTTTGACAATTTTTTTCTTTTTTTTCCTGAATTTTTATGGCAATTTTGATGAACCCAAACAGGGCAAAGCCAAAGTGGTGAAACAATCTGCTGTTGAGTGTGGGTAATATTTGCAAGATGAATCGGTGCTGACAGAAGAATATGTGGAGCTATGGTTAGGCACACAATATGACAGCAAGGATTAGCAATTAACGAATGCAAATTAGTGATTGTTCGATCCGGATCCAAAGTACAAATCACAGGTGCTGGCTAAGACGTGTCGAGACGTAGCGCTACAAGGTGAAAATAAAGGACGATGGAAAGAACTCACAGAACAAGCAAATAGTCCAGATTTTTCTTTTTTCCTGAATTTTTCCCGAAATTTCACAAAAGGCACCAGTAGGAATCAATTTTTTTTTATTTTTTCACTATTTTTTCTATATTTTTCTCTGAACAAGGATAAAAAAGATGCAACCACAAAAATTGGCACCTACAACTGAGGTGGGATGTGGTCTGAAGAAATACAGCACGTTCTCTGAAAAGCGTGCAAAAACTTTGACAATTTTTTTCTTTTTTTTCCTGAATTTTTTTTGGCAATTTTGATGAAACCAAACAGGGCAAAGCCAAAGTGGTGAAATAATCTGTTGTTGAGCGTGTGTAACAGTTACAAGATGAACCTGTGCTGACAGAAGAATATGTGGAGCTATGGGTAGGCACGCAATATGACAGCAAGGATTAGCAATTAACGAATGCAGATTAGCGATTGTTCAATCCGGATCCAAAGTACAAATCACAGGTGCTGGCTAAGACGTGTCGAGACATAGCGCAACAAGGTGAAAACAAAAGACGATGGAGAGAACTCACAGAACAAGCAAATAGTCCAGATTTTTCCTTTTTCCTGAATTTTTCCCAGAATTTTCCAAAAGGCACTAGTAGGAATCAATTTTTTTATTTTTTCACTATTTTTTTATATTTTTCTCTGAACAAGGATCAAAAAAGATGCAACCACAAAAATTGGCACCTACAACTGAGGTGGGATGTGGTCTGCAGAAATACAGCACGTTCTCTGAAAAGTGTGCAAAAACTTTGACAATTTTTTTTTCCTGAATTTTTTTGGCAATTTTGATGATACCAAACAGGGCAAAGCCAAAGTGGTGAAATAATCTGTTGTTGAGCGTGTGTAACAGTTGCAAGGTGAACCTGTGCTGACAGAAGAATATGTGGAGCTATGTGTAGGCACACAATATGACAGCAAGGATTAGCAATTAACGAATGCAAATTAGTGATTGTTCAATCCGGATCCAAAGTACAAATCACAGGTGCTGGCTAAGACGTGTCGAGACGTAGCGCAACAAGGTGAAAACAAAGGACGATGGAGAGAACTCACAGAACAAGCAAATAGTCCAGATTTTTCCTTTTTCCTGAATTTTTCCTAAAATTTCACAAAAGGCACTAGTAGGAATCAATTTTTTTTATTTTTTTACTATTTTTTTATATTTTTCACTAAACAAGGATCAAAAAAGATGCAACCACAAAAATTGGCACCTAGAACTGAGGTGGGATGTGGTCTACAGAAATACAGCACGTTCTTTGAAAAGTGTGTAAAAACTTTGACAATTTTTTTCTTTGTTTTTCCTGAATTTTTTTGGTAATTTTGATGAAACCAAACAGGGCAAAGCCAAAGTGGTGAAATAATCTATTGTTGAGCATGTGTAACAGTTGCAAGATGAACCTGTGCTAACAGAAGATTATGTGGAGCTATGTGTAGGCACACAATATGACACCAAGGATTAGCAATTAACGAATGCAAATTAGTGATTGTTCAATCCGGATCCAAAGTACAAATCACTGGTGCTGGCTAAGACGTGTCGAGACGTAGCGCAACAAGGTGAAAACAAAGGATGATGAAAAGAATTCACAGAACAGGCAAATAGTCCAGATTTTTCCTTTTTCCTGAATTTTTCCCCAAAATTTCCAAAAGGCTCTAGTAGGAATCAAAATTTTTTTCACTATTTTGTTATATTTTTCTCTGAACAAGGATCAAAAAAGATGCAACCACAAAAATGGGCACCTACAACTGAGGTGGGATGTGGTCTGCAGAAATACAGCACGTTCTGTGAAAAGCGTGCAAAAACTTTGACAAATTTTTTCTTTTTTTCCTCAATTTTTATGGCAATTTTGATGAAACCAAACAAGGCAAAGCCAAAGTGGTGAAACAATCTGTTGTTGAGTGTGGGTAATAGTTGCAAAATGAACCGGTGCTGACAGAAGAATATGTGGAGCTATGGTTAGGCACACAATATGACAGCAAGGATTAGCAATTAACGAATGCAAATTAGTGAATGTTCAATCCGGATCCAAAGTACAAATCACAGGTGCTGGCTAAGACGTGTCGAGACGTAGCGTAACAAGGTGAAAACAAAGGACGATGGAAAGAACTCACAGAACAAGCAAATAGTCCAGATTTTTCTTTTTTCCTAAATTTTTCCCGGAATTTTCCAAAAGGCACTAGTAGGAATCAATTTTTTTTATTTTTTCACTATTTTTTTATATTTTTCTCTGAACAAGGATCAAAAAAGATGCAACCACAAAAATTGGCACCTACAACTGAGGTGGGATGTGGTCTGCAGAAATACAGTACGTTCTCTGAAAAGTGTGTAAAAACTTTGACAATTTTTTTCTTTTTTTTCCTGAATTTTTTTGGCAATTTTGATGATACCAAATAGGACAAAGCCAAAGTGGTGAAATAATCTGTTGTTGAGCGTGTGTAACAGTTGCAAGATGAACCTGTGCTGACAGGAGAATATGTGGAGCTATGTGTAGGCACACAATATGACAGCAAGGATTAGCAATTAACGAATGCAAATTAGTGATTGTTCAATCCGGATCCAAAGTACAAATCACAGGTGCTGGCTAAGACGTGTCGAGACGTAGCGCAACAAGGTGAAAACAAAGGACGATGGAGAGAACTCACAGAACAAGCAAATAGTCCAGATTTTTTCTTTTTCCTAAATTTTTCCTAAAATTTCACAAAAGGCACTAGTAGGAATCAATTTTTCTTTTTCCTATTTTTCTTATATTTTTCACTAAACAAGGATGAAAAAGATGCAACCATAAAAATTGGCACCTAGAACTGAGGTGGGATGTGGTCTACAGAAATACAGCACGTTCTCTGAAAAGTGTGCAAAAACTTTGACAATATTTTTCTTTGTTTTTCCTGAATTTTTTGGCAATTTTGATGAAACCCAACCGGGCAAAGCCAAAGTGTTGAAATAATCTATTGTTGAGCATGTGTAACAGTTGCAAGTTGAACCTGTGCTGACAGAAGATTATGTGGAGCTATGTGTAGGCACACAATATGACAGCAAGGATTAGCAATTAACGAATGCAAATTAGTGATTGTTCGATCCGGATCCAAAGTACAAATCACAGGTGCTGGCTAAGACGTGTCGAGACGTAGCGCTACAAGGTGAAAATAAAGGACGATGGAAAGAACTCACAGAACAAGCAAATAGTCCAGATTTTTCTTTTTTCCTGAATTTTTCCCGAAATTTCACAAAAGGCACCAGTAGGAATCAATTTTTTTTTATTTTTTCACTATTTTTTCTATATTTTTCTCTGAACAAGGATAAAAAAGATGCAACCACAAAAATTGGCACCTACAACTGAGGTGGGATGTGGTCTGAAGAAATACAGCACGTTCTCTGAAAAGCGTGCAAAAACTTTGACAATTTTTTTCTTTTTTTTCCTGAATTTTTTTTGGCAATTTTGATGAAACCAAACAGGGCAAAGCCAAAGTGGTGAAATAATCTGTTGTTGAGCGTGTGTAACAGTTACAAGATGAACCTGTGCTGACAGAAGAATATGTGGAGCTATGGGTAGGCACGCAATATGACAGCAAGGATTAGCAATTAACGAATGCAGATTAGCGATTGTTCAATCCGGATCCAAAGTACAAATCACAGGTGCTGGCTAAGACGTGTCGAGACATAGCGCAACAAGGTGAAAACAAAAGACGATGGAGAGAACTCACAGAACAAGCAAATAGTCCAGATTTTTCCTTTTTCCTGAATTTTTCCCAGAATTTTCCAAAAGGCACTAGTAGGAATCAATTTTTTTATTTTTTCACTATTTTTTTATATTTTTCTCTGAACAAGGATCAAAAAAGATGCAACCACAAAAATTGGCACCTACAACTGAGGTGGGATGTGGTCTGCAGAAATACAGCACGTTCTCTGAAAAGTGTGCAAAAACTTTGACAATTTTTTTTTCCTGAATTTTTTTGGCAATTTTGATGATACCAAACAGGGCAAAGCCAAAGTGGTGAAATAATCTGTTGTTGAGCGTGTGTAACAGTTGCAAGGTGAACCTGTGCTGACAGAAGAATATGTGGAGCTATGTGTAGGCACACAATATGACAGCAAGGATTAGCAATTAACGAATGCAAATTAGTGATTGTTCAATCCGGATCCAAAGTACAAATCACAGGTGCTGGCTAAGACGTGTCGAGACGTAGCGCAACAAGGTGAAAACAAAGGACGATGGAGAGAACTCACAGAACAAGCAAATAGTCCAGATTTTTCCTTTTTCCTGAATTTTTCCTAAAATTTCACAAAAGGCACTAGTAGGAATCAATTTTTTTTATTTTTTTACTATTTTTTTATATTTTTCACTAAACAAGGATCAAAAAAGATGCAACCACAAAAATTGGCACCTAGAACTGAGGTGGGATGTGGTCTACAGAAATACAGCACGTTCTTTGAAAAGTGTGTAAAAACTTTGACAATTTTTTTCTTTGTTTTTCCTGAATTTTTTTGGTAATTTTGATGAAACCAAACAGGGCAAAGCCAAAGTGGTGAAATAATCTATTGTTGAGCATGTGTAACAGTTGCAAGATGAACCTGTGCTAACAGAAGATTATGTGGAGCTATGTGTAGGCACACAATATGACACCAAGGATTAGCAATTAACGAATGCAAATTAGTGATTGTTCAATCCGGATCCAAAGTACAAATCACTGGTGCTGGCTAAGACGTGTCGAGACGTAGCGCAACAAGGTGAAAACAAAGGATGATGAAAAGAATTCACAGAACAGGCAAATAGTCCAGATTTTTCCTTTTTCCTGAATTTTTCCCCAAAATTTCCAAAAGGCTCTAGTAGGAATCAAAATTTTTTTCACTATTTTGTTATATTTTTCTCTGAACAAGGATCAAAAAAGATGCAACCACAAAAATGGGCACCTACAACTGAGGTGGGATGTGGTCTGCAGAAATACAGCACGTTCTGTGAAAAGCGTGCAAAAACTTTGACAAATTTTTTCTTTTTTTCCTCAATTTTTATGGCAATTTTGATGAAACCAAACAAGGCAAAGCCAAAGTGGTGAAACAATCTGTTGTTGAGTGTGGGTAATAGTTGCAAAATGAACCGGTGCTGACAGAAGAATATGTGGAGCTATGGTTAGGCACACAATATGACAGCAAGGATTAGCAATTAACGAATGCAAATTAGTGAATGTTCAATCCGGATCCAAAGTACAAATCACAGGTGCTGGCTAAGACGTGTCGAGACGTAGCGTAACAAGGTGAAAACAAAGGACGATGGAAAGAACTCACAGAACAAGCAAATAGTCCAGATTTTTCTTTTTTCCTAAATTTTTCCCGGAATTTTCCAAAAGGCACTAGTAGGAATCAATTTTTTTTATTTTTTCACTATTTTTTTATATTTTTCTCTGAACAAGGATCAAAAAAGATGCAACCACAAAAATTGGCACCTACAACTGAGGTGGGATGTGGTCTGCAGAAATACAGTACGTTCTCTGAAAAGTGTGTAAAAACTTTGACAATTTTTTTCTTTTTTTTCCTGAATTTTTTTGGCAATTTTGATGATACCAAATAGGACAAAGCCAAAGTGGTGAAATAATCTGTTGTTGAGCGTGTGTAACAGTTGCAAGATGAACCTGTGCTGACAGGAGAATATGTGGAGCTATGTGTAGGCACACAATATGACAGCAAGGATTAGCAATTAACGAATGCAAATTAGTGATTGTTCAATCCGGATCCAAAGTACAAATCACAGGTGCTGGCTAAGACGTGTCGAGACGTAGCGCAACAAGGTGAAAACAAAGGACGATGGAGAGAACTCACAGAACAAGCAAATAGTCCAGATTTTTTCTTTTTCCTAAATTTTTCCTAAAATTTCACAAAAGGCACTAGTAGGAATCAATTTTTCTTTTTCCTATTTTTCTTATATTTTTCACTAAACAAGGATGAAAAAGATGCAACCATAAAAATTGGCACCTAGAACTGAGGTGGGATGTGGTCTACAGAAATACAGCACGTTCTCTGAAAAGTGTGCAAAAACTTTGACAATATTTTTCTTTGTTTTTCCTGAATTTTTTGGCAATTTTGATGAAACCCAACCGGGCAAAGCCAAAGTGTTGAAATAATCTATTGTTGAGCATGTGTAACAGTTGCAAGTTGAACCTGTGCTGACAGAAGATTATGTGGAGCTATGTGTAGGCACACAATATGACAGCAAGGATTAGCAATTAACGAATGCAAATTAGTGATTGTTCAATCTGGATCCAAAGTACAAATCATAGGTGCTGGCTAAGACGTGTCGAGACGTAGCGCAACAAGGTGAAAACAAAGGATGATGAAAAGAATTCACAGAACAGGCAAATAGTCCAGATTTTTCCTTTTTCCTGAATTTTTCCCTGAATTTTCCAAAAGGCTCTAGTAGGAATCAAAATTTTTTTCACTATTTTTTTATATTTTTCTCTGAACAAGGATCAAAAAAGATGCAACCACAAAAATGGGCACCTACAACTGAGGTGGGATGTGGTCTGCACAAATACAGCACGTTCTGTGAAAAGCGTGCAAAAACTTTGACAATTTTTTTCTTTTTTTTCCTAAATTTTTATGGCAATTTTGATGAACCCAAACAGGGCAAAGCCAAAGTGGTGAATCAATCTGTTGTTGAGTGTGGGTAATAGTTGCAAGATGAACCGGTGCTGATAGAAGAATTTGTGGAGCTATGGTTAGGCACACAATATGACAGCAAGGATTAGCAATTAACGAATGCAAATTAGTGATTATTCGATCCGGATCCAAAGTACAAATCACAGGTGCTGGCTAAGACGTGTCGAGACGTAGCGCAACAAGGTGAAAACAAAGGACGATGGAGAGAACTCACAGAACAAGCAAATAGTCCAGATTTTTCCTTTTTCCTGAATTTTTCCCGGAATTTTCCAAAAGGCACTAGTAGGAATCAATTTTTTTATTTTTTCACTATTTTTTTTATATTTTTCTCTGAACAAGGATCAAAAAAGATGCAACCACAAAAATTGGCACCTACAACTGAGGTGGGATGTGGTCTGCAGAAATACAGCACATTCTCTGAAAAGTGTGCAAAAACTTTGACAATTTTTTTTTTCCTGAATTTTTATGGCAATTTTGATGAAACCAAACTGGGCAAAGCCAAAGTGGTGAAACAATCTGTTGTTGAGTGTGGGTAATAGTTGCAAGATGAACCGGTGCTGACAGAAGAATATGTGGAGCTATGGTTAGGCACACAATATGACAGCAAGGATTAGCAATTAACGAATGCAAATTAGTGATTGTTCAATCCGGATCCAAAGTACAAATCACAGGTGCTGGCTAAGACGTGTCGAGACGTAGCGCAACAAGGTGAAAACAAAGGATGATGAAAAGAACTCGCAGAACAGGCAAATAGTCCAGATTTTTCCTTTTTCTTGAATTTTTCCCGGAATTTTCCAAAAGGCTCTAGTAGGAATCAAAATTTTTTTCACTATTTTTTATATTTTTCTCTGAACAAGGATAAAAAAGATGCAACCACAAAAATAGGCACCTACAACTGAGGTGGGATGTGGTCTGCAGAAATACAGCACGTGTAACAGTTGCAAGATGAACCTGTGCTGACAGAAGAATATGTGGATCTATGTGTAGGCACACAATATGACAGCAAGGATTAGCAATTAACGAATGCAAATTAGTGATTGTTCAATCTGGATCCAAAGTACAAATCATAGGTGCTGGCTAAGACGTGTCGAGACGTAGCGCAACAAGGTGAAAACAAAGGATGATGAAAAGAATTCACAGAACAGGCAAATAGTCCAGATTTTTCCTTTTTCCTGAATTTTTCCCTGAATTTTCCAAAAGGCTCTAGTAGGAATCAAAATTTTTTTCACTATTTTTTTATATTTTTCTCTGAACAAGGATCAAAAAAGATGCAACCACAAAAATGGGCACCTACAACTGAGGTGGGATGTGGTCTGCACAAATACAGCACGTTCTGTGAAAAGCGTGCAAAAACTTTGACAATTTTTTTCTTTTTTTTCCTAAATTTTTATGGCAATTTTGATGAACCCAAACAGGGCAAAGCCAAAGTGGTGAATCAATCTGTTGTTGAGTGTGGGTAATAGTTGCAAGATGAACCGGTGCTGATAGAAGAATTTGTGGAGCTATGGTTAGGCACACAATATGACAGCAAGGATTAGCAATTAACGAATGCAAATTAGTGATTATTCGATCCGGATCCAAAGTACAAATCACAGGTGCTGGCTAAGACGTGTCGAGACGTAGCGCAACAAGGTGAAAACAAAGGACGATGGAGAGAACTCACAGAACAAGCAAATAGTCCAGATTTTTCCTTTTTCCTGAATTTTTCCCGGAATTTTCCAAAAGGCACTAGTAGGAATCAATTTTTTTATTTTTTCACTATTTTTTTTATATTTTTCTCTGAACAAGGATCAAAAAAGATGCAACCACAAAAATTGGCACCTACAACTGAGGTGGGATGTGGTCTGCAGAAATACAGCACATTCTCTGAAAAGTGTGCAAAAACTTTGACAATTTTTTTTTTCCTGAATTTTTATGGCAATTTTGATGAAACCAAACTGGGCAAAGCCAAAGTGGTGAAACAATCTGTTGTTGAGTGTGGGTAATAGTTGCAAGATGAACCGGTGCTGACAGAAGAATATGTGGAGCTATGGTTAGGCACACAATATGACAGCAAGGATTAGCAATTAACGAATGCAAATTAGTGATTGTTCAATCCGGATCCAAAGTACAAATCACAGGTGCTGGCTAAGACGTGTCGAGACGTAGCGCAACAAGGTGAAAACAAAGGATGATGAAAAGAACTCGCAGAACAGGCAAATAGTCCAGATTTTTCCTTTTTCTTGAATTTTTCCCGGAATTTTCCAAAAGGCTCTAGTAGGAATCAAAATTTTTTTCACTATTTTTTATATTTTTCTCTGAACAAGGATAAAAAAGATGCAACCACAAAAATAGGCACCTACAACTGAGGTGGGATGTGGTCTGCAGAAATACAGCACGTGTAACAGTTGCAAGATGAACCTGTGCTGACAGAAGAATATGTGGATCTATGTGTAGGCACACAATATGACAGCAAGGATTAGCAATTAACGAATCCAAATTAGTGATTGTTCAATCTGGATCCAAAGTACAAATCACAGGTGCTGGCTAAGACGTGTCGAGACGTAGCGCAACAAGGTGAAAACAAAGGACGATGGAGAGAACTCACAGAACAAGCAAATAGTCTAGATTTTTCCTTTTTCCTAAATTTTTCCTAAAATTTCACATAAGGCACTAGTAGGAATCAAATTTTTTTATTTTTTTACGATTTTTCTTATATTTTTCACTAAACAAGGATCAAAAAAGATGCAACCACAAAAATTGGCACCTAGAACTGAGGTGGGATGTGGTCTACAGAAATACAGCACGTTCTCTGAAAAGTGTGCAAAAACTTTGACAATATTTTTCTTTGTTTTTCCTGAATTTTTTTGTTAATTTTGATGAAACCAAATAGGGCAAAGCCAAAGTGGTGAAATAATCTGTTGTTGAGCATGTGTAATAGTTGCAAGATGAACCTGTGCTGACAGAAGAATATGTGGAGCTATGTGTAGGCACACAATATGACAGCAAGGATTAGCAATTAACGAATGCAAATTAGTGATTGTTCAATCCGGATCCAAAGTACAAATCATAGGTGCTGGCTAAGACGTGTCGAGACGTAGCGCAACAAGGTGAAAACAAAGGATGATGAAAAGAATTCACAGAACAGGCAAATAGTCCAGATTTTTCCTTTTTCCTAAATTTTTCCCCGAATTTTCCAAAAGGCTCTAGTAGGAATCAAATTTTTTTTCACTATTTTTTTATATTTGTCTCTGAACAAGGATCAAAAAAGATGCAACCACAAAAATGGGCACCTACAACTGAGGTGGGATGTGGTCTGCACATATACAGCACGTTCTGTGAAAAGCGCGCAAAAACTTTGACAATTTTTTTCTTTTTTCCTCAATTTTTATGGCAATTTTGATGAAACCAAACTGGGCAAAGCCAAAGTGGTGAAACAATCTGTTGTTGAGTGTGGGTAATAGTTGCAAGATGAACTGGTGCTGACAGAAGAATATGTGGAGCTATGGTTAGGCACACAATATGACAACAACGATTAGCAATTAACGAATGCAAATTAGTGATTGTTCAATCCGGATCCAAAGTACAAATCACAAGTGTTGGCTAAGACGTGTCGAGACGTAGCGCAACAAGGTGAAAACAAAGGATGATGAAAAGAACTCACAGAACAGGCAAATAGTCCAGATTTTTCCTTTTTCCAGAATTTTTCCCGGAATTTTCCAAAAGGCACTTATAGGAATCAAAATTTTTTATTTTTTCACTATTTTTTTATATTTTTCACTAAACAACGATAAAAAAAGATGCAACCACAAAAATTGGCACCTACAACTGAGGTGAGATGTGGTCCACAGAAATAAAGCACGTTCTCTAAAAAGCGTGCAAAAACTTTGACAATTTTTTTCTTTGTTTTTCCTAAATTTTTTTGGCAATTTTGATGAAATCAAACAGGGCAAAGCCAAAGTGGTGAAATAATCTATTGTTGAGCATGGGTAACAGTTGCAAGATGAACCTGTGCTGACAGAAGAATATGTGGAGCTATGGTTAGGCACACAATATGACAGCAAGGATTAGCAATTAACGAATGCAAATTAGTGATTGTTCAATCCGGATCCAAAGTACAAATCACAGGTGCTGGCTAAGACGTGTCGAGACGTAGCGCAACAAGGTGAAAACAAAGGATGATGAAAAGAACTCACAGAACAGGCAAATAGTCCAGATTTTTCCTTTTTCCTGAATTTTTCCCAAATTTTCCAAAAGGCTCTAGTAGGAATCAAAATTTTTTTCACTATTTTTTATATTTTTCTCTGAACAAGGATAAAAAAGATGCAACCACAAAAATAGGCACCTACAACTGAGGTGGGATGTGGTCTACAGAAATACAGCACGTTCTGTGAAAAGCGTGCAAAAACTTTGACAATTTTTTTCTTTTTTTTCCTGAATTTTTATGGCAATTTTGATGAAACCAAACAGGGCAAAGCCAAAGTGGTGAAACAATCTGTTGTTGAGTGTGGGTAATAGTTGCAAGATGAACCGGTGCTGACAGAAGAATATGTGGAGCTACGGTTAGGCACACAATATGACAGCAAGGATTAGCAATTAACGAATGCAAATTAGTGATTGTTCGATTCGGATCCAAAGTACAAATCACAGGTGCTGGCTAAGACGTGTCGAGACATAGCGCAACAAGGTGAAAACAAAGGACGATGGAGAGAACTCACAGAACAAGCAAATAGTCCAAATTTTTCTTTTTTCCTGAATTTTTTCTGAAATTTCACAAAAGGCACCAGTAGGAATCAATTTTTTTTTATTTTTTCACTATTTTTTTATATTTTTCTTTGAACAAGGATAAAAAAAGATGCAACCACAAAAATTGGCACCTACAACTGAGGTGGGATGTGGTGTAAAGAAATACAGCACGTTCTGTGAAAAGCGTGCAAAAACTTTGACTATTTTTTTCTTTTTTTTTCCTGAATTTTTTTTGGCAATTTTGATGAAACCAAACAGGGCAAAGCCAAAGTGGTGAAATAATCTGTTGTTGAGCGTGTGTAACAGTTGCAAGATGAACCTATGCTGACAGAAGAGTATGTGGAGGTATGGGTAGGCACGCAATATGACAGCAAAGATTAGCAATTAACGAATGCAGATTAGCGATTGTTCAATCCGGATCCAAAGTACAAATCACAGGTGCTGGCTAAGACGTGTCGAGATGTAGCGCAACAAGGTGAAAACAAAGGACGATGGAGAGAACTCACAGAACAAGCAAATAGTCCAGATTTTTCCTTTTTCCTGAATTTTTCCCAGAATTTTCCAAAAGGCACTAGTAGGAATCAATTTTTTATTTTTTCACTATTTTTTTATATTTTTCTCTGAACAAGGATAAAAAAATGCAACCACAAAAATTGGCACCTACAACTGAGGTGGGATGTGGTCTGTAGAAATACAACACGTTCTCTGAAAAGTGTGCAAAAACTATGACAATTTTTTTCTTTTTTTTCCTGAATTTTTTTTGGCAATTTTGATGAAACCAAACAGGGTAAAGCCAAAGCGGTGAAATAATCTGTTGTTGAGCGTGTGTAACAGTTGCAAGATGAACCTGTGCTGACAGAAGAATATGTGGAGCTATGTGTAGGCACACAATATGACAGCAAGGATTAGCAATTAACGAATGCAAATTAGTGATTGTTCAATCCGGATCCAAAGTACAAATCACAGGTGCTGGCTAAGACGTGTCGAGACGTAGCGCAACAAGGAGAAAACAAAGGACGATGGAGAGAACTCACAGAACAAGCAAATAGTCCAGATTTTTTCTTTTTCCTGAATTTTTTCTAAAATTTCACAAAAGGCACTAGTAGGAATCAAATTTTTTTATTTTTTACTATTTTTTTTTATATTTTTCACTAAACAAGGATCAAAAAAGATGCAACCACAAAAATTGGCAACTACAAGTGAGGTGGGATGTGGTCTACAGAAATACAGCACGTTCTCTGAAAAGCGTGCAAAAACTTTGACAATTTTTTTCTTTGTTTTTCCTAAATTTTTTTTGGCAATTTTGATGAAACCAAACAGGGCAAAGCCAAAGTGGTGAAATAATCTGTTGTTGAGCATGTGTAACAGTTGCAAGATGAACCTGTGCTGACAGAAGAATATGTGGATCTATGGTTAGGCACACAATATGACAGCAAGGATTAGCAATTAACGAATGCAAATTAGTGATTGTTCAATCCGGATCCAAAGTACAAATCACAGGTGCTGGCTAAGACGTGTCGAGACGTAGCGCAACAAGGTGAAAACAAAGGATGATGAAAAGAACTCACAGAACAGGCAAATAGTCCAGATTTTTCCTTTTTCCTGAATTTTTCCCGGAATTTTCCAAAAGGCTCTAGTAGGAATCAAAAATTTTTTCACTATTTTTTATATTTTTCTCTGAACAAGGATAAAAAAGATGCAACCACAAAAATAGGCACCTACAACTGAGGTGGGATGTGGTCTACAGAAATACAGCACGTTCTGTGAAAAGCGTGCAAAAACTTTGACAATTTTTTTCTTTTTTTTCCTAAATTTTTATGGCAATTTTGATGAAACCAAACAGGGCAAAGCCAAAGTGGTGAAATAATCTGTTGTTGAGCGTGTGTAACAGTTGCAAGATGAACCTATGCTGACAGAAGAGTATGTGGAGGTATGGGTAGGCACGCAATATGACAGCAAAGATTAGCAATTAACGAATGCAGATTAGCGATTGTTCAATCCGGATCCAAAGTACAAATCACAGGTGCTGGCTAAGACGTGTCGAGATGTAGCGCAACAAGGTGAAAACAAAGGACGATGGAGAGAACTCACAGAACAAGCAAATAGTCCAGATTTTTCCTTTTTCCTGAATTTTTCCCAGAATTTTCCAAAAGGCACTAGTAGGAATCAATTTTTTATTTTTTCACTATTTTTTTATATTTTTCTCTGAACAAGGATAAAAAATGCAACCACAAAAATTGGCTCCTACAACTGAGGTGGGATGTGGTCTGTAGAAATACAGCACGTTCTCTGAAAAGTGTGCAAAAACTTTGACAATTTTTTTCTTTTTTTTCCTGAATTTTTTTGGGAATTTTGATGAAACCAAACAGGGTAAAGCCAAAGCGGTGAAATAATCTGTTGTTGAGCGTGTGTAACAGTTGCAAGATGAACCTGTGCTGACAGAAGAATATGTGGAGCTATGTGTAGGCACACAATATGACAGCAAGGATTAGCAATTAACGAATGCAAATTAGTGATTGTTCAATCCGGATCCAAAGTACAAATCACAGGTGCTGGCTAAGACGTGTCGAGACGTAGCGCAACAAGGAGAAAACAAAGGACGATGGAGAGAACTCACAGAACAAGCAAATAGTCCAGATTTTTTCTTTTTCCTGAATTTTTTCTAAAATTTCTCAAAAGGCACTAGTAGGAATCAAATTTTTTTATTTTTTACTATTTTTTTTATATTTTTCACTAAACAAGGATCAAAAAAGATGCAACCACAAAAATTGGCAACTACAAGTGAGGTGGGATGTGGTCTACAGAAATACAGCACGTTCTCTGAAAAGCGTGCAAAAACTTTGACAATTTTTTTCTTTGTTTTTCCTAAATTTTTTTTGGCAATTTTGATGAAACCAAACAGGGCAAAGCCAAAGTGGTGAAATAATCTGTTGTTGAGCATGTGTAACAGTTGCAAGATGAACCTGTGCTGACAGAAGAATATGTGGATCTATGGTTAGGCACACAATATGACAGCAAGGATTAGCAATTAACGAATGCAAATTAGTGATTGTTCAATCCGGATCCAAAGTACAAATCACAGGTGCTGGCTAAGACGTGTCGAGACGTAGCGCAACAAGGTGAAAACAAAGGATGATGAAAAGAACTCACAGAACAGGCAAATAGTCCAGATTTTTCCTTTTTCCTGAATTTTTCCCGGAATTTTCCAAAAGGCTCTAGTAGGAATCAAAAATTTTTTCACTATTTTTTATATTTTTCTCTGAACAAGGATAAAAAAGATGCAACCACAAAAATAGGCACCTACAACTGAGGTGGGATGTGGTCTACAGAAATACAGCACGTTCTGTGAAAAGCGTGCAAAAACTTTGACAATTTTTTTCTTTTTTTTCCTGAATTTTTATGGCAATTTTGATGAAACCAAACAGGGCAAAGCCAAAGTGGTGAAATAATCTGTTGTTGAGCGTGTGTAACAGTTGCAAGATGAACCTATGCTGACAGAAGAGTATGTGGAGGTATGGGTAGGCACGCAATATGACAGCAAAGATTAGCAATTAACGAATGCAGATTAGCGATTGTTCAATCCGGATCCAAAGTACAAATCACAGGTGCTGGCTAAGACGTGTCGAGATGTAGCGCAACAAGGTGAAAACAAAGGACGATGGAGAGAACTCACAGAACAAGCAAATAGTCCAGATTTTTCCTTTTTCCTGAATTTTTCCCAGAATTTTCCAAAAGGCACTAGTAGGAATCAATTTTTTATTTTTTCACTATTTTTTTATATTTTTCTCTGAACAAGGATAAAAAATGCAACCACAAAAATTGGCACCTACAATTGAGGTGGGATGTGGTCTGTAGAAATACAGCACGTTCTCTGAAAAGTGTGCAAAAACTTTGACAATTTTTTTCATTTTTTTCCTGAATTTTTTTGGCAATTTTGATGAAACCAAACAGGGTAAAGCCAAAGTGGTGAAATAATCTGTTATTGAGCGTGTGTAACAGTTGCAAGATGAACCTGTGCTGACAGAAGAATATGTGGAGCTATGTGTAGGCACACAATATGACAGCAAGGATTAGCAATTAACGAATGCAAATTAGTGATTGTTCAATCCGGATCCAAAGTACAAATCACAGGTGCTGGCTAAGACATGTCGAGACGTAGCGCAACAAGGTGAAAACAAAGGACGATGGAGAGAACTCACAGAACAAGCAAATAGTCCAGATTTTTTCTTTTTCCTGAATTTTTCCTAAAATTTCACAAAAGGCACTAGTAGGAATCAAATTTTTTTATTTTTTTACTATTTTTTTTATATTTTTCACTAAACAAGGATCAAAAAAGATGCAACCACAAAAATTGGCAACTACAAGTGAGGTGGGATGTGGTCTACAGAAATACAGCACGTTCTCTGAAAAGCGTGCAAAAACTTTGACAATTTTTTTCTTTGTTTTTCCTAAATTTTTTTTGGCAATTTTGATGAAACCAAACAGGGCAAAGCCAAAGTGGTGAAATAATCTGTTGTTGAGCATGTGTAACAGTTGCAAGATGAACCTGTGCTGACAGAAGAATATGTGGATCTATGGTTAGGCACACAATATGACAGCAAGGATTAGCAATTAACGAATGCAAATTAGTGATTGTTCAATCCGGATCCAAAGTACAAATCACAGGTGCTGGCTAAGACGTGTCGAGACGTAGCGCAACAAGGTGAAAACAAAGGATGATGAAAAGAACTCACAGAACAGGCAAATAGTCTAGATTTTTCCTTTTTCCTGAATTTTTCCCGGAATTTTCCAAAAGGCTCTAGTAGGAATCAAAAATTTTTTCACTATTTTTTATATTTTTCTCTGAACAAGGATAAAAAAGATGCAACCACAAAAATAGGCACCTACAACTGAGGTGGGATGTGGTCTACAGAAATACAGCACGTTCTGTGAAAAGCGTGCAAAAACTTTGACAATTTTTTTCTTTTTTTTCCTGAATTTTTATGGCAATTTTGATGAAACCAAACAGGGCAAAGCCAAAGTGGTGAAATAATCTGTTGTTGAGCGTGTGTAACAGTTGCAAGATGAACCTATGCTGACAGAAGAGTATGTGGAGGTATGGGTAGGCACGCAATATGACAGCAAAGATTAGCAATTAACGAATGCAGATTAGCGATTGTTCAATCCGGATCCAAAGTACAAATCACAGGTGCTGGCTAAGACGTGTCGAGATGTAGCGCAACAAGGTGAAAACAAAGGACGATGGAGAGAACTCACAGAACAAGCAAATAGTCCAGATTTTTCCTTTTTTCTGAATTTTTCCCAGAATTTTCCAAAAGGCACTAGTAGGAATCAATTTTTTATTTTTTCACTATTTTTTTATATTTTTCTCTGAACAAGGATAAAAAATGCAACCATAAAAATTGGCACCTACAACTGAGGTGGGATGTGGTCTGTAGAAATACAGCACGTTCTCTGAAAAGTGTGCAAAAACTTTGACAATTTTTTTCTTTTTTTTCCTGAATTTTTTTGGCAATTTTGATGAAACCAAACAGGGTAAAGCCAAAGCGGTGAAATAATCTGTTGTTGAGCGTGTGTAACAGTTGCAAGATGAACCTGTGCTGATAGAAGAATATGTGGAGCTATGTGTAGGCACACAATATGACAGCAAGGATTAGCAATTAACGAATGCAAATTAGTGATTGTTCAATCCGGATCCAAAGTACAAATCACAGGTGCTGGCTAAGACGTGTCGAGACGTAGCGCAACAAGGTGAAAACAAAGGACGATGGAGAGAACTCACAGAACAAGCAAATAGTCCAGATTTTTTCTTTTTCCTAAATTTTTCCTAAAATTTCACAAAAGGCACTAGTAGGAATCAAATTTTTTTATTTTTTTACTATTTTTTTATATTTTTCACTAAACAAGGATCAAAAAAGATGCAACCACAAAAATTGGCAACTACAAGTGAGGTGGGATGTGGTCTACAGAAATACAGCACGGTCTCTGAAAAGCGTGCAAAAACTTTGACAATTTTTTTCTTTGTTTTTCCTAAATTTTTTTGGCAATTTTGATGAAACCAAACAGGGCAAAGCCAAAGTGGTGAAATAATCTGTTGTTGAGCGTGTGTAACAGTTGCAAGATGAACCTGTGCTGACAGAAGAATATGTGGAGCTATGGGTAGGCACGCAATATGACAACAAAGATTAGCAATTAACGAATGCAGATTAGCGATTGTTCAATCCGGATCGAAAGTACAAATCACAGGTGCTGGCTAAGACGTGTCGAGATGTAGCGCAACAAGGTGAAAACAAAGGACGATGGATAGAACTCACAGAACAAGCAAATAGTCCAGATTTTTCCTTTTTCCTGAATTTTTGCCGGAATTTTCCAAAAGGCACTAGTAGGAATCAATTTTTTATTTTTTCACTATTTTTTTATATTTTTCTCTGAACAAGGATAAAAAAATGCAACCACAAAAATTGGCACCTACAACTGAGGTGGGATGTGGTCTGCAGAAATACAGCACGTTCTCTGAAAAGTGTGCAAAAACTTTGACAATTTTTTTCTTTTTTTTTCCTGAATTTTTTTGGCAATTTTAATGAAACCAAACAGGGTAAAGCCAAAGCGGTGAAATAATCTGTTGTTGAGCGTGTGTAACAGTTGCAAGATGAACCTGTGCTGACAGAAGAATATGTGGAGCTATGTGTAGGCACACAATATGACAGCAAGGATTAGCAATTAACGAATGCAAATTAGTGATTGTTCAATCCGGATCCAAAGTACAAATCACAGGTGCTGGCTAAGACGTGTCGAGACGTAGCGCAAGAAGGTGAAAACAAAGGACGATGGAGAGAACTCACAGAACAAGCAAATAGTCCAGATTTTTTCTTTTTCCTGAATTTTTCCTAAAATTTCACAAAAGGCACTAGTAGGAATCAAATTTTTTTATTTTTTTACTATTTTTTTTATATTTTTCACTAAACAAGGATCAAAAAAGATGCAACCACAAAAATTGGTACCTACAACTGAGGTGGGATGTGGTCTACAGAAATACAGCACGTTCTCTGAAAAGCGTGCAAAAACTTTGACAATTTTTTTCTTTGTTTTTCCTAAATTTTTTTGGCAATTTTGATGAAACCAAACAGGGCAAAGCCAAAGTGGTGAAACAATCTGTTGTTGAGCATGTGTAACAGTTGCAAGATGAACCTGTGCTGACAGAAGATTATGTGGAGCTAAGTGTAGGCAGACAATATGACAGCAAGGATTAGCAATTAACGAATGCAAATTAGTGATTGTTCAATCCGGATCCAAAGTACAAATCATAGGTGCTGGCTAAGACGTGTCGAGACGTAGCGCAACAAGGTGAAAACAAAGGATGATGAAAAGAATTCACAGAATAGGCAAATAGTCCAGATTTTTCCTTTTTCCTAAATTTTTCCCGAAATTTTCCAAAAGGCTCTAGTAGGAATCAAAAATTTTTTCACTATTTTTTTATATTTTTCTCTGACCAAGGATCAAAAAAGATGCAAACACAAAAATAGGCACCTACAACTGAGGTGGGATGTGGTCTGCAGAAATACAACACGTTCTGTGAAAAGCGTGCAAAAACTTTGACAATTTTTTTCTTTTTTTTCCTGAATTTTTATGGCAAGTTTGATGAAACAAAACAGGGCAAAGCCAAAGTGGTGAAACAATCTGTTGTTGAGTGTGGGTAATAGTTGCAAGATGAACCGGTGCTGACAGAAGAATATGTGGAGCTATGGTTAGGCACACAATATGACAGCAAGGATTAGCAATTAACGAATGCAAATTAGTGATTGTTCAATCCAGATCCAAAGTACAAATCACAGGTGCTGGCTAAGACGTGTCGAGACGTAGCGCAACAAGGTGAAAACAAAGGACGATGGAGAGAACTCACAGAACAAGCAAATAGTCCAGTTTTTTCTTTTTTCCTGAATTTTTCCCAAAATTTCACAAAAGGCACCTGTAGGAATCAATTTTTTTTATTTTTTCACTATTTTTTTATATTTTTCTCTGAACAAGGATAAAAAACGATGCAACCACAAAAATTGGCACCTACAACTGAGGTGAGATGTGGTCTGCAGAAATACAGCACGTTCTCTAAAAAGCGTGCAAAAACTTTGACAATTTTTTTCTTTTTTTCCTGAATTTTTTTTTGGCAATTTTGATGAAATCAAACAGGGCAAAGCCAAAGTGGTGAAACAATCTGTTGTTGAGCGTGGGTAACAGTTGCAAGATGAACCTGTGCTGACAGAAGAATATGTCGAGCTATGGGTAGGCACGTAATATGACAGCAAGGATTAGCAATTGACGAATGCAGATTAGCGATTGTTCAATCCAGATCCAAAGTACAAATCACAGGTGCTGGCTAAGACGTGTCGAGACGTAGCGCAACAAGGAGAAAACAAAGGACGATGGAAAGAACTCACAGAACAAGCAAATAGTCCAGATTTTTCCTTTTTCCTGAATTTTCCCTGGAATTTTCCAAGAGGCACTAGTAGGAATCAATTTTTTTTATTTTTTCACTATTTTTTTATATTTTTCTCTGAACAAGGATAAAAAAGATGCAACCACAAAAATTGGCACCTACAACTGAGGTGGGATGTGGTCTACAGAAATACAGCACGTTCTCTGAAAAGCGTTCAAAAACTTTGACAATTTTTTTCTTTGTTTTTCCTAAATTTTTTTGGCAATTTTAATGAAACCAAACAGGGCAAAGCCAAAGTGGTGAAATAATCTGTTGTTGAGCGTGTGTAACAGTTGCAAGATGAACCTGTGCTGACAGAAGATTATGTGGAGCTATGTGTAGGCACACAATATGACAGCAAGGATTAGCAATTAACGAATGCAAATTAGTGATTGTTCAATCCGAATTCAAAGTACAAATCACAGGTGCTGGCTAAGACGTGTCGAGACGTAGTGCAACAAGGTGAACACAAAGGATGATGAAAAGAACTCACAGAACAGGCAAATAGTCCAAATTTTTTCCTTTTTCCTAAATTTTTCCCGGAATTTTCCAAAAGGCTCTAGTAGGAATCAAAATTTTTTTCACTATTTTTTATATTTTTCTCTGAACAAGGATAAAAAAGATGCAACCACAAAAATAGGCACCTACAACTGAGGTGGGATGTGGTCTACAGAAATACAGCACGTTCTGTGAAAAGCGTGCAAAAACTTTGACAATTTTTTTCTTTTTTTTCCTGAATTTTTATGGCAATTTTGATGAAACCAAACAGGGCAAAGCCAAAGTGGTGAAATAATCTGTTGTTGAGCATGTGTAACAGTTGCAAGATGAACCTGTGCTGACAGAAGATTATGTGGAGCTAAGTGTAGGCACACAATATGACAGCAAGGATTAGCAATTAACGAATGCAAATTAGTGATTGTTCAATCCGGATCCAAGGTACAAATCATAGGTGCTGGCTAAGACGTGTCGAGACGTAGCGCAACAAGGTGAAAACAAAGGATGATGAAAAGAATTCACAGAATAGGCAAATAGTCCAGATTTTTCCTTTTTCCTAAATTTTTCCCGGAATTTTCCAAAAGCCTCTAGTAGGAATCAAAAAATTTTTCACTATTTTTTTATATTTTTCTCTCAACAAGGATCAAAAAAGATGCAAACACAAAAATAGGCACCGACAACTGAGGTGGGATGTGGTCTGCAGAAATACAGCACGTTCTGTGAAAAGCGTGCAAAAACTTTGACAATTTTTTTCTTTTTTTTCCTGAATTTTTATGGCAAGTTTGATGAAACCAAACAGGGCAAAGCCAAAGTGGTGAAACAATCTGTTGTTGAGTGTGGGTAATAGTTGCAAGATGAACCGGTGCTGACAGAAGAATATGTGGAGCTATGGATAGGCACACAATATGACAGCAAGGATTAGCAATTAACGAATGCAAATTAGTGATTGTTCAATCCGGATCCAAAGTACAAATCACAGGTGCTGGCTAAGACGTGTCGAGACGTAGCGCAACAAGGTGAAAACAAAGGACGATGGAGAGAACTCACAGAACAAGCAAATAGTCCAGTTTTTTCTTTTTTCCTGAATTTTTCCCAAAATTTCACAAAAGGCACCAGTAGGAATCAATTTTTTTATTTTTTCACTATTTTTTTTTATATTTTTCTCTGAACAAGGATAAAAAAAAGATGCAACCACAAAAATTGGCACCTACAACTAAGGTGGGATGTGGTCTGCAGAAATACAACACGTTCTCTAAAAAGCGTTCAAAAACTTTGACAATTTTTTTCTTTTTTTTCCTGAATTTTTTTGGCAATTTTGATGGAACCAAACAGGGCAAAGCCAAAGTGGTGAAACAATCTGTTGTTGAGCGTGGGTAATAGTTGCAAGATGAACCTGTGCTGACAAAAGTATATGTCGAGCTATGTGTAGGCACGTAATATGACAGCAAGGATTAGCAATTGACGAATGCAGATTAGCGATTGTTCAATCCAGATCCAAAGTACAAATCACAGGTGCTGGCTAAGACGTGTCGAGACGTAGCGCAACAAGGAGAAAACAAAGGACGATGGAAAGAACTCACAGCACAAGCAAATAGTCCAGATTTTTCCTTTTTCCCGAATTTCCCCTGGAATTTTCCAAGAGGCACTAGTAGGAATCAATTTTTTTTTATTTTTTCACTATTTTTTTATATTTTTCTCTGAACAAGGATAAAAAAGATGCAACCACAAAAATTGGCACCTACAACTGAGGTGGGATGTGGTGTACAGAAATACAGCATGTTCTCTGAAAAGCGTGCAAAAACTTTGACAATTTTTTTCTTTGTTTTTCCTAAATTTTTTTGGCAATTTTGATGAAACCAAACAGGGCAAAGCCAAAGTGGTGAAATAATCTGTTGTTGAGCGTATGTAACAGTTGCAACATGAACCTGTGCTGACAGAAGATTATGTGGAGCTATGTGTAGGCACACAATATGACAGCAAGGATTAGCAATTAACGAATGCAAATTAGTGATTGTTCAATCCGAATCCAAAGTACAAATCACAGGTGCTGGAGAAGACGTGTCGAGACGTAGCGCAACAAGGTGAACACAAAGGATGATGAAAAGAACTCACAGAATAGGCAAATAGTCCAAATTTTTTCCTTTTTCCCGAATTTTTCTCGGAATTTTCCAAAAGGCTCTAGTAGGAATCAAAAAATTTTTCACTATTTTTTATATTTTTCTCTGAACAAGGATAAAAAAGATGCAACCACAAAAATAGGCATCTACAACTGAGGTGGGATGTGGTCTACAGAAATACAGCACGTTCTGTGAAAAGCGTGCAAAAACTTTGACAATTTTTTTCTTTTTTTTTCCTGAATTTTTATGGCAATTTTGATGAAACCAAACAGGGCAAAGACAAAGTGGTGAAACAATCTGTTGTTGAGTGTGGGTAATAGTTGCAAGATGAACCGGTGCTGACAGAAGAATATGTGGAGCTATGGTTAGGCACACAATATGACAGCAAGGATTAGCAATTAACGAATGCAAATTAGTGATTGTTCAATCCGGATCCAAAGTACAAATCACAGGTGCTGGCTAAGACGTGTCGAGACGTAGCGCAACAAGGTGAAAACAAAGGATGATGAAAAGAACTCACAGAACAGGCAAATAGTCCAGATTTTTCCTTTTTCCTGAATTTTTCCCGAAATTTTCCAAAAGGCTCCAGTAGGAATCAAATTTTTTTTCACTATTTTTTATATTTTTCTCTGAACAAGGATAAAAAAGATGCAACCACAAAAATAGGCACCTACAAATGAGGTGGGATGTGGTCTACAGAAATACAGCACGTTCTATGAAAAGTGTGCAAAAACTTTGACAATTTTTTTCTTTTTTTTCCTGAATTTTTATGGCAATTTTGATGAAACCAAACAGGGCAAAGCCAAAGTGGTAAAACAATCTGTTGTTGAGTGTGGGTAATAGTTGCAAGATGAACCGGTGCTGACAGAAGAATATGTGGAGCTATGGTTAGGCACACAATATGACAGCAAGGATTAGCAATTAACGAATGCAAATTAGTGATTGTTCGATCCGGATCCAAAGTACAAATCACAGGTGCTAGCTAAGACGTGTCGAGACGTAGCGCAACAAGGTGAAAACAAAGGACGATGGAGAGAACTCACAGAACAAGCAAATAGTCCAAATTTTTCTTTTTTCCTGAATTTTTTCCGAAATTTCATAAAAGGCACCAGTAGGAATCAATTTTTTTTATTTTTTCACTATATTTTTTTATATTTTTCTGTGAACAAGGATAAAAAAAAGATGCAACCACAAAAATTGGCACCTACAACTGAGGTGGGATGTGGTCTAAAGAAATACAGCACGTTCTATGAAAAGCGTGCAAAAACTTTAACAATTTTTTTCTTTTTTTTTTCCTGAATTTTTTTTGGCAATTTTGATGAAACCAAACAGGGCAAAGCCAAAGTGGTGAAATAATCTATTGTTGAGCGTGTGTAACAGTTGCAAGATGAACCTGTGCTGACAGAAGAATATGTGGAGCTATGGGTAGACACGCAATATGACAGCAAAGATTAGCAACAAGGTGAAAACAAAGGACAATGGAGAGAACTCACAGAACAAGCAAATAGTCTAGATTTTTCCTTTTTCCTGAATTTTTCCTAAAATTTCACAAAAGGCACTAGTTGGAATCAAATTTTTTTATTTTTTTACTATTTTTTTATATTTTTCACTAAACAAGGATCAAAAAAGATGCAACCACAAAAATTGGCACCTACAACTGAGGTGGGATGTGGTCTACAGAAATACAGCACGTTCTCTGAAAAGCGTGCAAAAACTTTGACAATTTTTTTCTTTGTTTTTCCTGAATTTTTTTGGCAATTTTGATGAAACCAAACAGGGCAAAGCCAAAGTGGTGAAATAATCTGTTGTTGAGCATGTGTAACAGTTGCAAGATGAACCTGTGGTGACAGAAGATTATGTGGAGCTATGTGTAGGCACACAATATGATAGCAAGGATTAACAATTAACGAATGCAAATTAGTGATTGTTCAATCCGGATCCAAAGTACAAATCATAGGTGCTGGCTAAGACGTGTCGTGACGTAGCGCAACAAGGTGAAAACAAAGGATGATGAAAAGAATTCACAGAACATGCAAATAGTCCAGATTTTTCCTTTTTCCTGAATTTTTCCTGGAATTTTCCAAAAGGCTCTAGTAGGAATAAAAAAAATTTTCACTATTTTTTTATATTTTTCTCTGAACAAGGATCAAAAAAGATGCAACCACAAAAATAGGCACCTACAACTGAGGTGGGATGTGGTCTGCAGAAATAAAACACGTTCTGTGAAAAGCGTGCAAAAACATTGACAATTTTTTTCTTTTTTTTCCTAAATTTTTATGGCAATTTTGATGAAACCAAACAGGGCAAAGCCAAAGTGGTGAAACAATCTGTTGTTGAGTGTGGGTAATAGTTGCAAGATGAACCGGTGCTGACAGAAGAATATGTGGAGCTATGGTTAGGATCACAATATGACAGCAAGGATTAGCTATTAACGAATGCAAATCAGTGATTGTTCAATCCGGATCCAAAGTACAAATCACAGGTGCTGGCTAAGACGTGTCGAGACGTAGCGCAACAAGGTGAAAACAAAGGACGATGGAGAGAACTCACAGAACAAGCAAATAGTCCAGTTTTTTCTTTTTTCTTGAATTTTTCCCGAAATTTCACAAAAGCACCAGTAGGAATCAATTTTTTTATTTTTTCACTATTTTTTTTATATTTTTCTGTGAACAAGGATAAAAAAAGATGCGACCACAAAAATTGGCACCTACAACTGAGGTGGGATGTGGTCTGCAGAAGTACTGCACGTTCTCTAAAAAGCGTGCAAAAACTTTGACAATTTTTTCTTTTTTTTCCTGAATTTTTTTGGCAATTTTGATGAAACCAAACTGGGCAAAGCCAAAGTGGTGAAACAATCTGTTGTTGAGCGTGGGTAACAGTTGCAAGATGAACCTGTGCTGACAGAAGAATATGTCGAGCTATGGGTAGGCACGTAATATGACAGCAAGGATTAGTAATTAACGAATGCAGATTAGCGATTGTTCAATCCAGATCCAAAGTACAAATCACAGGTGCTGGCTAAGACGTGTCGAGACGTAGCGCAACAAGAAGAAAACAAAGGACGATGGAAAGAACTCACAGAACAAGCAAATAGTCCAGATTTTTCTTTTTTGCTGAATTTTCCCTGGAATTTTCCAAGAGGCACTAGTAGGAATCAATTTTTTTTATTTTTTCACTATTTTTTTATATTTTTCTCTGAACAAGGATAAAAAAGATGCAACCACAAAAATTTGCACCTACAACTGAGGTGGGATGTGGTCTACAGAAATACAGCACGTTCACTGAAAAGCGTGCAAAAACTTTGACAATTTTTTTCTTTGTTTTTCCTGAATTTTTTTGGCAATTTTGATGAAACCAAACAGGGCAAAGCCAAAGTGGTGAAATAATCTGTTGTTAAGCGTGTGTAACAGTTGCAAGATGAACCTGTGCTGACACAAGATTATGTGGAGCTTTGTGTAGGCACACAATATGACAGTAAGGATTAGCAATTAACGAATGCAAATTAGTGATTGTTCAATCCGGATCCAAAGTACAAATCACAGGTGCTGGCTAAGACGTGTCGAGACGTAGCGCAACAAGGTGAAAACAAAGGATGATGAAAAGAACTCACAGAACAGGCAAATAGTCCAGATTTTTCCTTTTTCCTGATTTTTTTCTGGAATTTTCCAAAAGGCTCTAGTAGGAATCAAAATTTTTTTCACTATCTTTTATATTTTTCTCTGAACAAGGATAAAAAAGATGCAACCACAAAAATAGGCACCTACAACTGAGGTGGGATGTGGTCTACAGAAATACAGCACGTTCTGTGAAAAGCGTGTAAAAACTTTGACAATTTTTTTCTTTTTTTCCTGAATTTTTATGGCAATTTTGATGAAACCAAACAGGGCAAAGCCAAAGTGGTGAAACAATCTGTTGTTGAGTGTGGGTAATAGTTGCAAGATGAACCGGTGCTGACAGAAGAATATGTGGAGCTATGGTTAGGCACACAATATGACAGCAAGGATTAGCAATTAACAAATGCAAATTAGTGATTGTTCAATCCGGATCCAAAGTACAAATCACAGGTGCTGGCTAAGACATGTCGAGACGTAGCGCAACAAGGTGAAAACAAAGGATGATGAAAAGAACTCACAGAACAGGCAAATAGTCCAGATTTTTCCTTTTTCCTGAATTTTTCCCGAAATTTTCCAAAAGGCTCTAGTAGGAATCAAAAAAAATTTCACTATTTTTTATATTTTTCTCTGAACAAGGATAAAAAAGATGCAACCACAAAAATAGGCACCTACAACTGAGGTGGGATGTGGTCTACAGAAATACAGCACGTTCTATGAAAAGCGTGCAAAAACATTGACAATTTTTTTCTTTTTTTTCCTGAATTTTTATGGCAATTTTGATGAAACCAAACAGGGCAAAGCCAAAGTGGTGAAATGATCTGTTGTTGAGTGTGGGTAATAGTTGCAAGATGAACCGGTGCTGACAGAAGAATATGTGGAGCCATGGTTAGGCACATAATATGACAGCAAGGATTAGCAATTAACGAATGCAAATTAGTGATTGTTCGATCCGGATCCATAGAACAAATCACAGGTGCTGGCTAAGACGTGTCGAGACGTAGCGCAACAAGGTGAAAACAAAGGACGATGGAGAGAACTCACAGAACAAGCAAATAGTCCAAAATTTTCTTTTTTCCTGAATTTTTTCCAAAATTTCACAAAAGGCACCAGCAGGAATCAATTTTTTTATTTTTTCACTATTTTTTTTATATTTTTCTCTGAACAAGGATAAATAAAAGATGCTACCACAAAAATTGGCACCTACAACTGAGGTGGGATGTGGTCTAAAGAAATACAGCACGTTCTGTGAAAAGCGTGCAAAAACTTTGACAATTTTTTTCTTTTTTTTTCCTGAATTTTTTTTGGCAATTTTGATGAAACCAAACAGGGCAAAGCCAAAGTGGTGAAATAATTTGTTGTTGAGCGTGTGTAACAGTTGCAATATGAACCTGTGCTGACAGAAGAATATGTGGAGCTATGGGTAGGCACGCAATATGACAGCAAAGATTAGTAATTAACGAATGCAGATTAGCGATTGTTCAATCCAGATCCAAAGTACAAATCACAGGTACTGGCTAAGACGTGTCGAGACGTAGCGCATCAAGGTGAAAACAAAGGATGATGGAGAGAACTCACAGAACAAGCAAATAGTCCAGATTTTTCCATTTTCCTGATTTTTTCTCGGAATTTTCCAAAAGGCACTAGTAGGAATCAATTTTTTTATTTTTTCACTATTTTTTTATATTTTTCTCTGAACAAGGATCAAAAAAGATGCAACCACAAAAATTGGCACCTACAACTGAGGTGGGATGTGGTCTGCAGAAATACAGCACGTTCTCTGAAAAGTGTGCAAAAACTTTGACAATTTTTTTCTTTTTTTCCTGAATTTTTTTGGCAATTTTGATGAAACCAAACAGGGCCAAAGTGGTGAAATAATCTGTTGTTGAGCGTGTGTAACAGTTGCAAGATGAACCTGTGCTGACAGAAGAATATGTGGAGCTATGTGTAGGCACACAATATGACAGCAAGGATTAGTAATTAACGAATGCAAATTAGTGATTGTTCAATCCGGATCCAAAGTACAAATCACAAGTGCTGGCTAAGACGTGTCGAGACGTAGCGCAACAAGGTGAAAACAAAGGACGATGGAGAGAACTCACAGAACAAGCAAATAGTCCAGATTTTTCCTTTTTCCTGAATTTTTCCTAAAATTTCACAAAAGGCACAAGTAGGAATCAAATTTTTTATTTTTTTACTATTTTTTTATATTTTTCACTAAACAAGGATCAAAAAAGATGCAACCACAAAAATTGGCACCTACAACTGAGGTGGGATGTGGTCTACAGAAATACAGCACGTTCTCTGAAAAGCGTGCAAAAACTTTGACAATTTTTTTCTTTGTTTTTCCTGAATTTTTTTGGCAATTTTGATGAAACCAAACAGGGCAAAGCCAAAGTGGTGAAATAATCTGTTGTTGAGCATGTGTAACAGTTGCAAGATGAACCTGTGCAGACAGAAGAATATGTGGAGCTATGTGTAGGCACACAATATGACAGCAAGGATTAGCAATTAACGACTGCAAATTAGTGATTGTTCAATCCGGATCCAAAGTACAAATCACAGGTGCTGGCTAAGACGTGTCGAGACGTAGCGCAACAAGGTGAAAACAAAGGACGATGGAGAGAACTCACAGAACAAGCAAATAGTCCAGATTTTCCTTTTTCCTGAATTTTTCCTAAAATTTCACAAAAGGCACTAGTAGGAATCAAATTTTTTTTATTTTTTCACTATTTTTTTATATTTTTCTCTGAACATGGATAAAAAAGATGCAACCACAAAAATTGGCACATACAATTGAGGTGGGATGTGGTCTACAGAAATACAGCACGTTCTCTGAAAAGCGTGCAAAAACTTTGATAATTTTTTTCTTTGTTTTTCCTAAATTTTTTTGGCAATTTTGATCAAACCAAACAGGGCAAAGCCAAAGTGGTGAAATAATCTGTTGTTGAGCGTGGGTAACAGTTGCAAGATGAACCTGTGCTGACAGAAGAATATATGGAGCTATCGGTAGGCACGCAATATGATAGCAAGGATTAGCAATTAACGAATGCAGATTAGCGATTGTTCAATCCGGATCCACAGTACAAATCACAGGAGCTGGCTAAGACGTGTCGAGACGTAGCGCAACAAGGTGAAAACAAAGGACGATGGAAAGAACTCACAGAACAGGCAAATAGTCCGGATTTTTCCTTTTTACTGAATTTTTCCCAGAATTTTCCAAAAGGCACTCGTAGGAATCAATTTTTTTATTTTTTCACTATTTTTTATGTTTTTCTCTGAACAAGGATCAAAAAAGATGCAACCACAAAAATTGGCACCTACAATTGAGGTGGGATGTGGTCTACAGAAATACAGCACGTTCTGTGAAATGCGTGCAAAAACTTTGACAATTTTTTTCTTTTTTTTCCTGAATTTTTTTGGCAATTTTGATGAAACCAAACAGGGCAAAGCCAAAGTGGTGAAATAATCTGTTGTTGAGTGTGGGTAATAGTTGCAAGATGAACCTGTGCTGACAGAAGAATATGTGGAGCTATGGGTAGGCACACAATATTACAACTAGGATTAGCAATTAACGAATGCAAATTAGTGATTGTTCAATCCAGATCCAAAGTACAAATCACAGGTGCTGGCTAAGACGTGTCGAGACGTAGCGCAACAAGGTGAAAACAAAGGACGATGGAAAGAACTCACAGAACAAGCAAATAGTCCAGATTTTTCATTTTTCCTGAATTTTTCCTAAAATTTCACAAAAGGCACTAGTAGGAATCAAATTTTTTCTATTTTTTCACTATTTTTTTATATTTTTCTCTGAACAAGGATAAAAAAAGATGCAACCACAAAAATTGGCACCTACAACTGAGGTGGGATGTGGTCTACAGAAATACAGCACGTTCTCTGAAAAGCGTGCAAAAACTTTGACAGTTTTGTTCTTTTTTTTTCCTAAATTTTTTTTGGCAATTTTGATGAAACCAAACAGGGCAAAGCCAAAGTGGTGAAATAATCTGTTGTTGAGCGTGTGTAACAGTTGCAAGATGAAACTGTGCTGACAGAAGAATATGTGGAGCTATGGGTAGGCACAAAATATGACAGCAAGGATTAGCATTTAACGAATGCAAATTAGTGTTTGTTCAATCCGGATCCAAAGTACAAATCACAGGTGCTGGCTAAGACGTGTCGAGACATAGTTTAACAAGGTGAAAACAAAGGATGATGAAAAGAACTCACAGAACAGGCAAATAGTCTAGATTTTTCCTTTTTCCTGAATTTTTCCCAGAATTTTCCAAAAGGCTCTAGTAGGAATCAAATTTTTTTCACTATTTTTTTATATTTTTCTCTGAACAAGGATAAAAAAGATGCAACCACAAAAATTGGCACCTACAACTGAGGTGGGATGTGGTCTAAAGAAATACAGCACTTTCTGTGAAAAGCGTGCAAAAACTTTGACAATTTTTTTCTTTTTTTTCCTGAATTTTTTTGGCAATTTTGATGAAACCAAACAGGGCAAAGCCAAAGTGGTGAAATAATTTGTTGTTGAGCGTGTGTAATAGTTGCAAGATGAACCTGTGCTGACAGAAGAATATGTGGAGCTATGGGTATGCACAAAATATGACAGCAAGGATTAGCATTTAACGAATGCAAATTAGTGTTTGTTCAATCCGGATCCAAAGTACAAATCACAGGTGCTGGCTAAGACGTGTCGAGACGTAGCGCAACAAGGTGAAAACAAAGGATGATGAAAAGAACTCATAGAACAGGCAAATAGTCCGGATTTTTTCTTTTTCCTGAATTTTTCCTAGAATTTTCCAAAAGGCTCTAGTAGGAATCAAAATTTTTTTTCACTATTTTTTTATATTTTTCTCTGAACAAGGATAAAAAAGATGCAACCACAAAAATAGGTCCTACAACTGAGGTGGGATGTGGTCTACAGAAATACAGCACGTTCTGTGAAAAGCATGCAAAAACTTTGACAATTTTTTTCTTTTTTTTCCTAAATTTTTTTTGGCAATTTTGATGAAACCAAATAGGGCAAAGCCAAAGTGGTGAAATAATCTGTTGTTGAGCGTGTGTAACAGTTGCAAGATGAACCTGTGCTGACAGAAGAATATGTGGAGCTATGGGTAGGCACGCAATATGACAGCAAGGATTAGCAATTAACGAATGCAGATTAGCGATTGTTCAATCCGGATCCAAAGTACAAATCACAGGTGTTGGCTAAGACGTGTCGAGACGTAGCGCAACAAGGTGAAAACAAAGGACGATGGAGAGAACTCACAGAACAAGCAAATAGTCCAGATTTTTCCTTTTTCCTGAATTTTTCCCGGAATTTTCACAAAAGGTACTAGTAGGAATCAAAATTTTTTATTTTTTCACTATTTTTTTATATTTTTCACTAAACAAGGACCAAAAAAGATGCAACCACAAAAATTGGCACCTACAACTGAGGTGGGATGTAGTCTACAGAAATACAGCACGTTCTCTGAAAAGCATGCAAAAACTTTGACAATTTTTTTCTTTGTTTTTCCTGAATTTTTTTGGCAATTTTGATGAAACCAAACATGGCAAAGCCAAAGTGGTGAAATAATCTGTTGTTGAGCATGTGTAACAGTGCAAGATGAACCTGTGCTGATAGAAGATTATGTGGAGCTATGTGTAGGCACACAATATGACAGCAAGGATTAGCAATCAACGAATGCACATTAGTGATTGTTCAATCCGGATCCAAAGTACAAATCACAGGTGCTGGCTAAGACGTGTCGAGACGTTGCGCAACAAGGTGAAAACAAAGGATGATGAAAAGAACTCACACAACAGGCAAATAGTCCAGATTTTTCCTTTTTCCTAAATTTTTCTCGGAATTTTCCAAAAGGCTCTAGTAGGAATCAAAATTTTTTTCACTATTTTTTTTATATTTTTCTTTGAACAAGGATCAAAAAAGATGCAACCACAAAAATAGGCACCTACAACTAAGGTGGGATGTGGTCTGCAGAAATACAGCGCGTTCTGCGAAAAGCGTGCAAAAACTTTGACAATTTTTTTCTTTTTTTTCCTGAATTTTTATGGCAATTTTGATGAAACCAAACAGGGCAAAGCCAAAGTGGTGAAACAATCTGTTGTTGAGTGTGGGTAATAGTTGCAAGATGAACCGGTGCTGACAGAAGAATATGTGGAGCTACGGTTAGGCACACAATATGACAGCAAGGATTAGCAATTAACGAATGCAAATTAGTGATTGTTTAATCCGGATCCAAAGTACAAATCACAGGTGCTGGCTAAGACGTGTCGAGACGTAGCGCAACAAGGTGAACAGAAAGGACGATGGAGAGAACTCACAGAACAAGCAAATAGTCCAGATTTTTCAAGCAAATAACTAGATTTTTCTTTTTCCTGAATTTTTCCCCCATTTTCCCGAAAGGCACTAGTAGGAATCAAACTTTTTTACTTTTTTACTATTTTTTTATATTTTTCTCTGAACAAGGATCACAAAAGATACAACCACAAAAATAGGCACCTACAACTGAGGTGGGATGTGGTCTACAGAAATACAGCACGTTCTGTGAAAAGCATGCAAAAACTTTGACAATTTTTTTCTTTTTTTTTCCTGAATTTTTTTGGCAATTTTGATGAAACCAAACAGGGCAAAGCCAAAGTGGTGAAATAATCTGTTGTTGAGCGTGTGTAACAGTTGCAAGATGAACCTGTGCTGACAGAAGAATATGTGGAGCTATGGGTAGGCACGCAATATGACAGTAAAAATTAGCAATTAACGAATGCAGATTAGCGATTGTTCAATCCGGATCCAAAGTACAAATCACAGGTGCTGGCTAAGACGTGTCGAGACGTAGCGCAACAAGGTGAAAACAAAGGACGATGGAGAGAACTCACAGAACAAGCAAATAGTCTAGATTTTTCTTTTTTCCTTAATTTTTCCCAAAATTTCACAAAAGGCACCAGTAGGAATCAAATTTTTTTTATTTTTTCACTATTTTTTTATATTTTTCTCTGAACAAGGACAAAAAAAGATGCAACCACAAAAATTGGCACCTACAACTGAGGTGGGATGTGGTCTACAGAAATATAGCACGTTCTCTGAAAAGCGTGCAAAAACTTTGACAATTTTTTTCTTTGTTTTTCCTGAATTTTTTTGGCAATTTTGATGAAACCAAACAGGGCAAAGCCAAAGTGGTGAAATAATCTGTTGTTGAGCGTGGGTAACAGTTGCAAGATGAACCTGTGCTGACAGAAGAATATATGGAGCTATCGGTAGGCACGCAATATGATAGCAAGGATTAGCAATTAACGAATGCAGATTAGCGATTGTTTAATCCGGATCCACAGTACAAATCATAGGAGCTGGCTAAGACGTGTCGAGACGTAGCGCAACAAGGTGAAAACAAAGGACGATGGAAAGAACTCACAGAACAGGCAAATAGTCCGGATTTTTTCTTTTTCCTGAATTTTTACCGCAATTTTCCAAAAGGCACTAGTAGGAATCAATTTTTTTTCACTATTTTTTATGTTTTTCTCTGAACAAGGATCCAAAAAAGATGCAACCACAAAAATTAGCACCTACAACTGAGGTGGGATGTGGTCTACAGAAATACAGCATGTTCTTTGAAAAGCGTGCAAAAAGTTTGATAATTTTTTTCTTTATTTTCCTGAATTTTTTTCGGCAATTTTTATGAAACCAAACAGGGCAAAGCCAAAGTGGTGAAATAATCTGTTGTTGAGCGTGGGTAACAGTTGCAAGATGAACCTGTGCTGACAGAAGAATATATGGAGCTATCGGTAGGCACGCAATATGATAGCAAGGATTAGCAATTAACGAATGCAGATTAGCGATTGTTCAATCCGGATCCACAGTACAAATCACAGTAGCTGGCTAAGACGTGTCGAGACGTAGCGCAACAAGGTGAAAACAAAGGACGATGGAAAGAACTCACAGAACAGGCAAATAGTCCGGATTTTTCCTTTTTACTGAATTTTTCCCAGAATTTTCCAAAAGGCACTAGTAGGAATCAATTTTTTTATTTTTTCACTATTTTTTATGTTTTTCTCTGAACAAGGATCAAAAAAGATGCAACCACAAAAATTGGCACCTACAATTGAGGTGGGATGTGGTCTACAGAAATACAGCACGTTCTGTGAAAAGCGTGCAAAAACTTTGACAATTTTTTTTTCCTGAATTTTTATGGCAATTTTGATGAAACCAAACAAGGCAAAGCCAAAGTGGTGAAACAATCTGTTGTTGAGTGTGGGTAATAGTTGCAAGATGAACCTGTGCTGACAGAAGAATATGTGGAGCTATGGGTAGGCACACAATATGACAGCAATGATTAGCAATTAACGAATGCAAATTAGTGATTGTTCAATCCGGATCCAAAGTACAAATCACAGGTGCTGGCTAAGACGTGTCGAGACGTAGCGCAACAAGGTGAAAACAAAGGACGATGGAGAGAACTCACAGAACAAGCAAATAGTCCAGATTTTTCCTTTTTCCTAAATTTTTCCTGAAATTTCACAAAAGGCACCAGTTGGAATCAAATTTTTTTATTTTTTCACTATTTTTTTATATTTTTCTCTGAACAAGCATAAAAAAAGATGCAACCACAAAAATTGGCACCTACAACTGAGGTGGGATGTGGTCTACAGAAATACAGCACGTTCTTTGAAAAGCGTGCAAAAACTTTGATAATTTTTTTCTTTTTTTTCCTGAATTTTTATGGCAATTTTGATGAAACAAAACAGGGCAAAGCCAAAGTGGTGAAACAATCTGTTGTTGAGTGTAGGTAATAGTTGCAAGATGAACCGGTGCTGATAGAATAATATGTGGAGCTATTGTTAGGCACACAATATGACAGCAAGGATTAGCGATTAACGAATGCAGATTAGCGATTGTTCAATCCGGATCCAACGTACAAATCACAGGTGCTGGCTAAGACGTGTCGAGACGTAGCGCAACAAGGTGAGAACAAAGGATGATGGAAAGATCTCACAGAACAGGCAAATAGTCCGGATTTTTCTATTTTCCCAAATTTTTCCCAGAATTTTCCCAAAGGCTCTAGTAGGAATCAAAATTTTTTTTCACTATTTTTTTTATATTTTTCTCTGAACAAGGATAAAAAAGATGCAACCACAAAAATTGGCACATACAACTGAGGTGGGATGTGGTCTAAAGAAATACAGCACGTTCTGTGAAAAGCGTGCAAAAACTTTGACAATTTTTTTCTTTTTTTTCCTGAATTTTTTTGGCAATTTTGATGAAACAAAACAGGGCAAAGCCAAAGTGGTGAAATAATGTGTTGTTGAGCGTGTGTAACAGTTGCAAGATGAACCTGTGCTGACAGAAGAATATGTGGAGCTATGGGTAGGCACGCAATATGACAGCAAGGATTAGCATTTAACGAATGCAGATTAGCGATTGTTCAATCCGGATCCAAAGTACAAATCACAGGTGTTGGCTAAGACGTGTCGAGACGTAGCGCAACAAGGTGAAAACAAAGGACGATGGAGAGAACTCACAGAACAAGCAAATAGTCTAGATTTTTCCTTTTTCCTGAATTTTTCCCGGAATTTTCACAAAAGGTACTAGTAGGAATCAAAATTTTTTATTTTTTCACTATTTTTTTTATATTTTTCACTAAACAAGGACCAAAAAAGATGCAACCACAAAAATTGGCACCTACAACTGAGGTGGGATGTAGTCTACATAAATACAGCACGTTCTCTGAAAAGCGTGCAAAAACTTTGACAATTTTTTTCTTTGTTTTTCCTGAATTTTTTTGGCAATTTTGATGAAACCAAACAGGGCAAAGCCAAAGTGGTGAAATAATCTGTTGTTGAGCATGTGTAACAGTTGCAAGATGAACCTGTGGTGATAGAAGATTATGTGGGGCTATGTGTAGGCACACAATATGACAGCAAGGATTAGCAATCAACGAATGCACATTAGTGATTGTTCAATCCGGATCCAAAGTACAAATCACAGGTGCTGGCTAAGACGTGTCGAGACGTAGCGCAACAAGGTGAAAACAAAGGATGATGAAAAGAACTCACACAACAGGCAAATAGTCCAGATTTTTCCTTTTTTCTGAATTTTTCCCGGAATTTTCCAAAAGGCTCTAGTAGGAATCAAAATTTTTTTCACTATTTTTTTATATTTTTCTCTGAACAAGGATCAAAAAAGATGCAACCACAAAAATAGGCACCTACAACTGAGGTGGGATGTGGTCTGCAGAAATACAGCACGTTCTGTGAAAAGCGTGCAAAAACTTTGACAATTTTTTTCTTTGTTTTTCCTGAATTTTTTTGGCAATTTTGATGAAACCAAACAGGGCAAAGCCAAAGTGGTGAAATAATCTGTTGTTGAGCGTGTGTAACAGTTGCAAGATGAACCTGTGCTGACAGAAGAATATGTGGAGCTATGGGTAGGCACACAATATGACAGTAAAAATTAGCAATTAACGAATGCAGATTAGCGATTGTTCAATCCGGATCCAAAGTACAAATCACAGGTGCTGGCTAAGACGTGTCGAGACGTAGTGCAACAAGGTGAAAACAAAGGACGATGGAGAGAACTCACAGAACAAGCAAATAGTCTAGATTTTTCATTTTTCCTTAATTTTTCCCAAAATTTCACAAAAGGCACCAGTAGGAATCAAATTTTTTTATTTTTTCACTATTTTTTTATATTTTTCTCTGATCAAGGATAAAAAAAATGCAACCACAAAAATTGGCACCTACAACTGAGGTGGGATGTGGTCTACAGAAATACAGCACGTTCTTTGAAAAGCGTGCAAAAACTTTGACAATTTTTTCTTTGTTTTTCCTGAATTTTTTTTGGCAATTTTGATGAAACCAAACAGGGCAAAGCCAAAGTGGTGAAATAATCTGTTGTTGAGCGTGTGTAACAGTTGCAAGATAAACCTGTGCTGACAGAAGAATATGTGGAGCTATGGGTAGGCACGCAATATGACAGTAAAAATTAGCAATTAACGAATGCAAATTAGCGATTGTTCAATCCGGATCCAAAGTACAAATCACAGGTGCTGACTAAGACGTGTCGAGACGTAGCGCAACAAGGTGAAAACAAAGGACGATGGAGAGAACTCACAGAACAAGCAAATAGTCTAGATTTTTCTTTTTTCCTGAATTTTTCCTGAAATTTCACAAAAGGCACCTGTAGGAATCAAATCTTTTTATTTTTTCACTATTTTTTTATATTTTTCTCTGAACAAGGATAAAAAAAGATGCAACCACAAAAATTGGCACCTACAACTGAGGTGGGATGTGGTCTACAGAAATACAACACGTTCTCTGAAAAGCGTGCAAAAACTTTGACAATTTTTTTCTTTGTTTTTCCTGAATTTTTTTGGCCATTTTGATGAAACCAAACAGGGCAAAGCCAAAGTGGTGAAATAATCTATTGTTGAGCATATGTAACAGTTGCAAGATGAACCTGTGCTGACAGAAGATTATGTGGAGCTATGTGTAGTTACATAATACGACAACAAGGATTAGCAATTAACGAATGCAAATTAGTGATTGTTCAATCCGGATCCAAAGTACAAATCACAGGTGCTGGCTAAGACGTGTCAAGACGTAGCGCAACAAGGTGAAAACAAAGGATGATGAAAAGAACTCACAGAACAGGCAAATAGTCCAGATTTTTCCTTTTTCCTGAATTTTTCCCGGAATTTTCCAAAAGGCTCTAGTAGGAATCAAAAATTTTTTCACTATTTTTTATATTTTTCTCTGAACAAGGATAAAAAAGATGCAACCACAAAAAATAGGCACCTACAACTGAGGTGGGATGTGGTCTACAAAAATACAGCACGTTCTGTGAAAAGCGTGCAAAAACTTTGACAATTTTTTACTTTTTTTCCTGAATTTTTATGGCAATTTTGATGAAACCAAACAGGGCAAAGCCAAAGTGGTGAAACAATCTGTTATTGAGTCTGGGTAATAGTTGCAAGATGAACCGGTGCTGACAGAAGAATATGTGGAGCTATGGTTAGGTACACAATATGACAGCAAGGATTAGCAATTAACGAATGCAAATTAGTGATTGTTCGATCCGGATCCAAAGTACAAATCACAGGTGCTGGCTAAGACGTGTCGAGACGTAGCGCAACATGGTGAAAATAAAGGACGATGGAGAGAACTCACAGAACAAGCAAATAGTCCAAATTTTTCTTTTTTCCTGAATTTTTTTTGAAATTTCACAAACGGCACCTGTAGGAATCAATTTTTTTATTTTTTCACTATTTTTTTTATATTTTTCTCTGAACAAGGATAAAAAAAAAGATGCAAAAAATTGGCACCTACAGCTGAGGTGGGATGTGGTCTGAAGAAATACAGCACGTTCTGTGAAAAGCGTGCAAAAACTTCGACAATTTTTTTCTTTTTTTTTCCTGAATTTTTTTTGGCAATTTTGATGAAACCAAACAGGGCAAAGCCAAAGTGGTGAAATAATCTGTTGTTGAGCGTGTGTAACAGTTGCAAGATGAACCTGTGCTGACAGAAGATTATGTGGAGCTATGTGTAGTTACATAATACGACAGCAAGGATTAGCAATTAACGAATGCAAATTAGTGATTGTTCAATCCGGATCCAAAGTACAAATCACAGGTGCTGGCTAAGACGTGTCAAGACGTAGCGCAACAAGGTGAAAACAAAGGATGATGAAAAGAACTCACAGAACAGGCAAATAGTCCAGATTTTTCCTTTTTCCTGAATTTTTCCCGGAATTTTCCAAAAGGCTCTAGTAGGAATCAAAAATTTTTTCACTATTTTTTATATTTTTCTCTGAACAAGGATAAAAAAGATGCAACCACAAAAAATAGGCACCTACAACTGAGGTGGGATGTGGTCTACAGAAATACAGCACGTTCTGTGAAAAGCGTGCAAAAACTTTGACAATTTTTTACTTTTTTTCCTGAATTTTTATGGCAATTTTGATGAAACCAAACAGGGCAAAGCCAAAGTGGTGAAACAATCTGTTATTGAGTCTGGGTAATAGTTGCAAGATGAACCGGTGCTGACAGAAGAATATGTGGAGCTATGGTTAGGCACACAATATGACAGCAAGGATTAGCAATTAACGAATGCAAATTAGTGATTGTTCGATCCGGATCCAAAGTACAAATCACAGGTGCTGGCTAAGACGTGTCGAGACGTAGCGCAACATGGTGAAAATAAAGGACGATGGAGAGAACTCACAGAACAAGCAAATAGTCCAAATTTTTCTTTTTTCCTGAATTTTTTTTGAAATTTCACAAACGGCACCTGTAGGAATCAATTTTTTTATTTTTTCACTATTTTTTTTATATTTTTCTCTGAACAAGGATAAAAAAAAGATGCAAAAAATTGGCACCTACAGCTGAGGTGGGATGTGGTCTGAAGAAATACAGCACGTTCTGTGAAAAGCGTGCAAAAACTTCGACAATTTTTTTCTTTTTTTTTCCTGAATTTTTTTTGGCAATTTTGATGAAACCAAACAGGGCAAAGCCAAAGTGGTGAAATAATCTGTTGTTGAGCGTGTGTAACAGTTGCAAGATGAACCTGTGCTGACAGAAGAATATGTGGAGCTATGGGTAGGCACGCAATATGACAGCAAAGATTAGCAATTAACGAATGCAGATTAGCGATTGTTCAATCCGGATCCAAAGTACAAATCACATGTGCTGGCTAAGACGTGTCGAGATGTAGCGCAACAAGGTGAAAACAAAGGACGATGGAGAGAACTCACAGAACAAGCAAATAGTCCAGATTTTTCTTTTTTCCTGAATTTTTTCCAAAATTTCACAAAAGGCACCAGTAGGAATCAATTTTTTTTTATTTTTTCACTATTTGTTTTATATTTTTCTCTGAACAAGGATAAAAAAAGATGCAACCACAAAAATTAGCACCTACAACTGAGGTGGGATGTCGTCCACAGAAATACAGCACGTTCTCTGAAAAGCGTGCAAAAACTTTGACAATTTTTTTCTTTTTTTTCCTGAATTTTTTTTGGCAATTTTGAAAAACCAAACAGGGCAAAGCCAAAGTGGTGAAATAATCTGTTATTGAGCGTGTGTAACAGTTGCAAGATGAACCTGTGCTTACAGAAGAATATGTGGAGCTATGGGTAGGCACGCAATATGACAGCAAAGATTAGCAATTAACGAATGCAGATTAGCGATTGTTCAATCCGGATCCAAAGTACAAATCACAGGTGCTGGCTAAGATGTGTCGAGACATAGCGCAACAAGGTGAAAACAATGGACGATGGAGAGAACTCACAGAACAAGCAAATAGTCTAGATTTTTCCTTTTTCCTGAATTTTTCCCGGAATTTTCCAAAAGGCACTAGTAGGAATCAATTTTTTTATTTTTTTCACTTTTTTTTTATATTTTTCTCTGAACAAGGATCAAAAAAGATGCAACCACAAAAATTGGCACCTACAACTGAGGTGGGATGTGGTCTGCAGAAATACAGCATGTTCTCTAAAAAGCGTGCAAAAACTTTGACAATTTTTTTCTTTTTTTTCCTGAATTTTTTTGGCAATTTTGATGAAACCAAATAGGGCAAAGCCAAAGTGGTGAAATAATCTGTTGTTGAGCGTGTGTAACAGTTGCAAGATGAACCTGTGCTGACAGAAGAATATGTGGAGCTATGTGTAGGCACACAATATGACAGCAAGGATTAGCAATTAACGAATGCAAATTAGTGATTGTTCAATCCGGATCCAAAGTACAAATCATAGATGCTGGCTAAGACGTGTCGAGACGTAGCGCAACAAGGTGAAAACAAAGGACGATGGAGAGAACTCACAGAACAAGCAAATAGTCCAGATTTTTCCTTTTTCTGAATTTTTCCTAAAATTTCACAAAAGGCACTAGTAGGAATCAAAATTTTTTATTTTTTCACTCTTTTTTTTATATTTTTCACTAAACAAGGATCAAAAAAGATGCAACCACAAAAATTGGCACCTACAACTGAGGTGGGATGTGGTCTACAGAAATACAGCACGTTCTTTGAAAAGCGTGCAAAAACTTTGACAATTTTTTTCTTTGTTTTTCCAGAATTTTTTTGGCAATTTTGATGAAACCAAACAGGGCAAAGCGAAAGTGGTGAAATAATCTGTTGTTGAGCATGTGTGACAGTTGCAAGATGAACCTGTGCTGACAGAAGATTATATGGAGCTATGTGTAGGCACACAATATGACAACAAGGATTAGCAATTAATGAAAGCAAATTAGTGATTGTTCAATCCGGATCCAAAGTACAAATCACAGGTGCTGGCTAAGACGTGTCGAGACGTAGCGCAACAAGGTGAAAACAAAGGATGATGAAAAGAATTGACAGAACAGGCAAATAGTCCAGATTTTTCCTTTTTTCTGAATTTTTCCCGGAATTTTCCAAAAGGCTCTTGTAGGAATCAAAATTTTTTTTCACTATTTTTTTATATTTTTCTCTGAACAAGGATTAGAAAAGATGCAACCACAAAAATAGGCACCTACAGCTGAGGTGGGATGTGGTCTGTAGAAATACAGCACGTTCTGTGAAAAGCGTGCAAAAACTTTGACAATTTTTTTCTTTTTTTTCGTGAATTTTTATGGCAATTTTGATGAAACCAAACAGGGCAAAGCCAAAGTGGTGAAACAATCTGTTGTTGAGTGTGGGTAATAGTTGCAAGATGAACCGATGCTGACAGAAGAATATGTGGAGCTATGGTTAGGCACACAATATGACAGCAAGGATTAACAATTAACGAATGCAAATTAGTGATTGTTCAATCCGGATCCAAAGTACAAATCACAGGTGCTGGCTAAGACATGTCGAGATGTAGCGCAATAAGGTCAAAACAAAGGACGATGGAGAGAACTCACAGAACAAGCAAATAGTCCAGATTTTTCTTTTTTCCTAAATTTTTCCCGAAATTTCACAAAAGGCACCAGTAGGAATCAAATTTTTTTTATTTTTTCACTATTTTCTATATTTTTCTCTGAACAAGGATAAAAAAAAGATGCAACCACAAAAATTGGCACCTACATCTGAGGTGGGATGTGGTCTGCAGAAATACAGCACGTTCTCTAAAAAGCGTCCAAAAACTTTGACAATTTTTTTCTTTGTTTTTCCTGAATTTTTTTGGCAATTTTGATGAAACCAAATAGGGCAAAGCCAGAGTGGTGAAATAATCTGTTGTCGAGCATGTGCAACAGTTGCAAGATGAACCTGAGCTGACAGAAGATTATGTGGACCTATGTGTAGGCACACAATATGACAGCAAGGATTAGCAATTAACGAATGCAAATTAGTGATTGTTCAATCCGGATCCAAAGTACAAATCACAGGTGCTGGCTAAGACGTGTCGAGACGTAGCGCAACAAGGTGAAAACAAAGGATGATGAAAAGAACTCACAGAACAGGCAAATAGTCCAGATTTTTCCTTTTTCCTGAATTTTTCTCGGAATTTTCCAAAAGGCTCTGGTAGGAATCAAAAATTTTTTCACTATTTTTTATATTTTTCCCTGAACAAGAATAAAAAAGATGCAACGACAAAAATAGGCTCCTACATCTGAGGTGGGATGTGGTCTATAGAAATACAGCACGTTCTCTGAAAAGCGTGCAAAAACTTTGACAATTTTTTTCTTTTTTTTCCTGAATTTTTTTGGCAATTTTGATGAAACCAAACAGGGCAAAGCCAAAGTGGTGAAACAATCTGTTGTTGAGCGTGGGTAACAGTTGCAAGATGAACCTGTGCTGACAGAAGAATATGTGGAGCTATGGGTAGGCACGTAATATGACAGCAAGGATTAGCAATTAACGAATGCAGATTAGCGATTGTTCAATCCGGATCCAAAGTACAAATCACAGGTGCTGGCTAAGACGTGTCGAGACGTAGCGTAACAAGGAGAAAACAAAGGATGATGGAAAGAACTCACAGAACAAGCAAATAGTCCAGATTTTTCCTTTTTCCAGAATTTTCCCTGGAATTTTCTAAGAGGCACTAATAGGAATCAATTTTTTTATTTTTTCACTATTTTTTTATATTTTTCTCTGAACAAGGATAAAAAAGATGCAACCACAAAAATTGGCACCTACAACTGAGGTGGGATGTGGTCTACAGAAATATAGCACGTTCTCTGAAAACATGCAAAAACTTTGACAATTTTTTTCTTTTTTTTCCTAAATTTTTATGGCAATTTTGATGAAACCAAACAGGGCAAAGCCAAAGTGGTGAAACAATCTGTTGTTGAGTGTGGGTAATAGTTGCAAGATGAACCGGTGCTGACAGAAGAATATGTGGAGCTATGGTTAGGCACACAATATGACAGCAAGGATTAGCAATTAACGAATGCAAATTAGTGATTGTTCAATCCGGATCCAAAGTACAAATCATAGGTGCTGGCTAAGACGTGTCGAGACGTAGCGCAACAAGGTGAAAACAAAGGACGATGGAGAGAACTCACATAACAAGCAAATAGTCCAGATTTTTCTTTTTTCCTGAATTTTTCTCGAAATTTCACAAAAGGCACCAGTAGGAATCAAATTTTTTTTATTTTTTCACTTTTTTTTATATTTTTCTCTGAACAAGGATAAAAAAAGATGCAACCACAAAAATTGGCACCTACAACTGAGGTGGGATGTGGTCTGCAGAAATACAACACGTTCTCTAAAAAGCGTGCAAAAACTTTGACAATTTTTTTCTTTTTTTTTCCTGAATTTTTTTTGGCAATTTTGATGAAACCAAATAGGGCAAAGCCAAAGTGGTGAAACAATCTGTTGTTGAGCGTGGGTAACAGTTGCAAGATGAACCTGTGCTGATAGAAGAATATGTGGAGCTATGGGTAGGCACGTAATATGACAGCAAGGATTAGCAATTAACGAATGCAGATTAGCGATTGTTCAATCCAGATCCAAAGTACAATTCACAGGTGCTGGCTAAGACGTGTCGAGACGTAGCGCAACAAGGAGAAAACAAAGGATGATGGAAAAAACTCACAGAACAAGCAAATAGTCTAGATTTTTCCTTTTTCATGAATTTTCCCTGGAATTTTCCAAGAGGCACTAGTAGGAATCAATTTTTTTTATTTTTTCACTATTTTTTTTATATTTTTCTCTGAACAAGGATAAAAAAGATGCAACCACAAAAATTGGCACCTACAACTGAGGTGGGATGTGGTCTACAGAAATACAACACGTTCTCTGAAAATAGTGCAAAAACTTTGACAATTTTTTTCTTTGTTTTTCCTGAATTTTTTTTGGTAATTTTGATGAAACCAAATAGGGCAAAGCCAAAGTGGTGAAATAATCTGTTGTTGAGCATGTGTAACAGTTGCAAGATGAACCTCTACTGACACAAGATTATGTGGAGCTATGTGTAGGCACACAATATGACAGCAAGGATTAGCAATTACCGAATGCAAATTAGTGATTGTTCAATCCGGATCCAAAGTACAAATCACAGGTGCTGGCTAAGACGTGTCGAGACGTAGCGCAACAAGGTGAAAACAATGGATGATGAAAAGAACTCACAGAATAGGCAAATAGTCTAGATTTTTCCTTTTTCCTGAATTTTTCCCGGAATTTTCCAAAAGGCTCTGGTAGGAATCAAAATTTTTTTCACTATTTTTTATATTTTTCTCTGAACAAGGATAAAAAAGATGCAACCACAAAAATAGGCACCTACAATTGATGTGGGATGTGGTCTACAGAAATACAGCACGTTCTCTGAAAAGCGTGCAAAAACTTTGACAGTTTTTTTATTTTTGTCATTTTTTTTGGCAATTTTGATGAAACCAAACAGGGGAAAGCTAAAGTGGTGAAACAATCTGTTGTTGAGCATGGGTAATAGTTGCAAGTGGAACCTGTGTTGACAGAAGAATATGTGGAGTTATGGGTAGGCACGTAATATGACAGCAAGGATTAGCAATTAACTAATGCAGATTAGCGATTGTTCAATCCAGATCCAAAGTACAAATCACAGGTGCTGGCTAAGACGTGTCGAGACGTAGCACAACAAGGAGAAAACAAAGGACGATGGAAAGAACTCACAGAACAAGCAAATAGTCCAGATTTTTCCTTTTTCTGAATTTTCCCTGGAATTTTCCAAGAGGCACTAGTAGGAATCAATTTTTTTATTTTTTCACTATTTTTTTATATTTTTCTCTGAACAAGGATAAAAAAGATGCAACCACAAAAATTGGCACCTACAACTGAGGTGGGATGTGGTCTACAGAAATACAGCACATTCTCTAAAAAACGTGCAAAAAGTTTGACAATTTTTTTCTTTGTTTTTCCTGAATTTTTTTGGCAATTTTGATGAAACCAAATAGGGCAAAGCCAAAATGGTGAAATAATCTGTTGTTGAGCATGTGTAACTGTTGCAAGATGAACCTGTGCTGACAGAAGAATATATGGAGCTATGTGTTGGCACACAATATGACAGCAAGGATTAGCAATTAGCGAATGCAAATTAGTGATTGTTCAATCCGGATCCAAAGTACAAATCACAGGTGCTGGCTAAGACGTGTCGAGACGTATCGCAACAAGGTGAAAACAAAGGACGATAGAGAGAACTCACAGAACAAGCAAATAGTCTAGATTTTTCATTTTTCCTGAATTTTTCCTAAAATTTCACAAAAGGCACTAGTAGGAATCAATTTTTTTTTATTTTTTCACTATTTTTTTATATTTTTCTCTGAACAAGGATAAAAAAAGATGCAACCACAAAAATTGGCACCTACAACTGAGGTGGGATGTGGTCTACAGAAATACAGCACGTTCTCTGAAAAGCGGGCAAAAACTTTGACAATTTTTTTCTTTATTTTCCTGAATTTTTTTGGCAATTTTGATGAAACCAAACAGGGCAAAGCCAAAGTGGTGAAATAATCTATTGTTGAGCATGGGTAACAGTTACAAGATGAACCTGTGCTCACAGAAGAATACTTGGAGCTATGGGTAGGCACACAATATGATAGCAAGGATTAGTAATTAACGAATGCAGATTAGCGATTGTTCAATCCGGATCCAAAGTACAAATAACAGGTGCTGGCTAAGACGTGTCGAGACGTAGCGCAACAAGGTGAAAACAAAGGAGATGGAAAGAACTCACAGAACAAGCAAATAGTCCAGATTTTTCCTTTTTCCTGAATTTTCCTCGGAATTTTCCAAAAGGCACTAGTAGGAATCAAATTTTTTTTATTTTTTCACTATTTTTTTTATATTTTTCTCTGAACAAGGATCAAAAAAGATGCAACCACAAAAATTGGCACCAACAACTGAGGTGGGATGTGGTCTACAGAAATACAGCACGTTCTCTGAAATGCGTGCAAAAACTTTGACAGTTTTTTTATTTTCGTGATTTTTTTCGCAATTTTGATGAAACCAAACAGGGGAAAGCCAAAGTGGTGAAACAATCTGTTGTTGAGCATGGGTAATAGTTGCAAGTGGAACCTGTGTTGACAGAAGAATATGTGGAGCTATGGGTAGGCACACAATATGACAGCAAGGATTAGCAATTAACGAATGCAGATTAGCGATTGTTCAATTTGGATCCAAAGTACAAATCACAGGTGCCAGCTAAGATGTGTCGAGACGTAGCGCAACAAGGTGAAAACAAAGGACGATGGAATGAACTCACACAACAAGCAAATAGTCCGGATTTTTCCTTTTTCCTGAATTTTTCCCGGAATTTTCCAAAAGACACTAGTAGGAATCAAAAAAAAATTCACTATTTTTTATATTTTTCTCTGAACAAGGATAAAAAAGATGTAACCACAAAAATTGGCACCTACAACTAAGGTGGGATGTGGTCTACAGAAATACAGCACATTCTCTAAAAAGCGTGCAAAAACTTTGACAATTTTTTTCTTTATTTTCCTGAATTTTTTTGGCAATTTTGATGAAACCAAACAGGGCAAAGCCAAAGTGGTGAAATAATCTATTGTTGAGCGTGGGTAACAGTTGCAAGATGAAGCTATGCTCACAGAAGAATATGTGGAGGTATGGGTAGGCACACAATATGACAGCAAGGATTAGTAATTAACGAATGCAGATTAGCGATTGTTCAATCCGGATCCAAAGTACAATTCACAGGTGCTAGCTAAGACGTGTCGAGACGTAGTGCAACAAGGTGAAAACAAAGCAGATGGAAAGAACTCACAGAACAAGCAAATAGTCCAGATTTTTCCTTTTTCCTGAATTTTACCCAGAATTTTCCAAAAGGCACTAGTAGGAATCAAAAAAAATTCACTATTTTTTTATATTTTTCACTATTTTTTTATATTTTTCACTAAACAAGGATCAAAAAAGATGCAACCACAAAAATTGGCACCAACAACTGAGGTGGGATGTGGTCCACAGAAATACAGCATGTTCTCTAAAAAGCGTGCAAAAACTTTGACAGTTTTTTTCCTGAATTTTTTTTGGCAATTTTGATGAAACTAAACAGGGCAAAGCCAAAGTGGTGAAACAATCTGTTGTTGAGCGTGGGTAACAGTTGCAAGATGAACCTGTGCTGACAGAAGAATATGTGGAGCTATGGGTAGGCATACAATATGATAGCAAGGATTAGCAATTAGCGAATGCAAATTAGCGATTGTTCAATCCGGATCCAAAGTACAAATCACAGGTGCTGGCTAAGACGTGTCGAGACGTAGCGCTACAAGGAGAAAATAAAGGACGATGGAAAGAACTCACAAAACAAGCAAATAGTCCAGATTTTTCCTTTTTCTGAATTTTCCCTGGAATTTTCCAAGAGGCACTAGTAGGAATCAATTTTTTTTATTTTTTCACTATTTTTTATATTTTTCTCTGAACAAGGATAAAAAAGATGCAACCACAAAAATTGGCACATACAACTGAGGTGGGATGTGGTCTACAGAAATACAGCACGTTCTCTGAAAAGCGTGCAAAAACTTTGACAATTTTTTTCTTTGTTTTTCCTGAATTTTTTTGGCAATTTTGATGAAACCAAACAGAGCAAAGCCAAAGTGGTAAAATAATCTGTTGTTGAGCATGTGTAACTGTTGCAAGATGAACCTGTGCTGACAGAAAAATATATGGAGCTATGTGTAGGCACACAATATGACAGCAAGGATTAGCAATTAACGAATGCAAATTAGTGATTGTTCAATCCGGATCCAAAGTACAAATCACAGGTGCTGGCTAAGACGTGTCGAGACGTAGCGCAACAAGGTGAAAACAAAGGATGATGAAAAGAACTCACAGAACAGGCAAATAGTCCAGATTTTTTCTTTTTCCTGAATTTTTCCCAGAATTTTCCAAAAGGCTCTGGTAGGAATCAAAAATTTTTTCACTATTTTTTATATTTTTCTCTGAACAAGGATAAAAAAGATGCAACCAAAAAAATAGGCACCTACAACTGAGGTGGGATGTGGTCTACAGAAATACAGCACGTTCTCTGAAAAGCGTGCAAAAACTTTGACAATTTTTTTCTTTTTTTTCCTGAATTTTTTTGGCAATTTTGATGAAACCAAACAGGGCAAAGCCAAAGTGGTGAAACAATCTGTTGTGGAGCGTGGGTAACAGTTGCAAGATGAACCTGTGCTGACAGAAGAATATGTGGAGCTATGGGTTGGAAAGTAATATGACAGCAAGGATTAGCAATTAGCGAATGCAGATTAGCGATTGTTCAATCCGGATCCAAAGTACAAATCACAGGAGCTGGCTAAGACGTGTCGAGACGTAGCGCAACAAGGAGAAAATAAAGGACGATGGAAAGAACTCACAGAACAAGCAAATAGTCCAGATTTTTCCTTTTTCCTGAATTTTCCCTGGAATTTTCCAAGAGGCACTAGTAGGAATCAATTTTTTTTATTTTTTCACTATTTTTTTATATTTTTCTCTGAACAAGGATAAAAAAGATGCAACCACAAAAATTGGCACATACAACTGAGGTGGGATGTGGTCTACAGAAATACAGCACGTTCTCTGAAAAGCGTGCGAAAACTTTGACAATTTTTTTCTTTGTTTTTCCTGAATTTTTTTGGCAATTTAGATGAAACCAAACAGGGCAAAGCCAAAGTGGTGAAATAATCTGTTGTTGAGCATGTGTAACAGTTGTAAGATGAACCTGTGCTGACAGAATAATATATGGAGCTATGTGTAGGCACACAATATGACAGCAAGGATTAGCAATTAACGAATGCAAATTAGTGATTGTTCAATCCGGATCCAAAGTACAAATCACAGGTGCTGGCTAAGACGTGTCGAGACGTAGCGCAACAAGGTGAAAACAAAGGATGATGAAAAGAACTCACAGAACAGGCAAATAGTCCAGATTTTTCCTTTTTCCTGAATTTTTTCTGGAATTTTCCAAAAGGCTCTGGTAGGAATCAAAATTTTTTTCACTATTTTTTATATTTTTCTCTGAACAAGGATAAAAAAGATGCAACCACAAAAATAGGCACCTACAACTGAGGTGGGATGTGGTCTACAGAAATACAACACGTTCTCTGAAAAGCATGCAAAAACTTTTACAATTTTTTTCTTTTTTTTCCTGAATTTTTTTGGCAATTTTGATGAAACCAAACAGGGCAAAGCCAAAGTGGTGAAACAATATGTTGTTGAGCGTGGGTAACAGTTGCAAGATGAACCTGTGCTGACAGAAGAATATGTGGAGCTATGGGTAGGCACGTAATATGACAGCAAGGATTAGCAATTAGGGAATGTAGATTAGCGATTGTTCAATCCGGATCCAAAGTACAAATCACAGGTGCTGGCTAAGACGTGTCGAGACGTAGCGCAACAAGGAGAAAACAAAGGACGATGGAAAGAACTCACAGAACAAGCAAATAGTTCAGATTTTTCCTTTTTTCTGAATTCTCCCTAGAATTTTCCAAGAGGCACTAGTAGGAATCAATTTTTTTTATTTTTTCACTATTTTTTAATATTTTTCTCTGAACAAGGATAAAAAAGATGCAACCACAAAAATTGGCTCCTACAACTGAGGTGGGATGTGGTCTACAGAAATACAACACGTTCTCTGAAAAGCATGCAAAAACTTTGACAATTTTTTTCTTTGTTTTTCCTGAATTTTTTTTTGGCAATTTTGATGAAACCAAACAGGGCAAAGCCAAAGTGGTGAAATAATCTGTTGTTGAGCATGTGTAACAGTTGCAAGATGAAAATGTGCAGACAGAAGAATATGTGGAGCTATGTGTAGGCACACAATATGACAGCAAGGATTAGCAATTAACGACTGCAAATTAGTGATTGTTCAATCCGGATCCAAAGTACAAATCATAGGTGCTGGCTAAGACGTGTCGAGACGTAGCGCAACAAGGTGAAAACAAAGGACGATGGAGAGAACTCACAGAACAAGCAAATAGTCCAGATTTTTCCTTTTTCCTGAATTTTTCCTAAAATTTCACAAAAGGCACTAGTAGGAATCAAATTTTTTTTATTTTTTCACTATTTTTTTATATTTTTCTCTGAACAAGGATAAAAAAGATGTAACCACAAAAATTGGCACATACAATTGAGGTGGGATGTGGTCTACAGAAATACAGCACGTTCTCTGAAAAGCACGCAAAAACTTTTACAATTTTTTTCTTTTTTTTTCCTAAATTTTTTTGGCAATTTTGATGAAACCAAACAGGGCAAAGCCAAAGTGGTGAAACAATCTGTTGTTGAGCGTGGGTAACAGTTGCAAGATGAACCTGTGCTGACAGAAGAATATGTGGAGCTATGGGTAGGCACGTAATATGACAACAAGGATTAGCAATTAGGGAATGTAGATTAGCGATTGTTCAATCCGGATCCAAAGTACAAATCATAGGTGCTGGCTAAGACGTGTCGAGACGTAGCGCAACAAGGAGAAAACAAAGGACGATGGAAAGAACTCACAGAACAAGCAAATAGTCCAGATTTTTCCTTTTTTCTGAATTCTCCCTAGAATTTTCCAAGAGGCACTAGTAGGAATCAATTTTTTTTATTTTTTCACTATTTTTTAATATTTTTCTCTGAACAAGGATAAAAAAGATGCAACCACAAAAATTGGCACCTACAACTGAGGTGGGATGTGGTCTACAGAAATACAACACGTTCTCTGAAAAGCATGCAAAAACTTTGACAATTTTTTTCTTTGTTTTTCCTGAATTTTTTTGGCAATTTTGAAGAAACCAAACAGGGCAAAGCCAAAGTGGTGAAATAATCTATTGTTGAGCATGTGTAACAGTTGCAAGATGAAAATGTGCAGACAGAAGAATATGTGGAGCTATGTGTAGGCACACAATATGACAGCAAGGATTAGCAATTAACGACTGCAAATTAGTGATTGTTCAATCCGGATCCAAAGTACAAATCACAGGTGCTGGCTAAGACGTGGCGAGACGTAGCGCAACAAGGTGAAAACAAAGGACGATGGAGAGAACTCACAGAACAAGCAAATAGTCCAGATTTTACCTTTTTCCTGAATTTTTCCTAAAATTTCACAAAAGGCACTAGTAGGAATCAATTTTTTTTTTATTTTTTCACTATTTTTTTATATTTTTCTCTGAACAAGGATAAAAAAGATGCAACCACAAAAATTGGCACATACAATTGAGGTGGGATGTGGTCTACAGAAATACAGCACGTTCTCTGAAAAGCATGCAAAAACTTTTACAATTTTTTTGTTTTTTTTCCTAAATTTTTTTGGCAATTTTGATGAAACCAAACAGGGCAAAGCCAAAGTGGTGAAACAATCTGTTGTTGAGCGTGGGTAACAGTTGCAAGATGAACCTGTGCTGACAGAAGAATATGTGGAGCTATGGGTAGGCACGTAATATGACAGCAAGGATTAGCAATTAGGGAATGTAGATTAGCGATTGTTCAATCCGGATCCAAAGTACAAATCACAGGTGTTGGCTAAGACGTGTCGAGACGTAGCGCAACAAGGAGAAAACAAAGGACGATGGAAAGAACTCACAGAACAAGCAAATAGTCCAGATTTTTCCTTTTTTCTGAATTCTCCCTAGAATTTTCCAAGAGGCACTAGTAGGAATCAATTTTTTTTATTTTTCCACTATTTTTTAATATTTTTCTCTGAACAAGGATAAAAAAGATGCAACCACAAAAATTGGCACCTACAACTGAGGTGGGATGTGGTCTACAGAAATACAGCACGTTCTCTGAAAAGCGTGCAAAAACTTTGACAATTTTTTTCTTTGTTTTTCCTGAATTTTTTTGGCAATTTTGATGAAACCAAACAGGGCAAAGCCAAAGTGGTGAAATAATCTGTTGTTGAGCATGTGTAACAGTTGCAAGATGAACCTGTGCAGACAGAAGAATATGTGGAGCTATGTGTAGGCACACAATATGACAGCAAGGATTAGCAATTAACGACTGCAAATTAGTGATTGTTCAATCCGGATCCAAAGTACAAATCACAGGTGCTGGCTAAGACGTGTCGAGACGTAGCGCAACAAGGTGAAAACAAAGGACGATGGAGAGAACTCACAGAACAAGCAAATAGTCCAGATTTTCCTTTTTCCTGAATTTTTCCTAAAATTTCACAAAAGGCACTAGTAGGAATCAAATTTTTTTTATTTTTTCACTATTTTTTTATATTTTTCTCTGAACATGGATAAAAAAGATGCAACCACAAAAATTGGCACATACAATTGAGGTGGGATGTGGTCTACAGAAATACAGCACGTTCTCTGAAAAGCGTGCAAAAACTTTGACAATTTTTTTCTTTATTTTCCTGAATTTTTTTGGCAATTTTGATGAAACCAAACAGGGCAAAGCCAAAGTGGTGAAATAATCTATTGTTGAGCGTGGGTAACAGTTGCAAGATGAACCTGTGCTCACAGAAGAATATGTGGAGCTATGGGTAGGCACACAATATGACAGCAAGGATTAGTAATTAATGAATGCAGATTAGCGATTGTTCAATCCGATCCAAAGTACAAATCACAGGTGCTGGCTAAGACGTGTTGAGACGTAGCGCAACAAGGTGAAAACAAAGGAGATGGAAAGAACTCACAGAACAAGCAAATAGTCCAGATTTTTCCTTTTTCCTGAATTTTCCCCAGAATTTTCCAAAAGGCACTAGTAGGAATCAATTTTTTTTTATTTTTTCACTTTTTTTTATTTTTTCACTAAACAAGGATAAAAAAAGATGCAACGACAAAAATTGACACCAACAACTAAGGTGGGATGTGGTCTACAGAAATACAGCACGTTCTCTGAAAAGCGTGCAAAAACTTTGATAGTTGTTTTTTTATTTTTGTGATTTTTTTGGCAATTTTGATGAAACCAAACAGGGGAAAGCCAAAGTGGCGAAACAATCTGTTGTTGAGCATGGGTAATAGTTGCAAGTGGAACCTGTGTTGACAGAAGAATATGTGGAGCTATGGGTAGGCACACAATATGACAGCAAGGATTAGCAATTAACGAATGCAGATTAGCGATTGTTCAATCCAGATCCAAAGTACAAATCACAGGTGCCAGCTAAGATGTGTCGAGACGTAGCGCAACAAGGTGAAAACAAAGGACGATGGAATGAACTCACAAAACAAACAAATAGTCCAAATTTTTCCTTTTTTCTGAATTTTCCCTAGAATTTTCCAAGAGGCACTAGTAGGAATCAATTTTTTTTTATTTTTTCACTATTTTTTTTATATTTTTCTCTGAACAAGGATAAAAAAGATGCAACCACAAAAATTGCACCTACAACTGAGGTGGGATGTGGTCTACAGAAATACAGCACGTTCTCTGAAAAGCGTGCAAAAACTTTAACAATTTTTTTCTTTTTTTTCCTAAATTTTTTTGGCAATTTTGATGAAACCAAACAGGGCGAACCCAAAGTGGTGAAACAATCTATTGTTGAGTGTGGGTAATAGTTGCAAGATGAACCGGTGCTGACAGAAGAATATGTGGAGCTATGGTTAGGCACACAATATGATAGCAAGGATTAGCAATTAACGAATGCAAATTAGTGATTGTTCAATTCGGATCCAAAGTACAAATCACAGGTGCTGGCCAAGACGTGTCGAGACATAGCGCAATAAGGTGAAAACAAAGGACGATGGAGAGAACTCACAGAACAAGCAAATAGTCCATATTTTTCCTTTTTCCTGAATTTGTCCCGAAATTTCACAAAAGGCACCAGTAGGAATAAAAATTTTTTTTATTTTTTCACTATTTTTTTATATTTTTCTCTAAACAAGGATAAAAAAAGATGCCACCACAAAAATTGGCACCTACAACTGAGGTGGGATGTGGTCTGCAAAAATACAACACATTCTCTGAAAAGCGTGCAAAAATTTTGACAATTTTTTTCTTTTTTTTCCTAAATTTTTTTGGCAATTTTGATGAAACCAAACAGGGCAAAGCCAAAGTGGTGAAACAATCTATTGTTGAGCGTGGGTAACAGTTGCAAGATGAACCTGTGCTGATAGAAGAATCTGTGGAGCTATGGGTAGGCACATAATGTGAGAACTAGGATTAGCAATTAACGAATGCAGATTAGTTATTGTTCAATCCGGATCCAAAGTATAAATCACAGGTGCTGGCTAAGACGTGTCGAGACGTAGCGCAACAAGGTGAAAACAAATGACGATGGAAAGAACTCACAGAACAAGCAAATAGTCCGGATTTTTCCTTTTTCCTGAATTTTTCCCGAAATTTTCCAAAAGGCACTAGTAGGAATAAAAAAATCACTATTTTTTTATATTTTTCTCTGAACAAGGATAAAAAAGATGCAACCACAAAAATTGGCACCTACAACTGAGGTGGGATGTGGTCTACGGAAATACAGCACGTTCTCTGAAAAGCGTGCAAAAACTTTGACAATTTTTTCTTTTTTTTTCCTGAATTTTTTTAGCAATTTTGATGAAACCATACAGGGCAAAGCCAAAGTGGTGAAACAATCTGTTTTTGAGTGTGGGTAATAGTTGCAAGATGAACCGGTGCTGACAGAAGAATATGTGGAGCTATGGTTAGGCACACAATATGACAGCAAGGATTAGCAATTAACGAATGCAAATTAGTGATTGTTCAATCCGGATCCAATGTACAAATCACATGTGCTGGCTAAGACGTGTCGAGACGTAGCGCAACAAACAAAGGACGATGGAGAGAACTCACAGAACAAGCAAATAGTCCAGATTTTTCCTTTTTCCTGAATTTTTCCTGAAATTTCACAAAAGGCACTAGTAGGAATCAAATTTTTTTTATTTTTTCACTATTTTTTTATATTTTTCTCTGAACAAGGATAAAAAAAGATGCAACCACAAAAATTGGACCTACAACTGAGGTGGGATGTGGTCTACAGAAATACAGCACGTTCTCTGAAAAGCGTGCAAAAACAGGGCGAACCCAAAGTGGTGAAACAATCTGTTGTTGAGTGTGGGTAATAGTTGCAAGATGAACCGGTGCTGACAAAAGAATATGTGGAGCTATGGTTAGGCACACAATATGATAGCAAGGATTAGCAATTAACGAATGCAAATTAGTGATTGTTCAATTCGGATCCAAAGTACAAATCACAGGTGCTGGCCAAGACGTGTCGAGACATAGCGCAATAAGGTGAAAACAAAGGACGATGGAGAGGACTCATAGAACAAGCAAATTATCCATATTTTTCCTTTTTCCTGAATTTTTCCCGAAATTTCACAAAAGGCACCAGTAGGAATCAAATTTTTTTTATTTTTTCACTATGTTTTATATTTTTCTCTAAACAAGGATAAAAAAAGATGCCACCACAAAAATTGGCACCTACAAATGAGGTGGGATGTGGTCTGCAGAAATACAACACATTCTCTGAAAACCGTGCAAAAATTTTGACAATTTTTTTCTTTTTTTTCCTAATTTTTTTTGGCAATTTTGATGAAACCAAACAGGGCAAAGCCAAAGTGGTGAAACAATCTATTGTTGAATGTGGGTAACAGTTGCAAGATGAACCTGTGCTGACAGAAGAATATGTGGAGCTATGGGTAGGCACGCAATATGACAGCAAGGATTAGCAATTAACGAATGCAGATTAGCGATTGTTCAATCCGGATCCAAAGTACAAATCACAGGTGCTGGCTAAGACGTGTCGAGACGTAGCGCAACAAGGAGAAAACAAAGGACGATGGAAAGAACTCACAGGACAAGCAAATAGTCCAGATTTTTCCTTTTTCTTGAATTTGCCCTGGAATTTTCCAAAAGGCACTAGTAGGAATCAATTTTTTTATTTTTTCACTATTTTTTAATATTTTTCTCTGAACAAGGATCGAAAAAGATGCAACCGCAAAAATTTTCACCTATAACTGAGGTGGGATGTGGTCTACAGAAATACAGCACGTTCTCTGAAAAGCGTGCAAAAACTTTGACAATTTTTTTCTTTGTTTTTCCTGAATTTTTTTTGGCAATTTTGATGAAACGAAACAGGGCAAAGCCAAAGTGGTGAAACAATCTATTGTTGAGCGTGGGTAACAGTTGCAAGATGAACCTGTGCTGACAGAAGAATATGTGGAGCTATGGGTAGGCACATAATATGAGAACTAGGATTAGCAATTAACGAATGCAGATTAGTTATTGTTCAATCCGGATCCAAAGTATAAATCACAGGTGCTGGCTGAGACGTGTCGAGACGTAGCGCAACAAGGTGAAAACAAATGACGATGGAAAGAACTCACAGAACAAGCAAATAGTCCGGATTTTTCCTTTTTCCTGAATTTTTCCCGAAATTTTCCAAATGGCACTAGTAGGAATAAAAAAATCACTATTTTTTTATATTTTTCTCTGAACAAGGATAAAAAAGATGCAACCACAAAAATTGGCACCTACAACTGAGGTGGGATGTGGTCTACGGAAATACAGCACGTTCTCTGAAAAGCGTGCAAAAACTTTGACAATTTTTTTCTTTTTTTTCCTGAATTTTTTTAGCAATTTTGATGAAACCAAACAGGGCAAAGCCAAAGTGGTGAAACAATCTGTTTTTGAGTGTGGGTAATAGTTGCAAGATGAACCGGTGCTGACAGAAGAATATGTGGAGCTATGGTTAGGCACACAATATGACAGCAAGGATTAGCAATTAACGAATGCAAATTAGTGATTGTTCAATCCGGATCCAAAGTACAAATCACATGTGCTGGCTAAGACGTGTCGAGACGTAGCGCAACAAACAAAGGACGATGGAGAGAACTCACAGAACAAGCAAATAGTCCAGATTTTTCCTTTTTCCTGAATTTTTCCTGAAATTTCACAAAAGGCACCAGTAGGAATCAAATTTTTTTTATTTTTCCACTATTTTTTTATATTTTTTCTCTAAACAAGGATAAAAAAAAGATGCCACCACAAAAATTGGCACCTACAAATGAGGTGGGATGTGGTCTGCAGAAATACAACACATTCTCTGAAAAGCGTGCAAAAATTTTGACAATTTTTTTCTTTGTTTTTCCTGAATTTTTTTGGCAATTTTGATGAAACGAAACAGGGCAAAGCCAAAGTGGTGAAACAATCTATTGTTGAGCGTGGGTAACAGTTGCAAGATGAACCTGTGCTGACAGAAGAATATGTGGAGCTATGGGTAGGCACGCAATATGACAGCAAGGATTAGCAATTAATGAATGCTGATTAGCGATTGTTCAATCCGGATCCAAAGTACAAATCACAGGTGCTGGCTAAGACGTGTCGAGACGTAGCGCAACAAGGAGAAAACAAAGAACGATGGAAAGAACTCACAGAACAAGCAGATAGTCCGGATTTTTCCTTTTTCCTGAATTTTTTCCAGAATTTTCCAAAAGGCACTAGTAGGAATCAAATTTTTTTATTTTTTCACTATTTTTTTATATTTTTCTCTGAACAAGGATAAAAAAGATGCAACCACAAAAATTGGCACCTACAACTGTGGTGGGATGTGGTCTACAGAAATACAACACGTTCTCTGAAAACCGTGAAAAAACTTTGATAATTTTTTTTCTTTATTTTCCTGAATTTTTTTGGCAATTTTGATGAAACCAAACAGGGCAAAGCCAAAGTGGTGAAACAATCTGTTGTTGAGCGTGGGTAACAGTTGCAAGATGAACCTGTGCTGACAGAAGAATATGTAGAGCTATGGGTAGGCACACAGTATGACAGCATGGATTAGCGATTAACGAATGCAGATTAGTGATTGTTCAATCCGGATCCAAAGTACAAATCACAGGTGCTAGCTAAGACGTGTCGAGACGTAGCGCAACAAGGTGAAAACAAATGACGATGGAAAGAACTCACAGAACAAGCAAATAGTCCAGATTTTTCCTTTTTCCTGAATTTTTCCCGGAATTTTCCAAAAGGCACTAGTAGGAATCAAAAAAAATTCACTATTTTTTATATTTTTCTCTGAACAAGGATAAAAAAGACGCAACCACAAAAATTGGCACATACAACTGAGGTGGGATGTGGTCTACGGAAATACAGCATGTTCTCTGAAAAGCGTGCAAAAACTTTGACAATTTTTTTCTTTTTTTTTCCTGATTTTTTTGGCAATTTTGATGGAACCAAACAGGGCAAAGCCAAAGTGGTGAAATAATCTGTTGTTGAGCGTGGGTAACAGTTCCAAGATGAACCTATGCTGACAGAAGAATATGTGGACCTATGGGTAGGCACGTAATATGACAGCAAGGATTAGCAATTAATGAATGCAAATTAGCGATTGTTCAATAGGGATCCAAAGTATAAATCACAGGTGCTAGCTAAGACGTGTCGAGACGTAGCGCAACAAGGTGAAAACAAATGACGATGGAAAGAACTCACAGAACAAGCAAATAGTCCGGATTTTTCCTTTTTCCTGAATTTTTCCCGAAATTTTCCAAAAGGCACTAGTAGGAATAAAAAAATCACTATTTTTTTATATTTTTCTCTGAACAAGGATAAAAAAGATGCAACCACAAAAATTGGCACCTACAACTGAGGTGGGATGTGGTCTACGGAAATACAGCACGTTCTCTGAAAAGCGTGCAAAAACTTTGACAATTTTTTTCTTTTTTTCCTAAATTTTTTTAGCAATTTTGATGAAACCAAACAGGGCAAAGCCAAAGTGGTGAAACAATCTATTTTTGAGTGTGGGCAATAGTTGCAAGATGAACCGGTGCTGACAGAAGAATATGTGGAGCTATGGTTAGGCACACAATATGACAGCAAGGATTAGCAATTAACGAATGCAAATTAGTGATTGTTCAATCCGGATCCAATGTACAAATCACAGGTGCTGGCTAAGACGTGTCGAGACGTAGCGCAACAAGGAGAAAACAAAGGACGATGGAAAGAACTCACAGAACAAGCAAATAGTCCAGATTTTTCCTTTTTCTTGAATTTGCCCTGGAATTTTCCAAAAGGCACTAGTAGGAATCATTTTTTTTTATTTTTTCACTATTTCTTAATATTTTTCTCTGAACAAGGATCGAAAAAGATGCAACCGCAAAAATTTTCACCTACAACTGAGGTGGGATGTGGTCTACAGAAATACAGCACGTTCTCTGAAAAGCGTGCAAAAACTTTGACAATTTTTTTCTTTGTTTTTCCTGAATTTTTTTGGCAATTTTGATGAAACGAAACAGGGCAAAGCCAAAGTGGTGAAACAATCTATTGTTGAGCGTGGGTAACAGTTGCAAGATGAACCTGTGCTGACAGAAGAATATGTGGAGCTATGGGTAGGCACGCAATATGACAGCAAGGATTAGCAATTAACGAATGCAGATTAGCGATTGTTCAATCCGGATCCAAAGTACAAATCACAGGTGCTGGCTAAGACGTGTCGAGACGTAGCGCAACAAGGAGAAAACAAAGGACGATGGAAAAAACTCATAGAACAAGCAGATAGTCCGGATTTTTCCTTTTTCCTGAATTTTTTCCAGAATTTTCCAAAAGGCACTAGTAGGAATCAAATTTTTTTTTATTTTTTCACTATTTTTTATATTTTTCTCTGAACAAGGATAAAAAAGATGCAACCACAAAAATTGGCACCTACAACTGTGGTGGGATGTGGTCTACAGAAATACAACACGTTCTCTGAAAACCGTGAAAAAACTTTGATAATTTTTTTTCTTTATTTTCCTGAATTTTTTTGGCAATTTTGATGAAACCAAACAGGGCAAAGCCAAAGTGGTGAAACAATCTGTTGTTGAGCGTGGGTAACAGTTGCAAGATAAACCTGTGCTGACAGAAGAATATGTAGAGCTATGGGTAGGCACACAGTATGACAGCATGGATTAGCGATTAACGAATGCAGATTAGTGATTGTTCAATCCGGATCCAAAGTACAAATCACAGGTGCTAGCTAAGACGTGTCGAGACGTAGCGCAACAAGGTGAAAACAAATGACGATGGAAAGAACTCACAGAACAAGCAAATAGTCCAGATTTTTCCTTTTTCCTGAATTTTTCCGGGAATTTTCCAAAAGGCACTAGTAGGAATCAAAAAAAATTCACTATTTTTTTATATTTTTCTCTGAACAAGGATAAAAAAGATGCAACCACAAAAATTGGCACCTACAACTGAGGTGGGATGTGGTCTACGGAAATACAGCATGTTCTCTGAAAAGCGTGCAAAAACTTTGACAATTTTTTTCTTTTTTTTTCCTGATTTTTTTGGCAATTTTGATGGAACCAAACAGGGCAAAGCCAAAGTGGTGAAATAATCTGTTGTTGAGCGTGGGTAACAGTTCCAAGATGAACCTATGCTGACAGAAGAATATGTGGAGCTATGGGTAGGCACGTAATATGACAGCAAGGATTAGCAATTAATGAATGCAAATTAGCGATTGTTCAATAGGGATCCAAAATATAAATCACAGGTGCTAGCTAAGACGTGTCGAGACGTAGCGCAACATGGTGAAAACAAATGACGATGGAAAGAACTCACAGAACAAGCAAATAGTCCGGATTTTTCCTTTTTCCTAAATTTTTCCCGAAATTTTCCAAAAGGCACTAGTCGGAATAAAAAAATCACTATTTTTTTTATATTTTTCTCTGAACAAGGATAAAAAAGATGCAACCACAAAAATTGGCACCTACAACTGAGGTGGGATGTGGTCTACGGAAATACAGCACGTTCTCTGAAAAGCGTGCAAAAACTTTGACAATTTTTTTCTTTTTTTTCCTGAATTTTTTTAGCAATTTTGATGAAACCAAACAGGGCAAAGCCAAAGTGGTGAAACAATCTGTTTTTGAGTGTGGGTAATAGTTGCAAGATGAACCGGTGCTGACAGAAGAATATGTGGAGCTATGGTTAGGCACACAATATGACAGCAAGGATTAGCAATTAACGAATGCAAATTAGCGATTGTTCAATCCGGATCCAAAGTACAAATCACAGGTGCTGGCTAAGACGTGTCGAGACGTAGCGCAACAAGGAGAAAAAAAGGACGATGGAAAGAACTCACAGAACAAGCAAATAGTCCAGATTTTTCCTTTTTCTTGAATTTGCCCTGGAATTTTCCAAAAGGCACTAGTAGGAATCATTTTTTTTATTTTTTTACTATTTCTTAATATTTTTCTCTGAACAAGGATCGAAAAAGATGCAACCGCAAAAATTTTCACCTACAACTGAGGTGGGATGTGGTCTACAGAAATACAGCACGTTCTCTGAAAAGCGTGCAAAAACTTTGACAATTTTTTTCTTTGTTTTTCCTGAATTTTTTTGGCAATTTTGATGAAACGGAACAGGGCAAAGCCAAAGTGGTGAAACAATCTATTGTTGAGCGTGGGTAACAGTTGCAAGATGAACCTGTGCTGACAGAAGAATATGTGGAGCTATGGGTAGGCACGCAATATGACAGCAAGGATTAGCAAATAACGAATGCAGATTAGCGATTGTTCAATCCGGATCCAAAGTACAAATCACAGGTGCTGGCTAAGACGTGTCGAGACATAGCGCAACAAGGAGAAAACAAAGGACGATGGAAAGAACTCACAGAACAAGCAGATAGTCCGGATTTTTCCTTTTTCCTGAATTTTTTCCAGAATTTTCCAAAAGGCACTAGTAGGAATCAATTTTTTTATTTTTTCACTATTTTTTTATATTTTTCTCTGAACAAGGATAAAAAAGATGCAACCACAAAAATTGGCACCTACAACTGTGGTGGGATGTGGTCTACAGAAATACAACACGTTCTCTGAAAACCGTGAAAAAACTTTGATAATTTTTTTTCTTTATTTTCCTGAATTTTTTTGGCAATTTTGATGAAACCAAACAGGGCAAAGCCAAAGTGGTGAAACAATCTGTTGTTGAGCGTGGGTAACAGTTGCAAGATGAACCTGTGCTGACAGAAGAATATGTAGAGCTATGGGTAGGCACACAGTATGACAGCATGGATTAGCGATTAACGAATGCAGATTAGTGATTGTTCAATCCGGATCCAAAGTACAAATCACAGGTGCTAGCTAAGACGTGTCGAGACGTAGCGCAACAAGGTGAAAACAAATGACGATGGAAAGAACTCACAGAACAAGCAAATAGTCCAGATTTTTCCTTTTTCCTGGATTTTTCCCGGAATTTTCCAAAAGGCACTAGTAGGAATAAAAAAAAATTCACTATTTTTTTATATTTTTCTCTGAACAAGGATAAAAAAGATGCAACCACAAAAATTGGCACCTACAACTGAGGTGGGATGTGGTCTACGGAAATACAGCATGTTCTCTGAAAGCGTGCAAAAACTTTGACAATTTTTTTCTTTTTTTTCCTGATTTTTTTGGCAATTTTGATGGAACCAAACAGGGCAAAGCCAAAGTGGTGAAATAATCTGTTGTTGAGCGTGGGTAACAGTTCCAAGATGAACCTATGCTGACAGAAGAATATGTGGAGCTATGGGTACGCACGTAATATGACAGCAAGGATTAGCAATTAATGAATGCAAATTAGCGATTGTTCAATAGGGATCCAAAGTATAAATCACAGGTGCTAGCTAAGACGTGTCGAGACGTAGCGCAACAAGGTGAAAACAAATGACGATGGAAAGAACTCACAGAACAAGCAAATAGTCCGGATTTTTCCTTTTTCCTGAATTTTTCCCGAAATTTTCCAAAAGGCACTAGTAGGAATAAAAAAATCACTATTTTTTTATATTTTTCTCTGAACAAGGATAAAAAAGATGCAACCACAAAAATTGGCACCTACAACAGAGGTGGGATGTGGTCTACGGAAATACAGCACGTTCTCTGAAAAGCGTGCAAAAACTTTGACAATTTTTTTCTTTTTTTTCCTGAATTTTTTTAGCAATTTTGATGAAACCAAACAGGGCAAAGCCAAAGTGGTGAAACAATCTGTTTTTGAGTGTGGGTAATAGTTGCGAGATGAACCGGTGCTGACAGAAGAATATGTGGAGCTATGGTTAGGCACACAATATGACAGCAAGGATTAGCAATTAACGAATGCAAATTAGCGATTGTTAAATCCGGATCCAAAGTACAAATCACAGGTGCTGGCTAAGACGTGTCGAGACGTAGCGCAACAAGGAGAAAACAAAGGACGATGGAAAGAACTCACAGAACAAGCAAATAGTCCAGATTTTTCCTTTTTCTTGAATTTGCCCTGGAATTTTCCAAAAGGCACTAGTAGGAATCAATTTTTTTTATTTTTTCACTATTTCTTAATATTTTTCTCTGAACAAGGATCGAAAAAGATGCAACCGCAAAAATTTTCACCTACAACTGAGGTGGGATGTGGTCTACAGAAATACAGCACGTTCTCTGAAAAGCGTGCAAAAACTTTGACAATTTTTTTCTTTGTTTTTCCTGAATTTTTTTGGCAATTTTGATGAAACGAAACAGGGCAAAGCCAAAGTGGTGAAACAATCTGTTGTTGAGCGTGGGTAACAGTTGCAAGATGAACCTGTGCTGATAGAAGAATATGTGGAGCTATGGGTAGGCACACAATATGACAACTAGGATTAGCAATTAACGAATGCAGATTAGTGATTGTTCAATCCGGATCCAAAGTACAAATCACAGGTGCTAGCTAAGACGTGTCGAGACGTAGCGCAACGAGGTGAAAACAAATGACGATGGAAAGAACTCACAGAACAAGCAGATAGTCCAGATTTTTCCTTTTTCTTGAATTTGCCCTGGAATTTTCCAAAAGGCACTAGTAGGAATCAATTTTTTTTTATTTTTTCACTATTTTTTAATATTTTTCTCCGAACAAGGATCGAAAAAGATGCAACCGAAAAATTTTCACCTACAACTGAGGTGGGATGTGGTCTACAGAAATACAGCACGTTCTCTGAAAAGCGTGTAAAAACTTTGACAATTTTTTTCTTTGTTTGTCCTGAATTTTTTTGGCAATTTTGATGAAACGAAACAGGGCAAAGCCAAAGTGGTTAAACAATCTATTGTTGAGCGTGGGTAACAGTTGCAGGATGAACCTGTGCTGACAGAAGAATATGTGGAGCTATGGGTAGGCACGCAATATGACAGCAAGGATTAGCAATTAACGAGTACAGATTAGCGATTGTTCAATCCGGATCCAAAGTACAAATCACAGGTGCTGGCTAAGACGTGTCGAGACGTAGCGCAACAAGGAGAAAACAAAGGACGATGGAAAGAACTCACAGAACAAGCAGATAGTCCGGATTTTTCCTTTTTCTTGAATTTGCCCTGGAATTTTCCAAAAGGCACTAGTAGGAATCAATTTTTTTTTTATTTTTTCACTATTTTTTAATATTTTTCTCTGAACAAGGATCGAAAAAGATGCAACCGCAAAAATTTTCACCTACAACTGAAGTGGGATGTGGTCTACAGAAATACAGCACGTTCTCTGAAAAGCGTGCAAAAACTTTGACAATTTTTTTCTTTGTTTTTCCTGAATTTTTTTGGCAATTTTGATGAAACGAAACAGGGGAAAGCCAAAGTGGTGAAACAATCTGTTGCTGAGCGTGGGTAACAGTTGCAAGATGAACCTGTGCTGATAGAAGAATATGTGGAGCTATGGGTAGGCACACAATATGACAACTAGGATTAGCAATTAACGAATGCAGATTAGTGATTGTTCAATCCGGATCCAAAGTACAAATCACAGGTGCTAGCTAAGACGTGTCGAGACGTAGCGCAACAAGGTGAAAACAAATAACGATGGAAAGAACTCACAGAACAAGCAAATAGTCCAGATTTTTCCTTTTTCCTGAATTTTTCCCGGAATTTTCCAAAAGGCACTAGTAGGAATCAAAAAAAATTCACTATTTTTTTATATTTTTCTCTGAACAAGGATAAAAAAGATGCAACCACAAAAATTGGCACCTACAACTGAGGTGGGATGTGGTCTACGGAAATACAGCATGTTCTCTGAAAAGCGTGCAAAAACTTTGACAATTTTTTTCTTTTTTTTCCTAAATTTTTTTAGCAATTTTGATGAAACCAAACAGGGCAAAGCCAAAGTGTTGAAACAATCTGTTGTTGAGCGTGGGTAACAGTTGCAAGATGAACCTGTGCTGATAGAAGAATATGTGGAGCTATGGGTAGGCACACAATATGACAGCAAGGATTAGCAATTAACGAATGCAGATTAGCGATTGTTCAATCCGGATCCAAAGTACAAATCACAGGTGCTGGCTAAGAGGTGTCGAGACATAGCGCAACAAGGAGAAAACAAAGGACGATGGAAAGAACTCACAGAACAAGCAAATAGTCCAGATTTTTCCTTTTTCCTGAATTTTCCCCGGAATTTTCCAAAAGGCACTAGTAGGAATCAATTTTTTTATTTTTTCACTATTTTTTTATATTTTTCTCTGAACAAGGATCAAAAAAGATGCAACCACAAAAATTGGCACCTACAACTGAGGTGGGATGTGGTCTACAGAAATACGGCACGTTCTCTGAAAAGCGTGCAAAAACTTTGATAATTTTTTTCTTTGTTTTTCCTGAATTTTTTTGGCAATTTTGATGAAACCAAACAGGGCAAAGCCAAAGCGATTAAATAATCTGTTGTTGAGCATGTGTTACAGTTGCAAGATGAACCTGTGCTGACAGAAGAATATGTGGAGCTATGGGTAGGCATGCAATATGACAGCAAGGATTAGCAATTAACGAATGCAGATTAGCGATTGTTCAATCCGGATCCAAAGTACGAATCACAGGTGCTGGCTAAGACGTGTCGAGACGTAGCGCAACAAGGTGAAAACAAAGGACGATGGAAAGAACTCACAGAACAAGCAAATAGTCCAGATTTTTCCTTTTTCTTGAATTTGCCCTGGAATTTTCCAAAAGGCACTAGTAGGAATCAATTTTTTTTATTTTTTCACTATTTCTTAATATTTTTCTCTGAACAAGGATCGAAAAAGATGCAACCGCAAAAATTTTCACCTACAACTGAGGTGGGATGTGGTCTACAGAAATACAGCACGTTCTCTGAAAAGCGTGCAAAAACTTTGACAATTTTTTTCTTTGTTTTTCCTGAATTTTTTTGGCAATTTTGATGAAACGAAACAGGGCAAAGCCAAAGTGGTGAAACAATCTGTTGTTGAGCGTGGGTAACAGTTGCAAGATGAACCTGTGCTGATAGAAGAATATGTGGAGCTATGGGTAGGCACACAATATGACAACTAGGATTAGCAATTAACGAATGCAGATTAGTGATTGTTCAATCCGGATCCAAAGTACAAATCACAGGTGCTAGCTAAGACGTGTCGAGACGTAGCGCAACGAGGTGAAAACAAATGACGATGGAAAGAACTCACAGAACAAGCAGATAGTCCAGATTTTTCCTTTTTCTTGAATTTGCCCTGGAATTTTCCAAAAGGCACTAGTAGGAATCAATTTTTTTTTATTTTTTCACTATTTTTTAATATTTTTCTCCGAACAAGGATCGAAAAAGATGCAACCGAAAAATTTTCACCTACAACTGAGGTGGGATGTGGTCTACAGAAATACAGCACGTTCTCTGAAAAGCGTGTAAAAACTTTGACAATTTTTTTCTTTGTTTGTCCTGAATTTTTTTGGCAATTTTGATGAAACGAAATAGGGCAAAGCCAAAGTGGTTAAACAATCTATTGTTGAGCGTGGGTAACAGTTGCAGGATGAACCTGTGCTGATAGAAGAATATGTGGAGCTATGGGTAGGCACGCAATATGACAGCAAGGATTAGCAATTAACGAGTACAGATTAGCGATTGTTCAATCCGGATCCAAAGTACAAATCACAGGTGCTGGCTAAGACGTGTCGAGACGTAGCGCAACAAGGAGAAAACAAAGGACGATGGAAAGAACTCACAGAACAAGCAGATAGTCCGGATTTTTCCTTTTTCTTGAATTTGCCCTGGAATTTTCCAAAAGGCACTAGTAGGAATCAATTTTTTTTTTATTTTTTCACTATTTTTTAATATTTTTCTCTGAACAAGGATCGAAAAAGATGCAACCGCAAAAATTTTCACCTACAACTGAAGTGGGATGTGGTCTACAGAAATACAGCACGTTCTCTGAAAAGCGTGCAAAAACTTTGACAATTTTTTTCTTTGTTTTTCCTGAATTTTTTTGGCAATTTTGATGAAACGAAACAGGGGAAAGCCAAAGTGGTGAAACAATCTGTTGCTGAGCGTGGGTAACAGTTGCAAGATGAACCTGTGCTGATAGAAGAATATGTGGAGCTATGGGTAGGCACACAATATGACAACTAGGATTAGCAATTAACGAATGCAGATTAGTGATTGTTCAATCCGGATCCAAAGTACAAATCACAGGTGCTAGCTAAGACGTGTCGAGACGTAGCGCAACAAGGTGAAAACAAATAACGATGGAAAGAACTCACAGAACAAGCAAATAGTCCAGATTTTTCCTTTTTCCTGAATTTTTCCCGGAATTTTCCAAAAGGCACTAGTAGGAATCAAAAAAAATTCACTATTTTTTTATATTTTTCTCTGAACAAGGATAAAAAAGATGCAACCACAAAAATTGGCACCTACAACTGAGGTGGGATGTGGTCTACGGAAATACAGCATGTTCTCTGAAAAGCGTGCAAAAACTTTGACAATTTTTTTCTTTTTTTTCCTAAATTTTTTTAGCAATTTTGATGAAACCAAACAGGGCAAAGCCAAAGTGTTGAAACAATCTGTTGTTGAGCGTGGGTAACAGTTGCAAGATGAACCTGTGCTGATAGAAGAATATGTGGAGCTATGGGTAGGCACACAATATGACAGCAAGGATTAGCAATTAACGAATGCAGATTAGCGATTGTTCAATCCGGATCCAAAGTACAAATCACAGGTGCTGGCTAAGAGGTGTCGAGACATAGCGCAACAAGGAGAAAACAAAGGACGATGGAAAGAACTCACAGAACAAGCAAATAGTCCAGATTTTTCCTTTTTCCTGAATTTTCCCCGGAATTTTCCAAAAGGCACTAGTAGGAATCAATTTTTTTATTTTTTCACTATTTTTTTATATTTTTCTCTGAACAAGGATCAAAAAAGATGCAACCACAAAAATTGGCACCTACAACTGAGGTGGGATGTGGTCTACAGAAATACGGCACGTTCTCTGAAAAGCGTGCAAAAACTTTGATAATTTTTTTCTTTGTTTTTCCTGAATTTTTTTGGCAATTTTGATGAAACCAAACAGGGCAAAGCCAAAGCGATTAAATAATCTGTTGTTGAGCATGTGTTACAGTTGCAAGATGAACCTGTGCTGACAGAAGAATATGTGGAGCTATGGGTAGGCATGCAATATGACAGCAAGGATTAGCAATTAACGAATGCAGATTAGCGATTGTTCAATCCGGATCCAAAGTACGAATCACAGGTGCTGGCTAAGACGTGTCGAGACGTAGCGCAACAAGGTGAAAACAAAGGACGATGGAAAGAACTCACAGAACAAGCAAATAGCCCGAATTTTTCCATTTTCCTGAATTTTTCCCTGCTTTTTACAAAAGGCACTAGTAGGAATCAAACTTTTTTATTTTTTCACCATGTTTTAAATTTTTCTCTGAACAAGGATCAAAAAAGATGCAACCACAAAAATTGGCACCTACAACTAAGGTGCGATGTGGTCTACAGAAATACAGCACGTTCTCTGAAAAGCGTGCAAAAACTTTGACAATTTTTTTTCTTTTCTTCCTGAATTTTTTTTAGTAATTTTGATGAAACCAAACAGGGCAAAGCCAAAGTGGTGAAACAATCTGTTGTTGAGCGTGGGTAACAGTTGCAAGATGAACCTGTGCTGATAGAAGAATATGTGGAGCTATGGGTAGCCACGCAATATGACAGCAAGGATTAGCAATTAACGAATGTAGATTAGCGATTGTTCAATCCGGATCCAAAGTATAAATCACAGGTGCTGGCTAAGACGTGTCGAGACGTAGCGCAACAAGGAGAAAACAAAGGACGATGGAAAGAACTCACAGAACAAGCAAATAGTCCACATTTTTCCTTTTTCCTGAATTTTTCCTGGAATTTTCCAAAAGGCACTAGTAGGAATCAATTTTTTTATTTTTTCACTATTTTTTTATGTTTTTCTCTGAACAAGGATCGAAAAAGATGCAACCACAAAAATTGGCACCTACAACTGAGGTGGGATGTGGTCTATGGAAATACAACACGTTCTCTGAAAAGCATGCAAAAACTTTGACAATTTTTTTTCTTTTTTTCCTGATTTTTTTTGGCAATTTTGATGAAACCAAACATGGCAAAGCCAAAGTGGTGAAATAATTTGTTGTTGAGCGTGTGTAATAGTTGCAAGAAGAACCTGTGCTGACAGGAGAATATGTGGAGCTATGGGTAGGCACACAATATGACAGCAAGGATTAGCGATTAATGAATGCAAATTAGCGATTGTTCAATCCGGATCCAAAGTACAAATCACAGGTGCTGGCTAAGACGTGTCGAGACGTAGCGCAACAAGGTGAAAACAAAGGAGATGGAAAGAACTCACAGAACAAGCAAATAGTCCAAATTTTTCCTTTTTCCTGAATTTTCCCCAGAATTTTCCAAAAGGCACTAGTAGGAATCAAATTTTTTTATTTTTTCACTATTTTTTTTTATTTTTTCACTAAACAAGGATCAAAAAAGATGCAACCACAAAAATTGACACCAACAACTATGGTGGGATATGGTCTACGGAAATACAGCACGTTCTCTGAAAAGCGTGCAAAAACTTTGAAGTTTTTTTTATTTTCGTGATTTTTTTTGGCAATTTTGATGAAACCAAACAGGGGAAAGCCAAAGTGGTGAAACAATCTGTTGTTGAGCGTGGGTAATAGTTGCAAGTGGAACCTATGTTGACAGAAGAATATGTGGAGCTATGGGTAGGCACACAATATGACAGCAAGGATTAGCAATTAACGAATGCAGATAAGCGTTTGTTCAATCCGGATCCAAAGTACAAATCACAGGAGCTGGCTAAGACGTGTCGAGACGTAGCGCAACAAGGTGAAAACAAAGGAGATGGAAAGAACTCACAGAACAAGCAAATAGTCCAAATTGTTCCTTTTTCCTGAATTTTCCCCAGAATTTTCCAAAAGGCACTAGTAGGAATCAAATTTTTTTTAATTTTTTCACTATTTTTTTATATTTTTCTCTGAATAAAGATCGAAAAAGATGCAACCACAAAAATTGGCACCTACAACTGAGGTGGGATGTGGTCTACAGAAATACAGCACGTTCTCTGAAAAGCGTGCAAAAACTTTGACATTTTTTTCTTTATTTTCCTGAATTTTTTTGGCAATTTTGATGAAACCAAACAGGGCAAAGCCAAAGTGATTAAATAATCTGTTGTTGAGCATGTGTAACAGTTGCAAGATGAACCTGTGCTGACAGAAGAATATGTGGAGCTATGGGTAGGCATGCAATATGACAGCAAGGATTAGCAATTAACGAATGCAGATTAGCGATTGTTCAATCCGGATCCAAAGTACGAATCACAGGTGCTGGCTAAGACGTGTCGAGACGTAGCGCAACAAGGTGAAAACAAAGGACGATGGAAAGAACTCACAGAACAAGCAAATAGCCCGAATTTTTCCATTTTCCTGAATTTTTCCCTGCTTTTTACAAAAGGCACTAGTAGGAATCAAACTTTTTTATTTTTTCACCATGTTTTAAATTTTTCCCTGAACAAGGATCAAAAAAGATGCAACCACAAAAATTGGCACCTACAACTAAGGTGCGATGTGGTCTACAGAAATACAGCACGTTCTCTGAAAAGCGTGCAAAAACTTTGACAATTTTTTTCTTTATTTTCCTGAATTTTTTTGGCAATTTTGATGAAACCAAACAGGGCAAAGCCAAAGTGGTGAAACAATCTGTTGTTGAGCGTGGGTAACAGTTGCAAGATGAACCTGTGCTGATAGAAGAATATGTAGAGCTATGGGTAGCCACGCAATATGACAGCAAGGATTAGCAATTAACGAATGTAGATTAGCGATTGTTCAATCCGGTTCCAAAGTATAAATCACAGGTGCTGGCTAAGACGTGTCGAGACGTAGCGCAACAAGGAGAAAACAAAGGACGATGGAAAGAACTCACAGAACAAGCAAATAGTCCACATTTTTCCTTTTTCCTGAATTTTTCCTGGAATTTTCCAAAAGGCACTAGTAGGAATCAATTTTTTTATTTTTTCACTATTTTTTTATGTTTTTCTCTGGACAAGGATCGAAAAAGATGCAACCACAAAAATTGGCACCTACAACTGAGGTGGGATGTGGTCTATGGAAATACAACACGTTCTCTGAAAAGCATGCAAAAACTTTGACAATTTTTTTTCTTTTTTTCCTGATTTTTTTTGGCAATTTTGATGAAACCAAACAGGGCAAAGCCAAAGTGGTGAAATAATTTGTTGTTGAGCGTGTGTAATAGTTGCAAGATGAACCTGTGCTGACAGAAGAATATGTGGAGCTATGGGTAGGCAGGCAACATGACAGCAAGGATTAGCAATTAATGAATGCAGATTATCTATTGTTCAATCCGGATCCAAAGTAAAAATCACAGGTGCTGGCTAAGACGTGTCGAGACGTAGCGCAACAAGGTGAAAACAAAGGAGATGGAAAGAACTCACAGAACAAGCAAATAGTCCAAATTTTTCCTTTTTCCTGAATTTTCCCCAGAATTTTCCAAAAGGCACTAGTAGGAATCAAATTTTTTTATTTTTTCACTATTTTTTTATATTTTTCTCTGAACAAGGATCGAAAAAGATGCAACCACAAAAATTGGCACCTACAACTGAGGTGGGATGTGGTCTATGGAAATACAACACCTTCTCTGAAAAGCATGCAAAAACTTTGACAATTTTTTTTCTTTTTTTCCTGATTTTTTTTGGCAATTTTGATGAAACCAAACAGGGCAAAGCCAAAGTGGTGAAATAATTTGTTGTTGAGCGTGTGTAATAGTTGCAAGATGAACCTGTGCTGACAGGAGAATATGTGGAGCTATGGGTTGGCACACAATATGACAGCAAGGATTAGCAATTAATGAATGCAAATTAGCGATTGTTCAATCCGGATCCAAAGTACAAATCACAGGTGCTGGCTAAGACGTGTCGAGACGTAGCGCAACAAGGTGAAAACAAAGGAGATGGAAAGAACTCACAGAACAAGCAAATAGTCCAAATTTTTCCTTTTTCCTGAATTTTCCCCAGAATTTTCCAAAAGGCACTAGTAGGAATCAAATTTTTTTATTTTTTCACTATTTTTTTATTTTTTTCACTAAACAAGGATCAAAAAAGATGCAACCACAAAAATTGACACCAACAACTGTGGTGGGATATGGTCTACGGAAATACAGCACGTTCTCTGAAAAGCGTGCAAAAACTTTGACAGTTTTTTTTTATTTTCGTGATTTTTTTGGCAATTTTGATGAAACCAAACAGGGAAAAGCCAAAGTGGTGAAACAATCTGTTGTTGAGCATGGGTAATAGTTGCAAGTGGAACCTGTGTTGACAGAAGAATATGTGGAGCTATGGGTAGGCACACAATATGACAGCAAGGATTAGCAATTAACGAATGCAGATAAGCGATTGTTCAATCCGGATACAAAGTACAAATCACAGGTGCCAGCTAAGATGTGTCAAGACGTAGCGCAACAAGATGAAAACAAAGGACGATGGAATGAACTCACAGAACAAGCAAATAGTCCGGATTTTTCCTTTTTCCTGAATTTTTCCAGGAATTTTCCCAAAGGCACTAGTAGGAATCAATTTTTTTTTAATTTTTTCACTATTTTTTTATATTTTTCTCTGAACAAAGATCGAAAAAGATGCAACCATAAAAATTGGCACCTACAACTGAGGTGGGATGTGGTCTACAGAAATACAGCACGTTCTCTGAAAAGCGTGCAAAAACTTTGATAATTTTTTTCTTTTTTTTTCCTGAATTTTTTTGGCAATTTTGATGAAACGAAACAGGGCAAAGCCAAAGTGGTTAAACAATCTGTTGTTGAGCGTGGGTAACAGTTGCAAGATGAACCTGTGCTGATAGAAGAATATGTGGAGCTATGGGTAGGCACACAATATGACAACTAGGATTAGCAATTAACGAATGCAGATTAGTGATTGTTCAATCCGGATCCAAAGTGCAAATCACAGATGCTAGCTAAGACGTGTCGAGACGTAGCGCAACAAGGTGAAAACAAATGACGGTGGAAAGAACTCACAGAACAAGCAAATAGTCTGGATTTTTTCTTTTTCCTGAATTTTTCCCGGAATTTTCCAAAAGGCACTAGTAGGAATCAAAAAAAGATTTCACTATTTTTTATATTTTTCTCTGAACAAGGATAAAAAAGGTGCAACCACAAAAATTGGCACCTACAACTGAGGTGGGATGTGGTCTACAGAAATACAGCACGTTCTTTGAAAAGCGTGCAAAAACTTTGACAATTTTTTTCATTTTTTTCCTGAATTTTTTTGGTAATTTTGATGAAACCAAACAGGGCAAAGCCAAAGTGGTGAAACAATCTGTTGTTGAGCGTGGGTAACAGTTGCAAGATGAACCTGTGCTGACAGAAGAATATGTGGAGCTATGGGTAGGCACACAATATGACAAAAAGGATTAGCAATTAACGAATGCAGATTAGCGATTGTTCAATCCGGATCCATAGTACGAATCACATGTGCTGGCTAAGACGTGTCGAGACGTAGCGCAACAAGGTGAAAACAAAGAACGATGGAAAGAACTCACAGAACAAGCAAATATCCCGAATTTTTCCATTTTCCTGAATTTTTCCCTGCTTTTTACAAAGGCACTAGTAGGAATCAAACTTTTCTATTTTTTCACCATGTTTTAAATTTTTCTCTGAACAAGGATCAAAAAAGATGCAACCACAAAAATTGGCACCTACAACTAAGGTGCGATGTGGTCTACAGAAATACAGCACGTTCTCTGAAAAGCGTGCAAAAACTTTGACAATTTTTTTTCTTTTCTTCCTGAATTTTTTTTAGCAATTTTGATGAAACCAAACAGGGCAAAGCCAAAGTGGTGAAACAATCTGTTGTTGAGCGTGGGTAACAGTTGCAAGATGAACCTGTGCCGATAGAAGAATATGTGGAGCTATGGGTAGGCACGCAATATGACTGCAAGGATTAGCAATTAACGAATGCAGATTAGCCATTGTTCAATCTGGATCCAAAGTACAAATCACAGGTGCTGGCTAAGATGTGTCGAGACGTAGCGCAACAAGGTGAAAACAAAGGACGATGGAAAGAACTCACAGAACAAGCAAATAGTCTGGATTTTTCCTTTTTCCTGAATTTTCCCCAGAATTTTCCAAAAGGCACTAGTAGGAATCAATTTTTTTTTATTTTTTCACTATTTTTTTTATATTTTTCTCTGAACAAGGATAAAAAAAGCTGCAACCACAAAAATTGGCACCTCCAACTGAGGTGGGATGTGGTCTGCAGAAATACAGCACGTTCTCTGAAAAGCGCGCAAAAACTTTGACAATTTTTTTCTTTTTTTTCCTAAATTTTTTTTGGCAATTTTGATGAAACGAAACAGGGCAAAGCCAAAGTGTTGAAACAATTTGTTGTTGAGCGTGGGTAACAGTTGCAAGATGAACCTGTGCTGATAGAAGAATATGTGGAGCTATGGGTAGGCACGCAATATGAAAGCAAGGATTAGCAATTAACGAATGCAGATTAGCGATTGTTCAATCCGGATCCAAAGTATAAATCACAGGTGCTGGCTAAGACGTGTTGAAACGTAGCACAACAAGGAGAAAACAACAGACGATGGAAAGAACTCACAGAACAAGCAAATAGTCCAGATTTTTCCTTTTTCCTGAATTTTTCTCGGAATTTTCCAAAAGGCACTAGTAGGAATCAAATTTTTTTTATTTTTTCACTATTTTTTATATTTTTCTCTGAACAAGGATCAAAAAAGATGCAACCACAAAAATTGGCACCTACAACTGAGGTGGGATGTGGTCTACAGAAATACAACACGTTCTCTGAAAAGCGTGCAAAAACTTTGATAATTTTTTTTCTTTTTTTTCCAGAATTTTTTTGGCAATTTTGATGAAACCAAATAGGGCAAAGCCAAAGTGGTGAAACAATCTGTTGTTGAGTGTGGGTAATAGTTGCAGGATGAACCTGTGCTGACAGAAGAATATGCGGAGCTATGGGTAGGCACGCAATATGACAGCAAGGATTAGCAATTAACGAATGTAGATTAGCGATTGTTCAATCCGGATCCAAAGTACAAATCACAGGTGCTGGCTAAGACGTGTCGAGACGTAGCGCAACAAGGTGAAAACAAAGGACGATGGAAAGAACTCACACAACAAGCAAATAGTCCAGATTTTTCCTTTTTCCTGAATTTTCCCTGGAATTTTCCAAAAGGCACTAGTAGGAATCAATATTTTTTATTTTTTTACTATTTTTTTATATTTTTCTCTGAACAAGGATCGAAAAAGATGCAACCACAAAAATTGGCACCTACAACTGAGGTGGGATGTGGTCTATGGAAATACAGCACGTTCTCTCAAAAGCGTGCAAAAACTTTGACAATTTTTTTTTCTTTTTTTCCTGATTTTTTTTGGCAATTTTGATGAAACCAAACAGGGCAAAGCCAAAGTGGTTAAATAAATTGTTGTTGAGCGTGTGTAATAGTTGCAAGATGAACCTGTGCTGATAGAAGAATATGTGGAGCTATGGGTAGGCACACAATATGACAACAAGGATTAGCAATTAATGAATGCAAATTAGCGATTGTTCAATCCGGATCCAAAGTGCAAATCACAGGTGCTGGCTAAGACGTGTCGAGACGTAGCGCAACAAGGTGAAAACAAAGGAGATGGAAAGAACTCACAGAACAAGCAAATAGTCCAAATTTTTCCTTTTTCCTGAATTTTCCCCAGAATTTTCCAAAAGGCACTAGTAGGAATCAAATTTTTTTATTTTTTCACTATTTTTTTATTTTTTCTCTGAACAAGGATCAAAAAAGATGCAACCACAAAAATTGGCACCTACAACTGAGGTGGGATGTGGTCTACAGAAATACGGCACGTTCTCTGAAAAGCGTGCAAAAACTTTGATAATTTTTTTCTTTGTTTTTCCTGAATTTTTTTGGCAATTTTGATGAAACCAAACAGGGCAAAGCCAAAGTGGTTAAATAATCTGTTGTTGAGCATGTGTAACAGTTGCAAGATGAACCTGTGCTGACAGAAGAATATGTGGAGCTATGTGTAGGCACACAATATGACAGCAAGGATTAGCAATTAACGACTGCAAATTAGTGATTGTTCAATCCGGATCGAAAGTACGAATCACAGGTGCTGGCTAAGACGTGTCGAAACGTAGCGCAACAAGGTGAAAACAAAGGACGATGGAAAGAACTCACAGAACAAGCAAATAGCCCGAATTTTTGCATTTTCTTGAATTTTTCCCTGCTTTTTACAAAAGGCACTAGTAGGAATCAAACTTTTTTATTTTTCCACCATGTTTTAAATTTTTCTCTGAACAAGGATCAAAAAAGATGCAACCACAAAAATTGGCACCTACAACTGAGGTGCGATGTGGTCTACAGAAATACAGCACGTTCTCTGAAAAGCGTGCAACAACTTTGATAATTTTTTTTCTTTTCTTCCTGAATTTTTTTTAGCAATTTTGATGAAACCAAACAGGGCAAAGCCAAAGTGGTGAAACAATCTGTTGTTGAGCGTGGGTAACACTTGCAAGATGAACCTGTGCTAATAGAAGAATATGTGGAGCTATGGGTAGGCACGCAATATGACAGCAAGGATTAGCAATTAACGAATGCAGATTAGCCATTGTTCAATCTGGATCCAAAGTATAAATCACAGGTGCTGGCTAAGATGTGTCGAGACGTAGCGCAACAAGGTGAAAACAAAGGACGATGGAAAGAACTCACAGAACAAGCAAATAGTCTGGATTTTTCCTTTTTCCTGAATTTTCCCCGGAATTTTCCAAAAGGCACTAGTAGGAATCAATTTTTTTTATTTTTTCACTATTTTTTTATATTTTACTCTGAACAAGGATAAAAAAAGATGTAACCACAAAAATTGGCACCTACAACTGAGGTGGGATGTGGTCTGCAGAAATACAGCACGTTCTCTGAAAAGCGCGCAAAAACTTTGACAATTTTTTTCTTTTTTTTCCTAAATTTTTTTGGCAATTTTGATGAAACGAAACATGGCAAAGCCAAAGTGGTGAAACAATTTGTTGTTGAGCATGGGTAACAGTTGCAAGATGAACCTGTGCTGATAGAAGAATATGTGGAGCTATGGGTAGGCACGCAATATGACAGCAAGGATTAGCAATTAACGAATGCAGATTAGCGATTGTTCAATCCGGATCCAAAGTACAAATCACAGGTGCTGGCTAAGACGTGTTGAAACGTAGCGCAACAAGGAGAAAACAATAGACGATGGAAAGAACTCACAGAACAAGCAAATAGTCCAGATTTTTCCTTTTTCCTGAATTTTCCCCGGAATTTTCCAAAAGGCACTAGTAGGAATCAATTTTTTTTATTTTTTCACTATTTTTTTATATTTTTCTCTGAACAAGGATCAAAAAAGATGCAACCACAAAAATTGGCACCGACAACTGAGGTGGGATGTGGTCTACAGAAATACGGCACGTTCTCTGAAAAGCGCGCAAAAACTTTGACAATTTTTTTCTTTTTTTTCCTAAATTTTTTTTTGGCAATTTTGATGAAACGAAACAGGGCAAAGCCAAAGTGGTGAAACAATTTGTTGTTGAGCGTGGGTAACAGTTGCAAGATGAACCTGTGCTGATAGAAGAATATGTGGAGCTATGGGTAGGCACGCAATATGACAGCAAGGATTAGCAATTAACGAATGCAGATTAGCCATTGTTCAGTCTGGATCCAAAGTACAAATCACAGGTGCTGGCTAAGATGTGTCGAGACGTAGCGCAACAAGGTGAAAACAAAGGACGATGGAAAGAACTCACAGAACAAGCAAATAGTCCGGATTTTTCGTTTTTCCTGAATTTTCCCCCGAATTTTCCAAAAGGCACTAGTAGGAATCAATTTTTTTATTTTTTCACTATTTTTTTATATTTTACTCTGAACAAGGATAAAAAAAGATGCAACCACAAAAATTGGCACCTACAGCTGAGGTGGGATGTGGTCTGCAGAAATACAGCACGTTCTCTGAAAAGCGCGCAAAAACTTTGACATTTTTTTTCTTTTTTTTCCTAAATTTTTTTTGGCAATTTTGATGAAACGAAACAGGGCAAAGCCAAAGTGGTGAAACAATTTGTTGTTGAGCGTGGGTAACAGTTGCAAGATGAACCTGTGCTGATAGAAGAATATGTGGAGCTATGGGTAGGCACGCAATATGACAGCAAGGATTAGCAATTAACGAATGCAGATTAGCGATTGTTCAATCCGGATCCAAAGTACAAATCACAGGTGCTGGCTAAGACGTGTTGAAACGTAGCGCAACAAGGAGAAAACAACAGACGATGGAAAGAACTCACATTACAAGCAAATAGTCCAGATTTTTCCTTTTTCCTGAATTTTTCCCGGAATTTTCCAAAAGGCACTAGTAGGAATCAAAATTTTTTTTATTTTTTCACTATTTTTTTATATTTTTCTCTGAACAAGGATCAAAAAAGATGCAACCACAAAAATTGGCACCGACCACTGAGGTGGGATGTGGTCTACAGAAATACAGCACGTTCTCTGAAAAGTGTGCAAAAACTTTGATAATTTTTTTCTTTTTTTTTCTGAATTTTTTTTGGCAATTTTGATGAAACCAAATAGGGCAAAGCCAAAGTGGTGAAACAATCTGTTGTTGAGTGTGGGTAATAGTTGCAGGATGAACCTGTGCTGACAGAAGAATATGTGGATCTATGGGTAGGCACGCAATATGACAGCAAGGATTAGCAATTAACGAATGTAGATTAGCGATTGTTCAATCCGGATCCAAAGTACAAATCACAGGTGCTGGCTAAGACGTGTCGAGACGTAGCGCAACAAGGAGAAAACAAAGGACGATGGAAAGAACTCACAGAACAAGCAAATAGTCCAGATTTTTCCTTTTTCCTGAATTTTCCCTGGAATTTTCCAAAAGGCACTAGTAGGAATCAAATTTTTTTATTTTTTCACTATTTTTTTATATTTTTCTCTGAACAAGGATCGAAAAAGATGCAACCACAAAAATTGGCACCTACAACTGAGGTGGGATGTGGTCTATGGAAATACAGCACGTTCTCTGAAAAGCATGCAAAAACTTTGACAATTTTTTTTCTTTTTTTCCTGATTTTTTTTGTCAATTTTGATTAAACCAAATAGGGCAAAGCCAAAGTGGTGAAATAATTTGTTGTTGAGCGTGTGTAATAGTTGCAAGATGAACCTGTGCTGACAGAAGAATGTATAGAGCTATGGGTAGGCACACAATATGACAGCAAGGATTAGCAATTAACGAATACACATTAGTGATTGATCAATCTGGATCCAAAGTACAAATCACAGGTGCTGGCTAAGATGTGTCGAGACGTTGCGCAACAAGGTGAAAACAACGGACGATGGAAAGAACTCACAGAACAAGCAAATAGTCTAGATTTTTCCTTTTTCCTGAATTTTCCCTAGAATTTTCCAAAAGGCACTAGTAGGAATCAAATTTTTTTTATTTTTTCACTATTTTTGTTAAATTTTTACTTAAACAAGGATAAAAAATGCAACCACAAAAATTTGCACCTACAACTGAGGTGGGATGTGGTCTACAAAAATACAGCACGTTCTCTGAAAAACGTGCAAAAACTTTGACAATTTTTTTCTTTATTTTCGTGATTTTTTTTGCAATTTTGATGAAACCAAACAGGGGAAAGCCAAAGTGGTGAAACAATCTGTTGTTGAGCGTGGGTAATAGTTGCAAGATGAACCTGTGCTGACAGAAGAATGTATAGAGCTGTGGGTAGGCACACAATATGACAGCAAGGATTAGCAATTAACGAATACACATTAGTGATTGATCAATCTGGATCCAAAGTACAAATCATAGGTGCTGGCTAAGATGTGTCGAGACGTAGCGCAACAAGGTGAAAACAAAGGACGATGGAAAGAACTCACAGAACAAGCAAATAGTCCAGATTTTTCCTTTTTCCTGAATTTTTCTCGGAATTTTCCAAAAGGCAATAGTAGGAATCAAAAAAAAAATTCACTATTTTTTTATATTTTTCTCTGAACAAGGACAAAAAAGATGCAACCCCAAAAATTGGCACCTACAACTGAGGTGAGATGTGGTCTACAGAAATACAGCACGTTCTGTGAAAAGCGTGCAAAAACTTTGGCAATTTTTTTATTATTTTTCCTAAATTTTTTTTGGCAATTTTGATGAAACCAAACAGGGCGAAGCCAAAGTGGTCAAACAATCTGTTGTTGAGTGTGGGTAATAGTTGCAAGATGAACCTGTGCTGACACAAGAATATGTGGAGCCATGGGTAGGCACACAATATGACAGCAAGGATTAGCAATTAACGAATACAGATTAGCGATTGATCAATCCGGATCCAAAGTACAAATCACAGGTGCTGGCTAAGACGTGTCGAGACGTAGTGCAACATGGTGAAAACAAAAGACGATGGAAACAACTCACAGAACAAGCAAATAGTCCAGATTTTTCCTTTTTCCTGAATTTTTCCCGGAATTTTCCAAAAGCCACTAGTAGGAATCAAAAAAAAAATCACTATTTTTTTATATTTTTCTCTAAACAAGGATAAAAAAGATGCAACCCCAAAAATTGGCACCTACAACTGAGGTGGGATGTGGTCTATAGAAATACAGCACGTTCTGTGAAAAGCGTGCAAAAACTTTGAAAATTTTTTTTTCCCGATTTTTTTGGCAATTTTGATTAAACCAAATAGGGCAAAGCCAGGGTGGTGAAATAATCTGTTGTTGAGCGTGTGTAACAGTTGCAAGATGAACATGTGCTGACAGAAGAATATGTGGAGCTATGGGTAGGCACACAATATGACCGCAAGGATTAGCAATTAACGAATGCAAATTAGTGATTGTTCAATCCGGATCAAAAGTACAAATCACAGATGCTGGCTAAGACATGTCGAGACATAGCGCAACAAGGTGAAAACAAAGGACGATGGAGAGAACTCACAGAACAAGCAAATAGTCCAGATTTTTCCTTTTTCCTGAATTTTTCCCGAAATTTCACACAAGGCACCAGTAAATTTTTTCTATTTTTTCACTATTTTTTTATATTTTTCTCTGAACAAGGATAAAAAATGATGCAACCACAAAATTTGGCACCTACAACTGAGGTGGGATGTGGTCTACAGAAATACAGCACGTTCTGTAAAAAGCGTGCAAAAACTTTGACAATTTTTTTCTTTATTTTTCTGAATTTTTTTTGGCAATTTTGATGAAACCAAATAGGCCAAAGCCAAAGTGGTGAAATAATCTATTGTTGAGTGTGGGTAACAGTTGCAAGATGAACCTGTGCTCACAGAAGAATATGTGGAGCTATGGGTAGGCACAAAATAAGACAGCAAGGATTAGCAATTAACGAATGCAGATTTGCGATTGTTCAATCCGGATCCAAAGTACAAATCACAGGTGCTGGCTAAGACGTGTCGAGACGTAGCGCAACAAGGAGAAAACAAAGGACGATGGAAAGAACTCATAGAACAAGCAAATAGTCCAGATTTTTCCTTTTTCCTGAATTTTCCCTGGAATTTTCCAAAAGGCACTAGTAGGAATCAAAAAAAAATTTCACTATTTTTTTATATTTTTCTCTAAACAAGGATAAAAAAGATGCAACCCCAAAAATTGGCTCCTACAACTGAGGTGGGATGTGGTCTACAGAAATACAGCACGTTCTCTGAAAAGCGTGCAAAAACTTTGACAATTTTTTTCTTTTTTTCCTCAATTTTTTTGGCAATTTTGATGAAACCAAATAGGGCAAAGCCAAAATGGTGAAACAATCTGTTGTTGAGTGTGGGTAACAGTTGCATGATGAACCCGTGCTGACAGAAGAATATGTGGAGCTATGGGTAGGCACGCAACATTACAGCAAGGATTAGCAATTAACGAATGCAGATTAGCGATTGTTCAATCTGGATCCAATGTACAAATCACAGGTGCTGGCTAAGACGTGTCGAGACGAGCGCAACAAGGAGAAAACAAAGGACGATGAAAAGAACTCACAGAACAAGCAAATAGTCTAGATTTTTCCTTTTCCTAAATATATCCTGGAATTTTCCAAAAGGTACTAGTAGGAATCAATTTTTTTTATTTTTTCACTATTTTTTTATATTTTTACTTAAACAAGGATAAAAAAAATGCAACTACAAAAATTGGCACCTACAACTGAGGTGGGATGTGGTCTACAGAAATACAGCACGTTCTCTGAAAAGCGTGCAAAAATTTTGACAATTTTTTTCTTTATTTTCGTGATTTTTTTTGGCAATTTTGGTGAAACCAAACAGGGGAAAGCCAAAGTGGTGAAACAATCTGTTGTTGAGCATGGGTAATAGTTGCAAGATGAACCTGTGCTGATAGAAGAATATTTGGAGCTATGGGTAGGCACACAATATGACAGCAAGGATTAGCAATTAACGAATGCAGGTTAGTGATTGATCAATCAGGATCCAAAGTACAAATCACAGGTGCTGGCTAAGACGTGTCGAGACGTAGCGCAACAAGGTGAAAACAAAGGACGATGGAAAGAACTAACAGAACAAGCAAATAGTCCAGATTTTTCATTTTTCCTGAATTTTTCCCGGAATTTTCCAAAAGGCACTAGTAGGAATCAAAAAAAAATTCCCATTTTTTTTATATTTTTCTCTGAACAAGGATAAAAAAGATGCAACCCCAAAAATTGGCACCTACAACTGAGGTGGGATGTGGTCTATAGAAATACAGCACGTTCTCTGAAAAGCGTGCAAAAACTTTGACAATTTTTTTCTTTTTTTCCTGAATTTTTTTGGCAATTTTGATGAAACCAAATAGGGAAAAGCCAAAGTGGTGAAACAATCTGTTGTTGACCGTGGGTAACAGTTGCAAGATGGACCTGTGCTGACAGAAGAATATGTGGAGCTATGGGTAGGCACACAACATGACAGCAATGATTAGCAATTAACGAATGCAGATTAGCGATTGTTCAATCCGGATCCAAACTATAAATCACAGGTGCTGGCTAAGATGTGTCGAGATGTAGCACAACAAGGAGAAAACAAAAGACGATGGAAAGAACTCACAGAACAAGCAAATAGTCCAGATTTTTCCTTTTTCCTAAATTTTTTCCAGAATTTTCCAAAAGGCACTAGTAGGAATCAATTTTTTTTATTTTTTCACTATTTTTTTATATTTTTACTTACACTAGGATAAAAAATGCAACCACAAAAATTGGCACCTACAACTGAGGTGGGATACGGTCTACAGAAATACAGCACGTTCTCTGAAAAGCGTGCAAAAATTTTGACAATTTTTTTTCTTTATTTTCGTGATTTTTTATGGCAATTTTGATGAAACTAAACAGGGGAAAGCCAAAGTGGTGAAACAATATGTTGTTGAGCGTGGGTAACAGTTGCAAGATGAACCTATGCTGACAGAAGAATATGTGGAGCTATGGGTAGGCACGCAACATGACAGCAAGGATTAGCAATTAACGAATGTAGATTAGCGATTGTTCAATCCGGATCCAAAGTACAAATCACAGGTGCTGGCTAAGACGTGTCGAGACGTAGCACAATAAGGAGAAAACAATGGACGATGGAAAGAACTCACAGAACAAGCAAATAGACCAGATTTTCCTTTTTTCTGAATTTTCCCAGAAAAATTGGCACTAGTAGGAAACAATTTTTTCACTATTTTTTATATTTTTCGCTGAACAAGGATAAAAAAAGATGCAACCACAAAAATTGGCACCTACAACTGAGGTGGGATGTGGTCTACAGAAATACAGCACGTTCTCTGAAAAACGTGCAAAAACTTTGACAATTTTATTCTTTGTTTTCCTTAATTTTTTTTGGCAATTTTGATGAAACCAAATAGGGCAAAGCCAAAGTGGTGAAATAATCTAATGTTGAGCGTGGGTAGCAGTTGCAAGATGAACCTGTGCTCATAGAAGAACATGTGGAGCTATGGGTAGGCACACAATATGACAGCAAAGATTAGCAATTAACGAATGCAGATTAGCGATTGTTCAATCCGGATCCAAAGTACAAATCACAGGTGCCAGCTAAGACGTGTTGAGACGTAGCACAATAAGGAGAAAACAAAGGACGATGGAAAGAACGCACAAAACAAGCAAATAGTCTGGATTTTTCCTTTTTCCGGAATTTTCACCGAAATTTTCCAAAAGGCACTAGTAGGAATCAAATTTTTTTTATTTTTTTACTATTTTTTTTTATATTTTTACCTAAACAAGGATAAAAAAATTGCAACCACAAAAATTGGCACCTACAACTGAGGTGGGATGTGGTATACAGAAATACAACACGTTCTCTAAAAGCGTGCAAAAACTTTGACAATTTTTTTCTTTATTTTCATTATTTTTTTGGCAATTTTGATGAAACCAAACAGGGGAAAGCCAAAGTGGTGAAACTATCTGTTGTTGAGCGTGGGTAATAGTTGCATGATGAACCTGTGCTGACAGAAGAATATGTAGAGCTATGGGTAGGCACACAATATGACAACAAGGATTAGCAATTAATGAATGCAGATTAGTGATTGATCAATTCGGATCCAAAGTACAAATCACAGGTGCTAGCTAAGACGTGTCGAGATGTAGCGCAACAAGATGAAAACAAAGGACGATGGAAAGAACTCACAGAACAAGCAAATAGTCTGGATTTTTCCTTTTTCCTAAATTTTTCCCAGAATTTTCCAAAAGGCACTAGTAGGAATCAAAATTTTTTCCACTATTTTTCTATATTTTTCTCTGAACAAGGATAAAAAAGATGCAACCACAAAAATTGGCACCTACAACTGAGGTGGGATGTGGTCTACAGAAATACAGCATGTTCTGTGAAAAGCGTGCAAAAACTTTGACAATTTTTTTGTTTTTTTCTGAATTTTTTTGGCAATTTTGATGAAACCAAACAGGACAAAGCCAAAGTGGTGAAATAATCAGTTGTTGAGCGTGGGTAATAGTTGCAAGATGAACTTGTGCTGACAGAAGAATATGTAGAGCTATGGGTAGGCACACAATATGACAGTAAGGATTAGCAATTAACGAATGTAGATTAACGATTGTTCAATCCGGATCCGAAGTACAAATCACAGGTGCTGGCTAAGACGTGTCGAGATGTAGCGCAACAAGGTGAAAACAAAGGACGATGGAAAGAACTCACAGAACAAGCAAATAGTCTGGATTTTTCTTTTTTCATGAATATTTCCCGAAATTTTCCCAGAGGCACTAGTAGGAATCAAATTTTTTTTTAATTTTTTACAATTTTTTTATATTTTTCTCTGAACAAGGATCAAAAAAGATGCAACCACAAAAATTGGCACCTACAACTGAGGTGGGATGTGGTCTACAGAAATACAGCACGTTCTCTGAAAAGCGTGCAAAAACTTTGACAATTTTATTCTTTGTCTTCCTAAATTTTTTTGGCAATTTTGATGAAACCAAACAGGGCAAAGCCAAAGTGGTGAAACAATCTGTTGTTGAGTGTGGTTAATAGTTGCAAGATGAACTTGTTCTGACAGAAGAATTTGTGGAGCTATGGGTAGGCACGCAATATGACAGCAAGGATTAGCAATTAACGAATGCAGATTAGCGATTGTTCAATCTGGATCCAAAGTACAAATCACAGGTGCTGGCTAAGACGTGTCGAGATGTAGCGCAACAAGGAGAAAACAAAGGACGATGGAAAGAACTCACAGAATAAGCAAATAGTCCAGATTTTTCCTTTTTCCTGAATTTTCCCAGAATTTTCCAAAAGGCACTAGTAGGAATCAAAAAAAATTTCACTATTTTTTTATATTTTTCTCTGAACAAGGATAAAAAAGATGCAACCCCAAAAATTGGCACCGACAACTGAGGTGGGATGTGGTCTACAGAAATACAACACGTTCTGTGAAAAGCGTGCACAAACTTTGACAATTTTTTTTCTTTTTTTCCTGAATTTTTTTGGCAATTTTGATGAAACCAAATAGGGCAAAGCCAAAGTGGTGAAACAATCTGTTGTTGAGCGTGGGTAACAGTTGCAAGATGAACCTATGCTGACAGAAGAATATGTGGAGCTATGGCTAGGCACGCAACATGACAGCAAGGATTAGCAATTAACGAATGCAGATTAGCGATTGTTCAATCCGGATCCAAAGTACAAATCACAGGAGCTGGCTAAGACGTGTCGAGACGTAGCGCAACAAGGAGAAAACAAAGGACGATGGAAAGAACTCACAGAACAAGCAAATAGTCCAGATTTTCCTTTTTCCTGAATTTTTCCCGGAATTTTCGAAAAGGCACTAGTAGGAATCAATTTTTTCACTATTTTTTATATTTTTCTCTGAACAAGGATAAAAAAGATGCAACCACAAAAATTGGCACCTACAACTGAGGTGGGATGTGGTCTACAGAAATATAGCACGTTCTCTAAAAAGCGTGCAAAAACTTTGACAATTTTATTCTTTGTTTTTGTTAATTTTTTTGGCAATTTTGATGAAACCAAACAGGGCAAAGCCAAAGTGGTGAAATAATCTAATGCTGAGCGTGGGTAACAGTTGCAAGATGAACCTATGCTCACAGAAGAATATGTGGAGCTATGGGTAGGCACACAATATGACAGCATGGATTAGCGATTAACGAATGCAGATTAGCGATTGTTCAATCCGGATCCAAAGTACAAATCACATGTGCCAGCTAAGACGTGTCGAGACGTAGCGCAACAAGGAGAAAACAAAGGACGATGGAAAGAACGCACAGAACAAGCAAATAGTCTGGATTTTTTCTTTTTCCTGAATTTTCACCGAAATTTTCCAAAAGGCACTAGTAGGAATCAAAATTTTTTTTTAATTTTTTCTCTATTTTTTAGATTTTTATCTGAACAAGGATAAAAAAGGTGCAACGCCAAAAATTGGCACCTACAACTAAGGTGGGATGTGGTCTACAAAATACATCACATTCTCTAAAAAGCGTGCAAAAACTTCGATAATTTTTTTCTTTATTTTCATGAACTTTTTTCAGCAATTTTAATGAAACCAAATAGGGCAAAGCTAAAGTGGTGAAACAATCTGTTGTCGAGCATGGGTAACCGTTGCAAGATGAACCTGTGCTGACAGAAGAATATGTGGAGCGATAGGTAGGCACACAATTTGACAGCAAGGATTAAAAATCACAGGTGCTGGCTAAGACGTGTCGAGACGTAGCGCAACAAGGAGAAAACAAAGGACGATGGAAAGAACTCACAGAACAAGCAAATAGTCCAGATTTTTCCTTTTTCCTGAATTTTTTCCAGAATTTTCCAAAAGGCACTAGTAGGAAACAATTTTTTCACTATTTTTTTATATTTTTTGCTGAACAAGGATAAAAAAGATGCAACCACAAAAATTGGCACCTACAACTGAGGTGGGATGTGGTCTACAGAAATACAACGCGTTCTCTGAAAAGCGTGCAAAAACTTTGACAATTTTATTCTTTGTTTTCCTTAATTTTTTTGGCAATTTTGATGAAACCAAACAGGGCAAAGCCAAAGTGGTGAAATAATCTAATGTTGAGCGTGGGTAGCAGTTGCAAGATGAACCTATGCTCACAGAAGAATATGTGGAGCTATGGGTAGGCACACAATATGACAGCAAAGATTAGCAATTAACGAATGCAGATTAGCGATTGTTCAATCCGGATCCAAAGTACAAATCACAGGTGCCAGCTAAGACATGTCGAGACGTAGCACAATAAGGAGAAAACAAAGGACGATGGAAAGAACGCACAGAACAAGCAAATAGTCTGGATTTTTTCTTTTTCCGGAATTTTCACCGAAATTTTCCACAAGGCACTAGTAGGAATCAAATTTTTTTATTTTTTTACTATTTTTTTAAATTTTTACCTAAACAAGGATAAAAAGATTGCAACCACAAAAATTGGCACCTACAACTGAGGTGGGATGTGGTATACAGAAATACAACACGTTCTCTAAAAAGCGTGCAAAAACTTGACAATTTTTTTGTTTATTTTCATTATTTTTTTGGCAATTTTGATGAAACCAAACAGCGCAAAGCCAAAGTGGTGAAATAATCTGTTGTTGAGCGTGGGTAATAGTTGCAAGATGAACCTGTGCTGACGGAAGAATATGTGGAGCTATGGGTAGGCACACAATATGACAGCAAGGATTAGCAATTAATGAATGCAGATTAGTGATAGATCAATTCGGATCCAAAGTACAAATCACAGGTGCTGGCTAAGACATGTCGAGATGTAGCGCAACAAGATGAAAACAAAGGACGATGGAAAGAACTCACAGAACAAGCAAATAGTCCGGATTTTTCCTTTTTCCTGAATTTTTCCCAGAATTTTCCAAAAGGCACTAGTAGGAATCAAAATTTTTTTCACTACTTTTTTATATTTTTCTCTAAACAAGGATAACAAAGATGCAACCACAAAAATTGGCACCTACAACTGAGGTGGGATGTGGTCTAGAGAAATACAACATGTTCTGTGAAAAGCGTGCAAAAACTTTGACAATTTTTTTCTTTTTTCCCTGAATTTTTTTGGCAATTTTGATGAAACCAAACAGGACAAAGCCAAAGTGGTGAAATAATCAGTTGTTGAGCGTGGGTAATAGTTGCAAGATGAACCTATGCTGACAGAAGAATATGTGGAGCTATGGGTAGGCACACAATATGACAGTAAGCATTAGCAATTAACGAATGTAGATTAGCGATTGTTCAATCCGGATCCAAAGTACAAATCACAGGTGCTGGCTAAGACGTGTCGAGACGTAGCGCAACAAGGTGAAAATAAAGGACGATGGAAAGAACTCACGGAACAAGCAAATAGTCTGGATTTTTCCTAAGTCCTAAATTTTTCCCGGAATTTTCCTAGAGGCACTAGTAGGAATCAAATTTTTTTTAATTTTTTCACAATTTTTTTATATTTTTCTCTGAAAAAGGATCAAAAAAGATGCAACCACAAAAATTGGCACCTACAACTGAGGTGGGATGTGGTCTACAGAAATACAGCATGTTCTCTGAAAAGCGTGCAAAAACTTTGACAATTTTTTTCTTTTTTTTCCTAAATTTTTTTTGGCAATTTTGATGAAACCAAACAGGGCGAAGCCAATGTGGTGAAACAATCTATTGTTGAGTATGGGTAATAGTTGCAAGATGAACCTGTGCTGACAGAAGAATTTGTGGAGCTATGGGTAGGCACGCAATATGACAGCAAGGATTAGCAATTAACGAATGCAGATTAGCGATTGTTCAATCCGGATCCAAAGTACAAATCACAGGTGCTGGCTAAGACGTGTCGAGATGTAGCGCAACAAGGAGAAAACAAAGGACAATGGAAAGAACTCACAGAATAAGCAAATAGTCCAGATTTTTCCTTTTTCCCAAATTCTCCCCAAAATTTTCCATTTTTTTTTATTTTTTCACTATTTTTTTATATTTTTCTCTGAACAAGGTTCAAAAAAGATGCAACCCCAAAAATTGGCACCTACAACTGAGGTGGGATGTGGTCTACAGAAATACAGCACGTTCTCTGAAAAGCGAGCAAAAACTTTGACAATTTTTTTCTTTATTTTCCTGAATGTTTTTGGCAATTTTGATGAAACCAAATAGGGCAAAGCCAAAGCGGTGAAACAATCTATTGTTGAGCGTGGGTAATAGTTGCAAGATGAACCTGTGCTGACAGACGAATATATGGAGCTATGGGTAGGCACACAATATGATAGCAAGGATTAGCAATTAACGAATGCAGATTAGTGATTGATCAATCCGGATCCAAAGTACAAATCACAGGTGCTGGCTAAGACGTGTCGAGACGTAGCGCAACAAGGTGAAAACAAAGGATGATGGAAACAACTCACAGAACAAGCAAATAGTCCAGATTTTTCCTTTTTCCTAAATTTTTCCTAGAATTTTCCAAAAGGCACTAGTAGGAATCAAAAAAAAATTCACTATTTTTTATATTTTTCTTTGAACAAGGATAAAAAAGATGCAACCCCAAAAATTGGCACCTACAACTGAGGTGGGATGTGGTCTACAGAAATACATCACGTTCTGTGAAAAGCGTGCACAAACTTTGACAATTTTTTTCTTTTTTTCCTGATTTTTTTTTGGCAATTTTGATGAAACCAAATAGGGCAAAGCCAAAGTGGTGAAACAATCTGTTGTTGAGCATGGGTAACAGTTGCAAGATGAACCTATGCTGACAGAAGAATATGTGGAGCTATGGGTAGGCACACAACATGACAGCAAGGATTAGCAATTAACGAATGCAGATTAGCGATTGTTCAATCCGGATCCAAAGTACAAATCACAGGTGCTGGCTAAGACGTGTCGAGACGCAGCGCAACAAGGAGAAAACAAAGGACGATGGAAAGAACTCACAGAACAAGCAAATAGTCCAGATTTTCCTTTTTCCTGAATTTTTCCTGGAATTTTCCAAAAGGCACTAGTAGGAATCAATTTTTTCACTATTTTTTTATATTTTTCTCAGAACAAGGATAAAAAAAGATGCAACCACAAAAATTGGCACCTACAACTGAGGTGGGATGTGGTCTACAGAAATACAGCACGTTCTCTGAAAAGCGTGCAAAAACTTTGACAATTTTATTCCTTGTTTTCCTTAATTTTTTTGGCAATTTTGATGAAACCAAACAGGGCAGAGCCAAAGTGGTGAAACAATCTATTGTTGAGTATGGGTAATAGTTGCAAGATGAACCTGTGCTGACAGAAGAATTTGTGGAGCTATGGGTAGGCACGCAATATGACAGCAAGGATTAGCAATTAACGAATGCAGATTAGCGATTGTTCAATCCGGATCCAAAGTACAAATCACAGGTGCTGGCTAAGACGTGTCGAGATGTAGCGCAACAAGGAGAAAACAAAGGACAATGGAAAGAACTCACAGAATAAGCAAATAGTCCAGATTTTTCCTTTTTCCCAAATTCTCCCCAAAATTTTCCATTTTTTTTTATTTTTTCACTATTTTTTTATATTTTTCTCTGAACAAGGTTCAAAAAAGATGCAACCCCAAAAATTGGCACCTACAACTGAGGTGGGATGTGGTCTACAGAAATACAGCACGTTCTCTGAAAAGCGAGCAAAAACTTTGACAATTTTTTTCTTTATTTTCCTGAATGTTTTTGGCAATTTTGATGAAACCAAATAGGGCAAAGCCAAAGCGGTGAAACAATCTATTGTTGAGCGTGGGTAATAGTTGCAAGATGAACCTGTGCTGACAGACGAATATATGGAGCTATGGGTAGGCACACAATATGATAGCAAGGATTAGCAATTAACGAATGCAGATTAGTGATTGATCAATCCGGATCCAAAGTACAAATCACAGGTGCTGGCTAAGACGTGTCGAGACGTAGCGCAACAAGGTGAAAACAAAGGATGATGGAAACAACTCACAGAACAAGCAAATAGTCCAGATTTTTCCTTTTTCCTAAATTTTTCCCAGAATTTTCCAAAAGGCACTAGTAGGAATCAAAAAAAAATTCACTATTTTTTATATTTTTCTTTGAACAAGGATAAAAAAGATGCAACCCCAAAAATTGGCACCTACAACTGAGGTGGGATGTGGTCTACAGAAATACATCACGTTCTGTGAAAAGCGTGCACAAACTTTGACAATTTTTTTCTTTTTTTCCTGATTTTTTTTTGGCAATTTTGATGAAACCAAATAGGGCAAAGCCAAAGTGGTGAAACAATCTGTTGTTGAGCATGGGTAACAGTTGCAAGATGAACCTATGCTGACAGAAGAATATGTGGAGCTATGGGTAGGCACACAACATGACAGCAAGGATTAGCAATTAACGAATGCAGATTAGCGATTGTTCAATCCGGATCCAAAGTACAAATCACAGGTGCTGGCTAAGACGTGTCGAGACGCAGCGCAACAAGGAGAAAACAAAGGACGATGGAAAGAACTCACAGAACAAGCAAATAGTCCAGATTTTCCTTTTTCCTGAATTTTTCCTGGAATTTTCCAAAAGGCACTAGTAGGAATCAATTTTTTCACTATTTTTTTATATTTTTCTCAGAACAAGGATAAAAAAAGATGCAACCACAAAAATTGGCACCTACAACTGAGGTGGGATGTGGTCTACAGAAATACAGCACGTTCTCTGAAAAGCGTGCAAAAACTTTGACAATTTTATTCCTTGTTTTTCTAAAATTTTTTTGGCAATTTTGATGAAACCAAACAGGGCAGAGCCAAAGTGGTGAAATAATCTAATGTTGAGCGTGGGTAACAGTTGCAAGATGAACCTATGCTCATAGAAGAATATGTGGAGCTATGGGTAGGCACACAATATGACAACAAGGATTAGCAATTAACGAATGCAGTTAGCGATTGTTCAATCCGCATCCAAAGTACAAATCACAGGTGCCAGCTAAGACATGTCGAGACGTAGCGCAACAAGGAGAAAAACAAAGGACGATGGAAAGAACTCACAAAACAAGCAAATAGTCTAGATTTTTTCTTTTTCCTGAATTTTCACCAAAATTTTCCAAAAGGCACTAGTAGGAATCAATTTTTTTTAATTTTTTCACTGTTTTTTATATTTTTATCTGAACAAGGATAAAAAAGATGCAACCCCAAAAATTAGCACCTACAACTGAGGTGGGATGTGGTCTACAGAAATACAACACATTCTCTAAAAAGCATGCAAAAACTTTGATAATTTTTTTCTTTATTTTCATGATTTTTTTCGGCAATTTTGATGAAACCAAACAGGGCAAAGCCAAAGTGGTGAAACAATTTGTTGTTGAGCGTGGGTAACAGTTGCAAAATGAACCTGTGCTGACAGAAGAATATGTGGAGCTATGGGTAGGCACGCAACATGACAGCAAGGATTAGCAATTAACGAATGCAGATTAGCGATTGTTCAATCCGGATCCAAACTATAAATCACAGGTGCTAGCTAAGATGTGTCGAGATGTAGCGCAACAAGGAGAGAACAAAGGACGATGGAAAGAACTCACTGAACAAGCAAATAGTCCAGATTTTTCCTTTTTCCTAAATTTTTTCCAGAATTTTCCAAAAGGCACTAGTAGGAATCAATTTTTTTTATTTTTTCACTATTTTTTTATATTTTTACTTAAACAAGGATAAAAAATGCAACCACAAAAATTGGCACCTACAACTGAGGTGGGATGCGGTCTACAGAAATACAGCACGTTCTTTGAAAAGCGTGCAAAAATTTTGACAATTTTTTCTTTATTTTTGTGATTTTTATGGCAATTTTGATGAAACCAAACTGGGGGAAGCCAAAGTGGTGAAACAATCTGTTGTTGAGCGTGGGTAACAATTGCAAGATGAACCTATGCTGACAGAAGAATATGTGGAGCTATGGTTAGGTACTCAACATGACAGCAAGGATTAGCAATTAACGAATGCAGATTAGCGATTGTTCAATCCGGGTCCAAAGTACAAATCACAGGTGCTGGCTAAGACGTGTCGAGACGTAGCGCAACAAGGAGAAAACAAAGGACGATGGAAAGAACTCACAGAACAAGCAAATAGTCCAGATTTTCCTTTTTCCTGAATTTTTCCCGGAATTTTCGAAAAGGCACTAGTAGGAATCAATTTTTTCACTATTTTTTTATATTTTTCTCTGAACAAGGATAAAAAAAGATGCAATCACAAAAATTGGCACCTACAACTGAGGTGGGATGTGGTCTACAGAAATATAGCACGTTCTCTGAAAAGCGTGCAAAAACTTTGACAATTTTATTCTTTGTTTTCCTTAATTTTTTTGGCAATTTTGATGAAACCAAACAGGGCAAAGCCAAAGTGGTGAAATAATCTGTTGTTGAGCATGGGTAACAGTTGCAAGATGAACCTGTGCTGACAGAAGAATATGTGGAGCTATGGGTAGGCACGCAACATGACAGCAAGGATTAGCAATTAACGAATGCAGATTAGCGATTGTTCAATCCGGATCCAAACTATAAATCATAGGTGCTGGCTAAGATGTGTCGAGACGTAGCGCAACAAGGAGAAAACAAAGGACGATGGAAAGAACTCACTGAACAAGCAAATAGTCCAGATTTTTCCTTTTTCCTGAATTTTTTCTAGAATATTCCAAAAGGCACTAGTAGGAATCAATTTTTTTTTCACTATTTTTTTATATTTTTACTTAAACAAGGATAAAAAATGCAACCACAAAAATTGGCACCTACAACTGAGGTGGGATGCGGTCTACAGAAATACAGCGCGTTCTCTGAAAAGCGTGCAAAAATTTTGATAATTTTTTTCTTTATTTTCGTGATTTTTTATGGCAATTTTGATGAAACCAAACAGGGGAAAGCCAAAGTGGTGAAACAATCTGTTGTTGAGCGTGGGTAACAGTTGCAAGATGAACCCATGCTGACAGAAGAATATGTGGAGCTATGGTTAGGCACGCAACATGACAGCAAGGATTAGCAATTAACGAATGCAGATTAGCGATTGTTCAATCCGGATCCAAAGTACAAATCACAGGTGCTGGCTAAGACGTGTCGAGACGTAGCGCAACAAGGAAAAAACAAAGGACGATGGAAAGAACTCACAGAACAAGCAAATAGTCCAGATTTTCCTTCTTCCTGAATTTGTCCCAGAATTTTCGAAAAGGCACTAGTAGGAAACAATTTTTTCACTATTTTTTATATTTTTCGCTGAACAAGGATAAAAAAAGATGCAACCACAAAAATTGGCACCTACAACTGAGGTGGAATGTGGTCTACAGAAATACAGCACGTTCTCTGAAAGGCGTGCAAAAACTTTGATAATTTTATTCTTTGTTTTCCTTAATTTTTTTTGACAATTTTGATGAAACCAAACAGGGCAAAGCCAAAGTGGTGAAATAATCTAATGTTGAGCGTGGGTAGCAGTTGCAAGATGAACCTATGCTCACAGAAGAATATGTGGAGCTATGGGTAGGCACACAATATGACAGCAAAGATTAGCAATTAACGAATGCAGATTAGCGATTGTTGAATCCGGATCCAAAGTACAAATCACAGGTGCCAGCTAAGACGTGTCGAGACGTAGCACAATAAGGAGAAAACAAAGTACGATGGAAAGAACTCACAGAACAAGCAAATAGTCTGGATTTTTTCTTTTTCCTGAATTTTCACCGAAATTTTCCAAAAGGCACTAGTAGGAATCAAATTTTTTTATTTTTTTACTATTTTTTTATATTTTTACCTAAATAAGGATAAAAAAATTGCAACCACAAAAATTGGCACCTACAACTGAGGTGGGATGTGGTCTACAGAAATACAACATGTTCTCTGAAAAGCGTGCAAAAACTTTGAGAATTTTTTTCTTTATTTTCATTATTTTTTTTGGCAATTTTGATGAAACCAAACAGGGGAAAGCCAAAGTGGTGAAACTATCTGTTGTTGAGCGTGGGTAATAGTTGCATGATGAACCTGTGCTGACAGAAGAATATGTGGAGCTATGGGTAGGCACACAATATGACAGCAAGGATTAGCAATTAATGAATGCAGATTAGTGATAGATCAATTCAGATCCAAAGTACAAATCACAGGTGCTGGCTAAGACGTGTCGAGATGTAGCGCAACAAGATGAAAACAAAGGACGATGGAAAGAACTCACAGAACAAGCAAATAGTCCGGATTTTTCCTTTTTCCTGATTTTTTCCCGGAATTTTCCAAAAGGCACTAGTAGGAATCAAAAATTTTTCCACTATTTTTCTATATTTTTCTCTGAACAAGGATAAAAAAGATGCAACCACAAAAATTGGCACCTACAACTGAGGTGGGATGTGGTCTACAGAAATACAGCACGTTCTGTGAAAAGCGTGCAAAAACTTTGACAATTTTTTTCTTTTTTCCTGAATTTTTTTGGCAATTTTGATGAAACCAAACAGGACAAAGCCAAAGTGGTGAAATAATCAGTTGTTGAGCGTGGGTAATAGTTGCAAGATGAACTGTGCTGATAGAAGAATATGTGGAGCTATGGGTAGGCACACAATATGACAGTAAGGATTAGCAATTAACGAATGTAGATTAGCGATTGTTCAATCCGGATCCAAAGTACAAATCACAGGTGCTGGCTAAGACGTGTCGAGACGTAGCGCAACAAGGTGAAAACAAAGGACGATGGAAAGAACTCACAGAACAAGCAAATAGTCTGAATTTTTCCTTTTTCTCGAATATTTCCCGGAATTTTCCCAGAGGCACTAGTAGGAATCAAAATTTTTTTTAATTTTTTTTACAATTTTTCTATATTTTTCTCTGAACAAGGATAAAAAAGATGCAACCACAAAAATTGGCACCTACAACTGAGGTGGGATGTGGTCTACAGAAATACAGCATGTTCTCTGAAAAGCGTGCAAAAACTTTGACAATTTTTTTCTTTTTTTTCCTAAATTTTTTTTGGCAATTTTGATGAAACCAAACAGGGCGAAGCCAAAGTGGTGAAACAATCTGTTGTTGAGTGTGGGTAATAGTTGCAAGCTGAACCTGTGCTGACAGAAGAATTTCTGGAGCTATGGGTAGGCACGCAATACGACAACAAGGATTAGCAATTAACGAATGCAGATTAGCGATTGTTCAATCTGGATCCAAAGTACAAATCATAGGTGCTGGCTAAGACGTGTCGAGATGTAGCGCAACAAGGAGAAAACAAAGGACGATGGAAAGAACTCACAGAATAAGCAAATAGTCCAGATTTTTCCTTTTTCCTGAATTTTACCCAAAATTTTCCAAAAGGCACTAGTAGGAATCAATTTTTTTTTATTTTTTCACTATTTTTTTATATTTTTCTCTGAACAAGGTTCAAAAAAGATGCAACCCCAAAAATTGGCACCTACAACTGAGGTGAGATGTGGTCTACAGAAATACAGCACGTTCTCTGAAAAGCGTGCAAAAACTTTGACAATTTTTTTCTTTATTTTCCTGAATGTTTTTGGCAATTTTAATGAAACCAAACAGGGCAAAGCCAAAGTGGTGAAACAATCTATTATTGAGCGTGGGCAATAGTTGCAAGATGAACCTGTGCTGACAGAAGAATATATGGAGCTATGGGTAGGCACACAATATGACATCAAGGATTAGCAATTAACGAATGCAGATTAGTGATTGATCAATCCGGATCCAAAGTACAAACCACAGGTGCTGGCTAAGACGTGTCGAGACGTAGTGCAACAAGGTGAAAACAAAGGACGATGGAAAGAACTCACAGAACAAGCAAATAGTCCAGATTTTTCCTTTTTCCTAAATTTTTCCCAGAATTTTTCAAAAGGCACTAGTAGGAATCAAAAAAATTCACTATTTTTTTATATTTTTCTCTGAACAAGGATAAAAAAGATGCAACCCCAAAAATTGGCACCTACAACTGAGGTGTGATGTGGTCTACAGAAATACAACACGTTCTGTGAAAAGCGTGCACAAACTTTGACAATTTTTTTCTTTTTTCCTGAATTTTTGTGGCAATTTTGATGAAACCAAATAGGGCAAAGCCAAAGTGGTGAAACAATCTGTTGTTGAGCGTGGGTAACAGTTGCAAGATGAACCTATGCTGACAGAAGAATATGTGGAGCTATGGCTAGGCACGCAACATGACAGCAAGGATTAGCAATTAACGAATGCAGATTAGTGATTGTTCAATCCGGATCCAAAGTACAAATCACAGGAGCTGGCTAAGATGTGTCGAGACGTAGCGCAACAAGGAGAAAACAAAGGACGATGGAAAGAACTCACAGAACAAGCAAATAGTCCAGATTTTCCTTTTTCCTGAATTTTTCCCAGAATTTTCGAAAAGGCACTAGTAGGAATCAATTTTTTCACTATTTTTTATATTTTTCTCTGAACAAGGATAAAAAAAGATGCAACCACAAAAATTGGCACCTACAACTGAGGTGGGATGTGGTCTACAGAAATATAGCATGTTCTCCGAAAAGCGTGCAAAAACTTTGACAATTTTATTCTTTGTTTTTGTTAATTTTTTTTGGCAATTTTGATGAAACCAAACAGGGCAAAGCCAAAGTGGTGAAATAATCTAATGTTGAGCGTGGGTAACAGTTACAAGATGAACCTATGCTCACAGAAGAATATGTGGAGCTATGGGGTAGGCACACAATATGACAGCAAAGATTAGTAATTAACGAATGCAGATTAGCGATTGTTCAATCCGGATCCAAAGTACAAATCACAGGTGCCAGCTAAGATGTGTCGAGACGTAGCGCAACAATGAGAAAACAAAGGACGATGGAAAGAACGCACAGAACAAGCAAAAAGTCTAGATTTTTTCTTTTTCCTGAATTTTCACCGAAATTTTCCAAAAGGCACTAGTAGGAATCAAATTTTTTTTAATTTTTTCTCTATTTTTTAGATTTTTATCTGAACAAGGATAAAAAAGATGCAACGCCAAAAATTGCCACCTGCAACTAAGGTGGGATGTGGTCTACAAAATACAACACATTCTCTAAAAAGCGTGCAAAAACTTCGATAATTTTTTTCTTTATTTTCATGAATTTTTTTCAGCAATTTTAACGAAACCAAATAGGGCAAAGCTAAAGTGGTGAAACAATCTGTTGTCGAGCATGGGTAACAGTTGCAAGATGAACCTGTGCTGACAGAAGAATATGTGGAGCGATAGGTAGGCACACAATATGACAGCAAGGATTAGCAATTAACGAATGCACATTAGCGATTGTTCAATCCGGATCCAAACTATAAATCACAGGTGCTGGCTAAGATGTGTCGAGATGTAGCGCAACAAGGAAAAAACAAAGGACGATGGAAAGAACTCACAGAACAAGCAAATAGTCCAGATTTTTCCTTTTTCCTGAATTTTTCCTAGAATTTTCCATAAGGCACTAGTAGGAAACAATTTTTTGTATTTTTTCACTATTTTTTTATATTTTTACTTAAACAAGGATAAAAAATGCAACCACAAAAATTAGCACCTACAACTGAGGTGGGATGTGATCTACAGAAATACAGCACGTTCTCTGAAAAGCGTGCAAAAATATTGACAATTTTTTTCTTTATTTTTTTGATTTTTTTTGGCAATTTTGATGAAACCAAACAGGGGAAAGCCAAAGTGGTGAAACAATCTGTTGTTGAGCGTGGGTAAAAGTTGCAAGATGAACCTGTGCAGAGAGAAGAATATATGGAGCTATGGGTAGGCACACAATATGACAACAAGGATTAGCAATTAACGAATGCAGATAAATGATTGATCAATCCGGATCCAAAGTACAAATCACAGGTGCTGGCTCGGACGTGACGAGACGTAGCGCAACAAGGTGAAAACAAAGGACGATGGAAAGAACTCACAGAACAAGCAAATAGTCCAGATTTTTCCTTTTTCCTGAATTTTTCCTAGAATTTTCCAAAAGGCACTAGTAAGAATCAAAAAAAATTTCACTATTTTTTTATATTTTTCTCTAAACAAGGATAAAAAAGGTGCAACCCCAAAAATTGGCACCTACAACTGAGGTGGGATGTGGTCTACAGAAATACAGCACGTTCTCTGAAAAGCGTGCAAAAACTTTGACAATTTTATTCTTTGTCTTCCTAAATTTTTTTGGCAATTTTGATGAAACCAAACAGGGCAAAGCCAAAGTGGTGAAATAATCTAATGTTGAGCGTGGGTAACAGTTGCAAGATGAACCTATGCTCACAGAAGAATATGTGGAGCTATGGGTAGGCACACAATATGACAGCAAGGATTAGCAATTAACGAATGCAGATTAGCGATTGTTCAATCCGGATCCAAAGTACAAATCACAGGGGCCAGCTAAGACGTGTCGAGACGTAGCGCAACAAGGAGAAAACAAAGGACGATGGAAAGAACTCACAGAACAAGCAAATAGTCTGGATTTTTTCTTTTTCCTGAATTTTCACCGAAATTTTCCAAAAGGCACTAGTAGGAATCATTTTTTTTGTTTTTTCACTATTTTTTTTATATTTTTACTTAAACAAGGATAAAAAATGCAACCAAAAAAATTGGCACCTACAACTGAGGTGGGATGTGGTCTACAGAAATACAGCACGTTCTCTGAAAAGCGTGCAAAAACTTTGACAATTTTTTTCTTTTTTTCCTGAATTTTTTTGGTAATTTTGATCAAACCAAACAGGGCAAAGCCAAAGTGGAGAAATAATCTATTGTTGAGCGTGGATAACAGTTGCAAGATGAACCTGTGCTCATAGAAGAATATGTGGAGCTATGGGTCGGCACACAATATGACAGCAAGGATTAGCAATTAACGAATGTAGATTAGCGATTGTTCAATCCGGATCCAAAGTACAAATCACAAGTGCTGGCTAAGACGTGTCGAGACGCAGCGCAACAAGGTGAAAACAAAGGACGATGAAAAGAACTCACAGAACAAGCAAATAGTCCATATTTTCCTTTTTCCTGAATTTTTCCCAGAATTTTCCAAAAGGCACTAGTAGGAATCAAAAAAAAATTCACTATTTTTTTATGTTTTTATCCGAACAAGGATAAAAAAGATGCAACCCCAAAAATTGGCACCTACAACTAAGGTGGGATGTGGTCTATAGAAATACAACACATTCTCTAAAAAGCGTGCAAAAACTTTGATAATTTTTTTTCTTTATTTTCATGAATTTTTTTCAGCAATTTTAATGAAACCAAACAGGGCGAAGCTAAAGTGGTGAAACAATCTATTGTTGAGCATGGGTAACAGTTGGAAGATGAACCTGTGCTGACAGAAGAATATGTGGAGCTATAGGTAGGCACACAATATGACAGCTAGGATTAGCAATTAACGAATGCAGATTAGTGATTGTTCAATCCGGATCCAAAGTACAAATCACACGTGCTGGCTAAGAAGTGTCGAGACGTAGCGCAACAAGGTGAAAACAAAGGACGATGGAAAGAACTCACAGAACAAGCAAATAGTCCAGATTTTTCCTTTTTCCTAAATTTTTCCCGGAATTTTCCAAAAGGCACTAGTAGGAATCAAAAAAAATTCACTATTTTTTTATATTTTCTCTGAACAAGGATAAAAAAGATACAACCACAAAAATTGGCACCTACAACTGAGGTGGGATGTGGTCTACAGAAATACAGCACGTTCTGTGAAAAAGCGTGCATAAACTTTGACAATTTTTTTCTTTTTTTTCCTGAATTTTTTTTGGCAATTTTGATAAAACCAAATAGGGCAAAGCCAAAGTGGTGAAACAATCTGTTGTTGAGCGTGGGTAACAGTTGCAAGATGAACCTGTGCTGACAGAAGAATATGTGGAGCTATGGGTAGGCACGCAACATGACAGCAAGGATTAGCAATTAATGAATGCAGATTAGCGATTGTTCAATCCGGATCCAAAGTACAAATCACAGGTGTTGGCTAAGACGTGTCGAGACGTAGCGCAACAAGGAGAAAACAAAGTACGATGGAAAGAACTCACAGAACAAGCAAATAGCCCAGATTTTCCTTTTTCCTGAATTTTCCCGGAATTTTCCAAAAGGCACTAGTAGGAATCAATTTTTTCTATTTTTTCACTATTTTTTTTATATTTTTCTCTGGACAAGGATAAAAAAAGATGCAACCACAAAAATTGGCACCTACAACTGAGGTGGGATGTGGTCTACAGAAATACAACACGTTCTCTGAAAAGCGTGCAAAAACTTTGATAATTTTATTCTTTGTTTTCCTGAATTTTTTTGGCAATTTTGATGAAACCAAACAGGGCAAAGCCAAAGTGGTGAAATAATCTAATGTTGAGCGTGGGTAACAGTTGCAAGATGAACTTATGCTCACAGAAGAATATGTGGAGCTATGGGTAGGCACACAATATGACAGCAAGGATTAGCAATTAACGAATGCAGATTAGCGATTGTTCAATCCGGATCCAAAGTACAAATCACAGGTTCCAGCTAAGACGTGTCGAGACGTAGCGCAACAAGGAGAAAACAAAGGACGATGGAAAGAACTCACAGAACAAGAAAATAGTATGAATTTTTTCTTTTTCCTGAATTTTCGCCGAAATTTTCCAAAAGGCACTAGTACGAATCAAAAAAATTTCCCTATTTTTTTATATTTTTCTCTGAACAAGGATAAAAAAGATGCAACCCGAAAAATTGGCACCTACAACTGAGGTGGGATGTGGTCTACAGAAATACAGCACGTTCTCTGAAAAGCGTGCAAAAACTTTGACAATTTTTTTCCTTTTTTCCTGAATTTTTTTGGCAATTTTGATGAAACCAAACAGGGCAAAGCCAAAGTGGTGAAATAATCTATTGTTGAGCGTGGGTAACAGTTGCAAGATGAACTTGTGCTCACAGAAGAATATGTGGAGCTATGGGTAGGCACACAATATGACAGCAAGGATTAGCAATTAACGAATGCAGATTAGCGATTGTTCAATCCGCATCGAAAGTACAAATCACAGGTGCTGGCTAAGACGTGTCGAGACATAGCGCAACAAGGTGAAAACAAAGGAGATGGAAAGAACTCACAGAACTAGCAAATAGTCCAAATTTTTCCTTTTTCTGAATTTTTCCCGGAATTTTCCAAAAGGCACTAGTAGGAATCAAAAAAAAATTTCCCTATTTTTTTATATTTTTCTCTGAACAAGGATAAAAAATATGCAACCCCAAAAATTGGCACCTACAACTGAGGTGGGATGTGGTCTACAGAAATACAGCACGTTCTCTGAAAAGCGTGCAAAAACTTTGACAATTTTTTTCTTTTTTTCCTGAATTTTTTTGGCAATTTTGATGAAACCAAATAGGGCAAAGCCAAAGTGGCGAACAATCTGTTGTTGAGCGTGGGTAACAGTTGCAAGATGAACCTGTGCTGACAGAAGAATATGTGGAGCTATGGGTAGGCACGCAACATGACAGCAAGGATTAGCAATTAACGAATGCAGATTAGCGATTGTTCATTCCGGATCCAAACTATAAATCACAGGTGCTGGCTAAGATGTGTCGAGATGTAGCGCAACAAGGAGAAAACAAAGGACGATGGAAAGAACTCACAGAACAAGCAAATAGTTCAGATTTTTCCTTTTTCCTGAATTTTTCCCAGAATTTTCCAAAAGGCACTAGTAGGAATCAATTTTTTTTGTTTTTTCACTATTTTTTTATATTTTTACTTAAACAAGGATAAAAAATGCAACCACAAAAATTGGCTCCTACAACTGAGGTGGGATGGGGTCTACAGAAATACAGCCCGTTCTCTAAAAAGCGTGCAAAAATTTTGACAATTTTTTTCTTTATTTTCATGATTTTTTTGGCAATTTTGATGAAACCAAACAGGAGAAAGCCAAAGTGGTGAAACAATCTGTTGTTGAGCGTGGGTAACAGTTGCAAGATGAACCTGTGCTGACAGAAGAATATATGGAGCTATGGGTAGGCACACAATATGACAGCAAGGATTAGCAATTAACGAATGCAGATTAGCGATTGTTCAATCCGGATCCAAAGTACAAATCACAGGTGCCAGCTAAGACGTGTCGAGACGTAGCACAACAAGGTGAAAACAAAGGACGATGGAAAGAACTCACAGAACAAGCAAATAGTCTGGATTTTTTCTTTTTTCTGAATTTTCACCGAAATTTTCCAAAAGGCACTAGTAGGAATCAAAATTTTTTTTAATTTTTTCTCTATTTTTTATATTTTTATCTGAACAAGGATAAAAAAGATGCAACCCCAAAAATTGGCACCTACAACTATGGTGGGATGTGGTCTACAGAAATACAACACATTCTCTAAAAAGCGTGCAAAAACTTTGATAATTTTTTTCTTTATTTTCAAGAATTTTTTTCGGCAATTTTAATGAAACCAAACAGGGCAAAGCTAAAGTGGTGAAACAATCTATTGTTGAGCATGGGTAACAGTTGCAAGATGAACCTGTGCTGACAGAAGAATATGTGGAGCTATAGGTAGGCACACAATATGACAGCTAGGATTAGCAATTAACGAATGCAGATTAGTGATTGTTCAATCCGGATCCAAAGTACAAATCACAGGTGCTGGCTAAGACGTGTCGAGACGTAGCGCAACAAGGTGAAAGCAAAGGACAATGGAAAGAACTCACAGAACAAGCAAATAGTTCAGATTTTTCCTTTTTCCTGAATTTTTCCCGGAATTTTCCAAAAGGCACTAGTAGGAATCAAAAAAAATTCACTATTTTTTTATATTTTTCTCTGAACAAGGATAAAAAAGATGCAACCCCAAAAATTGGCACCTACAATTGAGGAGGGATGTGGTCTACAGAAATATAGCACGTTCTGTGAAAAGCGTGCACAAACTTTGACAATTTTTTTCTTTTTTCCTGAATTTTTTTTTGGCAATTTTGATGAAACCAAATAGGGCAAAGCCAAAGTGGTAAAACAATCTGTTGTTAAGCGTGGGTAACAGTTGCAAGATGAACCTGTGCTGACAGAAGAATATGTGGAGCTATGGGTAGGCACGCAACATGACAGCAAGGATTAGCAATTAACGAATGCAGATTAGCGATTGTTCAATCCGGATCCAAAGTACAAATCACAGGTGCTGGCTAAGACGTGTCGAGACGTAGCGCAACAAGGAGAAAACAAAGTACGATGGAAAGAACTCACAGAACAAGCAAATAGTCCAGATTTTCCTTTTTCCTGAATTTTTCCCGGAATTTTCGAAAAGGCACTAGTAGGAATCAATTTTTTCACTATTTTTTTATATTTCTCTCTGAACAAGGATAAAAAAAGATGCAACCACAAAAATTGGCACCTACAACTGAGGTGGGATGTGGTCTACAGAAATACAGCACGTTCTCTGAAAAGCGTGCAAAAACTTTGACAATTTTATTCCTTGTTTTCCTTAATTTTTTTGGCAATTTTGATGAAACCAAACAGGGCAGAGCCAAAGTGGTGAAATAATCTAATGTTGAGCGTGGGTAACAGTTGCAAGATGAACCTATGCTCATAGAAGAATATGTGGAGCTATGGGTACGCACACAATATGACAGCAAGGATTAGCAATTAACGAATGCACTTTGTGATTGTTCAATCCGGATCCAAAGTACAAATCACAGGTGCCAGCTAAGACATGTCGAGACGTAGCGCAACAAGGAGAAAAACAAAGGACGATGGAAAGAACTCACAAAACAAGCAAATAGTCTGGATTTTTTCTTTTTCCTGAATTTTCACCAAAATTTTCCAAAAGGCACTAGTAGGAATCAATTTTTTTTTAATTTTTTCACTGTTTTTTATATTTTTATCTGAACAAGGATAAAAAAGATGCAACCCCAAAAATTAGCACCTACAACTGAGGTGGGATGTGGTCTACAGAAATACAACACATTCTCTAAAAAGCATGCAAAAACTTTGATAATTTTTTTCTTTATTTTCATGATTTTTTTCGGCAATTTTAATGAAACCAAACAGGGCAAAGCCAAAGTGGTGAAACAATCTATTATTGAGCATGGGTAACAGTTGCAAGATGAACCTGCGTTGATAGAAGAATATGTGGAGCTATAGGTAGGCACACAATATGACAGCTAGGATTAGCAATTAACGAATGCAGATTAGTGATTGTTCAATCCGGATCCAAAGTACAAATCACAGGTGCTGGCTAAGACGTGTCGAGACGTAGCGCAACAAGGTGAAAACAAAGGAGATAGAAAGAACTCACGGAACAAGCAGATAGTCCAGATTTTTCCTTTTTCCTGAATTTTCCCCAGAATTTTCCAAAAGCACTAGTAGGAATCAAATTTTTTTATTTTTTCACTATTTTTTATATTTTTCTCTAAACAAGGATAAAAAAGATTCAACCACAAAAATTGGCACCTACAACTGAGGTGGGATGTGGTCTACAGAAATACAGCATGTTCTATAAAAAGCGTGCAAAAACTTTGAGAATTTTTTTTCTTTTTTTTTCCTGAATTTTTTTGGCAATTTTGATGAAACCAAACAGGGCAAAGCCAAAGTGGTGAAACAATCTGTTGTTGAGCGTGGGTAACAGTTGCTAGATGAACCTGTGCTGACAGAAGAATATGTGGAGCTATGGGTAGGCAGGCAACATGACAGCAAGGATTAGCAATTAACAATGCAGATTATCTATTGTTCAATCCGGGTCCAAAGTACAAATCACAGGTGCTGGCTAAGACGTGTCGAGACGTAGCGCAACAAGGAGAAAACAAAGGATGATGGAAAGAACTCACAGAACAAGCAAATAGTCCAGATTTTTCCTTTTTCCTGAATTTTTCCTGTAATTTTCCAAAAGGCACTAGTAGGAATCAAAATTTTTTATTTTTCACTAATTTTTTATATTTTTACTTAAACAAGGATAAAAAAATGCAACCACTAAAATTGGCACCTACAACTGAGGTGGGATGTGGTCTACAGAAATACAGCACGTTCTGTGAAAAGCGTGCAAAAACTTTGACAATTTTTTTCTTTTTTTTTCCTGAAGTTTTTTGGCAATTTTGATGAAACCAAACAGGGCAAAGCCAAAGTGGTGAAATAATCTGTTGTTGAGCGTGGGTAACAATTGCAAGATGAACCTGTGTTGACAGAAGAATATGTGGAGCTATGGGTAGGCACACAATATGACATCAAGGATTAGCAAGTAACGAATGCAAATTAGTGATTGTTCAATCCGGATCCAAAGTATAAATCATAGATGCTGGCTAAGACATGTCGAGACGTAGCGCAACAAGGTGAAAACAAAGGACGATGGAGAGAACTCACAGAACAAGCAAATAGTACAGATTTTTCCTTTTTCCTTAATTTTTCCCGAAATTTCACAAAAGGCACCATTAGGAATCAATTTTTTTTTTATTTTTTTCACTATTTTTTTATATTTTTCTCTGAACAAGGATAAAAAAAGATGCAACCACAAAAATTGGCACCTACAACTGAGGTGGGATGTGGTCTACAGAAATACAGCACGTTCTCTAAAAAGCGTGCAAAAACTTTGATAATTTTTTTCTTTATTTTCCTGAATTTTTTTGGTAATTTTGATGAAACCAAACAGGGCAAAGCCAAAGTGGTGAAATAATCTATTGTTGAGCGTGGGTAACAGTTGCAAGATGAACCTGTTGTTGATGCAAAAGTGAATCTGCAAACACAAAGGGCTAATACCCGAAATCGATATCCAAAGCGTGCCAGTCAATTTGACCTGTTAATCGACAAGGATGAAGATACGAGCACTTTGGTCCTGACAACAGCGATACGCCCGGAAGTCACGGCCAAGGGGTACTCACGCGGAACTCGAGGATCGACAAAGATTGCACTTAGAGCAATGCAACTCGCCGAATCGATGAGAACTCGTAAAAAGGAAAAATATGCAAATTGACGAAGTCGCCGAAAAGTAGATGTAAATAAGAGTAAAAGCTGGTTTTTGATGTATTGATTGATTCCCTATTACATTACCCTTCACTCTATATTTATACCCTGATCTATAGAAACATAACCAAATACGACTAGGACACTAAATCCAAGTCTAAGGAAAAACACATGACTTTGACACAACTCAGACTCTACTAATCGTAAACAAGGAAATCAACTCCTATTTTATTCCATAGTTCGCCTTAATCACGATGGTATTCTTATCGACCCCCTTTTCACCAGCACAGCCCCTGTTCCATCGGCAGCAACCTTCGATCTCCTTTCCATCGGTACATTCTCTGTTTCATCGGCTGCAGTCTTCATACCTTCCTTCATCGGTACATTCCCTTATCTTATCGGCAACAGTCTCCAAACCCTCTTCCATCGGCATCGGCAATAACACCCTTGACCTCATCGGCAGCATTCCAAATTAAATTCATACACTGTCACCGCTTAAAAAAACAAAGTTATTCTCCTTGGCCATCAATTTACACGGCAATCTTTCCCTTGCTGGTTAGCCTTTTCTGATCATCTTGACACGTGCTAAAAACGGTGTCAACACATGCCCCCCAATTTCGGAGTATAAGAAACTGATGCTTCCGAAATTTACTCCAACTGATGCTTGCTATTATCTATTTCTTTAACCCATTCTCCAAGCATAACATGATTTGTAACCAAATTCAATCAAATCTAGATCCAATCCATGTATCTCAATATATATCGCATTTTTTCCCAACCTTCTTTGCCTTAAACTACGGTTGAGATACCAAAATAACAACCCATCAATAATATCTTACCGCAAGATATCCTTTAAGTTATGATTACTTGCCGTCAAACCTCCCGTACCATCCCTTGATTGTCGTGCGAACAGTTACCATATCCAATTGAACCACCTCGATCCATCCGCATACGGCATAGAGATAAGTCAAGAATACCCCTACTCCAAATAACCTATAAATAGATTCCTCCGGGTTGTTCATCTTCTACCTTCAAACTCCACCTTTTGGCATTCTCATCCCAGCGGCAACCCTAACCAACAACCGCGCGTCTTCAACTCATCAGAATCATCATCATCTTCAAGTTCCCAGCTCGTGCCCTCATCCCTCTGAAGCAATGGCCGTTAACTTCGACGTCCCTGCGGTTTGTTCTTCTTCTCATTACTTTTACTTTAATCCTTTCGGTCTCCTACGAATTCTTACGGTCAACATTTTTCTTTCTCTTTCATTTTCTTGGTCCTTCAAACCTAGGAACTCCGCAACACATTGGTGATTCCAACCCATCAACCTCCCCTTCACTGCTTAGGTCCGATGGGCAATCCAGACCCAACTGATTTGATTAATGCAGAAGCCAATCGTATTCCCTTCAAATCTCAGAATTTCTCTTTGAATTTGTGGAAAGATACATTCCGTTCTTGGCCTAAACCCACCAAAGGGTGAAAAAATTGGTTTCTGAGGGTCAACAGGTCAATGCAAGTGTTCTAGGTAGAGCGAAAAATAGATCAATGTATCAGGCTGTCCATTGCCGATATGCAGAAAAATGAATCTATGATGATAGCTGCTGCTCAATTTTGGTCTGACACCACCAACACCTTCATGTTCGGTCATGGCCCATGTGCCCCTACCCTTGCCGATGTGTACATGCTCACAGGCCTAGATATTTCAACTGTCGATGAAGGCCATATTTTCGGCAGAAAAGCTGAATACAGAATAACCACACGCAACATCGGCGGCTGGACAGGATATATCCAGGAATACCAGAAGACTGGTACTGTCAATCAAAGGGAGCATGCCACATTCCTGAACATGTGGCTAGAAAAGTTTATTTTTTGCGGACGATCGGTAGGACCAACTAATGCTTTCCTCCCAGCAGCAGAACTCTTGGCCAACGGTGTCAGATTTCCACTTGGCCGATATCTTCTGAGTTCAACCTACCATCTCCTCCACCAAGTATCCCAAAAGCTTATACTTGGCGAACCCATCGGCAATCTGGGAGGCCCATGGTGGTTTATTAACATGTGGTTAAACGCTCACATGCACAAGCGTTTACAATGGGATCTCTTTGCTCAGGAATTCCCATGAGAGATTCCCGAAGAATACGTCCTTAGGGATGATGAATCAGCAACACGCCCCCCTCTCAACTTCGGTGAAGCAATCATCGTCCTTCCCGGAACAGAAGCCAATGAGGATCAAATCGGCAGATTTTTCCATACTTTCTACCATGGCCTCCCTCGTGATCTCAGGGCTTGGGTGCCTTATATTGACGAGGATAACAAGTTTCCCCTCCTCTTCAATTTTGCCGATAGTGATCTGAACCAAGATAATGATCTCATGATGGCCATCATCACCCCCAGAGCAATTCCAGTCAACACATTTGGCAGTGGGAAAGCCTCCCACATTACTTATGAATTTTACAATCCATCGGCAGTATCTCGCCAGCTGGCCTTTGGGCAACTGCCCATCAAACTGTGCTATGCCGATGTGATTAAACCCAGGGAAATCATCACCTCCGGAACTGAATGGAGCAGGATAGTAAGACTTGCTCCTGATGCCGATATTTCAAATGTCGATCTCTCCGCCTGGTCACCAGCTTCTTTCATAACAGAATCATATAAGCAATGGTGGCAGGAGTGGAAAGAACAGCTATTTTCAATGTCTGTTCACACATATCGGCACCAGATTGACCCCGATTATGCTATTCCTGATAATGCAGTAAGTTCCTTTCAACTTTTGTCCCTTCCCTTTTCTTTTATTATGTGTATCGGTAACTAACCTTCCTTGAAACAGGCTGACGATCCAGTTCCACCAATAAGCAAAAGCGGAAAACCCTTCAATCTCCATCCAGCCTCTCCGATTTCAGCAATCGGTTACAACGCCCCCACCCTGGAAGCCTTGACCTTCCAAAGAGCTCGCACCAAAATTGGCGCTTCTAGACCAAGATTGGGAACATCCAGGGCTTCTCCAAAGGCTACTGCTTCAAGCCTGATCAAGGCTTTTAAGGTAACAATCTTGTTTACTATCTTCTCTGCCGATACACTTTATATTAACATACAACTATCAGGGTGTACAAGCTGCAGCTGGATCATCATCGGCAACTTTACCGAGCACCACAACTTCTACTCCTCCTTCAGAGGTATTCTTTCATTATTTTTTATTTTTCTCCATTAAACATCCAATCTTATACCTGTTTTTGCAGCAACAAATGGATACATCGGTAAGCACACCGATCATACAAGCTCCTCAACCAACAGATGTTGATGCCCCCCAGCCAGTTGTTGTTGAAGCACAACAAAAACATAAAGCTTTGACCGATGCTGAGGCTCAACAGAAACGACAAAAACCTACACCAGCCCCTGCGTCTGCTCCAACACCCATCGATCAGTCCTCTGAACAAACTGCTCCTGCCCAAGATACATCATCGGCGATTGTACCTCAAGGGCCGACTACCGATGTGGTCATAGAAGACATTCCATCGGCATCTTCTGCCGATCCTTCACAGGACCCTTTACAAGCCGCTTCTTCAAGCCAAGCTCAAGAAATCGCCTTGAAGCAGGTAAACCAGTCAATTACCTGGTTTATTATATCTTCAAAATATTATAAACAGGATTTCTAATTCTCTTTATCCCATAGGAACAAGACTCTCCCGATAGCTTATTTTCTTTTGCTATCGATGTTTCTGATGATGACGGAGAAGAAGCGAGCTCCTCCCTGGCGTTGGGAACAATATCATCAGACACATATGGCAAGCTGGAAACCCTCCTAAACCTGCTACAGCAAGAAACTGCCCAATTGGTAATCGACTCGGATCCTGCGAAGTCTATCTTCAAGGCGATCCGCGGCCAAGTCCCCTCCAATATTGAAGAAATCATCTTTCCAGCAGTCCATCTGGAGAGCAGACAGCTTCAATATCAAAGGGCCGTTCATCGTATTGCTGACAGAGCAACCCAATCTCAACTTAAAGAAGAAATGCTACAGCTGAAGCAAACTGCCGATGAGAAGCACAAGAACATCAACAATTTGCAAGCCTCCAGTGCCGATATTAGACAGAAAATCTCAGATCTATCGGCAAAGAAACCAGCCCTGCTAGCTGAACTAGAAAAGGTTGAGACAGCTCTGACTCAGGCCAAACAAGAAGAAGACCAGCTTCCCGACGCCATTAAAGCCCTTCAACAGGAACGGGATGCTCAAGCTCGCAAGGCCTTGGCCTTGAAAAAGAAAATCAAACCTGTGGAAGGAAATGCCGATGAAGATGCCAAGGAGCTAAAAGAAGCCGATGAAATTCGCCTGCGTGCGATATCAGCCATCCAGGCTTTGTTAAATTCGGCATAATTGATACTTTGTTTTAACTCCAGCCGATAGGATTGTTATCGGCAACTATACTTTTTATGCATCTATCCAAATACTAGGGTAATATTTCTTTAAATATTTTCCATTTAACGCTCTGGGAAATACCACTCCTTCGAGAGTTTCAAGAATATACGCATTACCAGGAACAGACTGATTTATTCGATATGGACCTTCCCAATTCGGGGACCATTTGCCAAACTTAGAATTTTTAGTCCCAATCGGTAAAATCAATTTCCAGACTAATTCACCATCGGCAAATTCCTTTACCTTCACTTTCTTGTCATACCACCTAGCCACTCTCTTCTTGTTTTCCTCGATGTTAACCAAAGCTTTTAACCGATGACCTGCTACGTCTTCCAACTCATCTTTCATAAGGATATCATAATCATCGGCTGTCAGTTGATCCTGAAAACGCATCCGCCTAGATCCAATCTTAATCTCCCAAGGTAATACTGCATCGTGTCCATACACCAATTAATAAGGCGACACCTTGGTTGCACCATGACATGCCATCCGATATGACCACAAAGCTTCATTTAATATGGTATGCCACTTTTTAGGATATTCTCTGATCTTGCGCTTAATAAGTTTGATAATCCCCTTATTAGATGCTTCAGCTTGGCCATTTGCTTGGGCATAATATGGTGAAGAATTCAAAACTTTAATTCCCATACTCAAAGCAAACTCATCAAATTCACCTGATGTAAACATAGTGCCCTGATCGGTAGTGATGGTTTGAGGGATGCCAAATCGGTAAACAATATGCTCCTTCACAAAATCAACCATGTTAGCCGATGTCACCTTTTTCAAAGGAATTGCTTCAACCCACTTTGTGAAATAATCGGTAGCAACCAGAATAAATTTATGCCCTTTACTCGATGCTGGATAAATTTGACCGATGAGATCAATAGCCCAACCCCTAAACGGCCATGGTTTAATTATAGGATTCATAGCCGATGCGGGTGCCCATTGAATATTACCAAACTTTTGACATTCCTGACATCCTTTAAAATATTTAAAACAATCCTCAAGAATAGCTGGCCAATAATATCCATTTCTTCTGATCATCCACTTCATCTTGAATGCTGACTGATGAGCCCCACATACTCCTTCATGAATTTCACTCATCAGGCTTTTTGATCCCTCTATGCTAACACACCTGAGTAAAACTCCATCTATGGTACGATAATATAATTCATCATCGAGGAGTACATACTTTGTCGCTTGGAATCTTACACGTCTTTCAACCTTTTTAGATGGATTCTTTAAATAATCAATGATTTCCCTTCTCCAGTCATCGGCATCAGCCACCAATGTCAATGCTTCTTGAACAGGTTGATATCCTGAAGCATGCTGAGCCAATCGGTTAGCCTCTTCATTATGCATCCGGGAAATATGCTCCAGATGAAAACTCCTAAACCCTTTTAACAATTCCAAACATTTTTCATGATACGAAATTAGGATTTCACTTCGACATTCATAAATCCCAATCAACTGATTTATAACTAGCATAGAATCACCAAAGACCTCAACAGCATCAGCCTGTATTTCTTTAAGCAATTCTAACCCTTTTATCAGTGCTTGGTATTCAGCTTGATTGTTTGTCGATGTAGCGACGATCGGCAATGAGAATTCATACTTCTTCCCCTGAGGAGAAATCAACACGATGCCGATGCCTGCCCCTTCACCACAAGTGGACCCATCAAAGAACAGTGTCCATGGAGCAACTTCCAAACAATCTACCGTGTTGCAATGTTGAGTAACAAAATCGGCCATAACTTGTCCTTTAACTGCCTTAGCCGATTCATAACGTAGGTCAAATTCTGATAACGCTAAAATCCATTTACCAATCCTACCATTTAATATCGGCATAGATAGCATATATTTGACCACATCATCTTTGCATACGACAGTACATTCAGCCGATAGTAAATAATGCCTTAACTTACTACAGGAGAAATATAAACATAAGCATAATTTCTCAATAGCCGAATACCTGGTTTCAGCATCTATTAATCGTCTGCTCAAATAATAGATAACACGCTCCTTTCCTTCAAATTCTTGAATAAGAGCTGAACCGATAACAGTATCTTCAGTTGATAAATATAATCTGAAAGGTTTTCCATGCTGGGGTGGAACTAACACTGGAGGATTTGTTAAATAACTCTTAATCTGATCTAAAGCCAACTGCTGTTCATACCCCCATTTAAACTCCTGATCGGCTTTCAATTTCAATAACGGACTGAAAGCCTTGATTTTGCCTGACAGATTAGATATAAACCTTCTGATGAAATTAATCTTACCGATCAAGGATTGCAATTCAGTCTTATCGGCAGGAGCAACAACCTTGTTGATTGCCTCAATAGATTTTCTACTAATTTCAATACCCCTCTGATGCACCATAAAACCCAAGAATTGTCCTGCCGATACACCAAATGCACATTTATTGGGATTCATCTTTAATCCATGTTTTCTTGTGCACTCCAATATCTTTCGCAGATCGGTTAGATGCTTCGTGATGTCTTCAGACTTAATCACTATATCATCAATGTAGATTTCCACCAATGTGCCGATATATTCATGGAAAATAAAGTTCATAGCTCTCTGATAAGTAGCACCGGCATTTTTCAAACCAAATGTCATAACTATCCACTCAAATAATCCCACATGACCTGGACATCTAAAAGCAGTTTTGGAAATATCTTCTTCAGCCATGAATATTTGGTTATAACCCGCATTTCCATCCATGAAACTAATAATCTGATGCCCTGCTGCAGCATCAATCAACAAATCAGCAATCGACATCGGATAACCATCCATCGGTGTGGCCTTATTAAGATTCCTGAAATCAATACAAACACGGAGTTTTCCATTTTTCTTATATACAGGAACCACATTAGAAATCCACTCTGCATATTGACACTGCCGAATAAACTTTGCCTCAATTAACTTGGTTATTTCGGCCTTAATATCAGGGAGTATATTAGGATTGCATCGGCGAGCCGGCTGCTGATGTGGCCGAAATCCAGATTTAATAGGCAACCGATGTTCAACTATAGATCGGTCTAATCCAGGCATTTCAGTATAATCCCAAGCAAAACAATCTTTATATTCCTTTAACAAATCAACTAGTTGCTGTTTACACTTGGAATCTAACTTAGAGCTAATAAAAGTGGGTCTTGGCCTATCGCCTTCACCAATATCTACTTCTATTAAATCATCTGCCGATGTAAATCCTTGACCTAATTTTCCATCATCGGCAAATCTATCCATTAAAGCTCTTCTTCAGAACCGACTGCTTGGATCGGTAAAATTTCATAATCAGCAATCTTGAGGAACTCTTTTTCCCAGACTTCTCCCGATATGCACTTGGTTCGTTCATAAGTATCTGATTCTGCCGATGCATTGATATAAGAAGAGTCACCAGGAACAACTTCAATCTTATATCCGATCCATTGTACCAGACATTGATGCATTGTAGAAGGAACACAACAATTAGCATGAATCCAATCCCTTCCTAAAAGTAAATTATATGCACCCTTGCCATTAATAACAAAGAAAGTTGTCGGCAAAGTTTTACTGCCGATGGTCAACTCAACACATACTGCCCCTTTAGCTGGTGACACATGGCCTTCAAAATCTTTTAGCATCATATCGGTCTTAGTTAAGTCTTGATCCCCCTTACCAAGCTTCTGATACATCACATAAGGCATAATATTAATCGCAGCTCCTCCATCAATAAGTATCTTAGATACAGGCTGCCCATCAACTTTACCTTTTACAAACAAAGCCTTGAGGTGTTGTCTCTCATCATCAGCAGGCTTCTCAAAAACAGCCATCATTGGATCTAATATTAATTGAGCTATCTGATCAGAGGAAACATCCTCTTCTTCACTGTCAGACAGAGCCAAAAATTCCATCGGCAACATAAACACCATATTGACATCTGCCGATGGACCTTTATCCTTGTGCCTTATCTGCCACTGCTGGTTACCAGATTTCTCATTGGAGGGACTTTCTTCTTGATATAAATCTTTTTGACGATCCCGCTGCATTTTCCTTTTCTGTGTCTTTGTCAAACCTTCTGGACACCACTAAGGAAGCTTAGTTTTCCAAACTGGCTAATAAGTCCTAGTTGTCTCCACATGACATATATTGGGATCCCTGTAAAATATTTCTTCATCAGAGACTCTTGCATTTGCCATCTCTTCGAGTTCTTCTTGGTTCCTTGGAAAATATGCAACGCGTTTACCAAGCCTTTCGTGCACACTGAGCCTGCCCCCCAGCCGATCATGTACTGACGCTTTCCTTCTGATCGGTTCATTAATGAGCAAACCTTGATTACCAGATTGAAACCTTCTTGCAGGATAATTAACTCCATAATAGCCATTGCACTCTGGACAATTTTCAACAGTAGGTAACTTAATACCTTCTTCCCAACAATGAATAAAAAATGGACAATTCCAATGATCCCTATGCCGATTCCACTCTTCTTGACGCCTTTCCTCTTGTTGTCGTCTATACCGGTCCCTTCGCTGACGCCATCCTTCGTGTTGTCTTTGATGGGTAATCACGATGCCAGATCGAGGAGGCTTCCCAGAACTGCTACTCTCCGTCAATAGCCCCTTACTTTTTGCATCATCGGAAGTTATCCGATGTTGGGGATCTACTGATGCATTCTTTTCAGCAGTTACCGATGTCAACACCTTAATTTTTCCTTCAGCATCCAACATATTTGCTGGAAAAGGATGTTGATCAATTTTCATTGGCTTTTGAATCTTGGGATTGCCAAATTTTATCCTGCCAGACTCAATAGCTAACTATAATTGCTGTCTAAACACCTTGCACTCATTGGTACTGTGTGAAGTTGCATTGTGCCACTTGCAATACAGCATATGCTTCAACTCTTCTGCCGATGGGATCACATGATTGGGTGACAATTTAATCTGGCCCTCCTGAAGCAAAAGATCGAATATTTTATCGGCTTTGGTGACATCAAAAGTAAACTTTTCTGGCTCTTTGTGACCAAAGGGACAAGATATCGGTTTCTTATTCTTAACCCACTCTGCCAAACCGATAACTGGTTCATTATCTGAATCAGAATCTTTCGCCTCTTCAACAAATGAAACTTTCTTGTTCCAATTTCTCTTAGGTTCAAAAACCCTAGTGTCTTGATCAGAAATCCTTTGTACTAAATGACTTAGGCTTTTGAACTCCTGAGAAGCATATCTGTCCTTTAGGTGTGGTAATAATCCCTGAAAGGCTAAATCGGCAAGCTGCCGATCATCCAATACCAGACTATAACATTTGTTCTTTACATCTCGTAGCCTTTGCACGAAGCCTTCTACCGATTCATCATTGCGCTGTTTCATCTTTACCAAATCGGTAAGCTTCTTCTCATGTATTCCAACAAAGAAATACTTATGAAATTGTTTTTCCAGATCGGCCCAGGTGATAATAGAATTTAGCGGTAGTGAAATAAACCACGTAAATGCTGATCCGGATAGAGATGATGAGAACAGACGAACTCTCAATTCATCTCTACAAGCTGCCTCTCCACATTGAATAATAAAACGATTAACATGCTCCATGGTTGATGTATCGTCTTGCCTAGAAAATTTAGTGAAATCTGGCACTTTGTAACGATTTGGGAGAGGAATTAAATCATATGCTGGAGGATACGGGGTCCGATAAGAATAGGTATTAACCTTGGGCTTGATCCCAAATTGATCTCTCATAATTTCTGCTATCTTATCGGCCCAAAAAACATCGACATCTTGCAGACGATATGGTTGAATCTCTGCTGGAGGTATCTGTTGATACCCTTCTGCATACCTTTGCTGCCCACGATCTCCAGCAATTGGCATATTTGCTACTAACTGTGGTCCATTAACCTGCTGAAAAGGATTCATCGGCTGAGCTGTCGATGCTTGATTCTGAAAACCAGCATGCATGTGACCTTGATGAGCTCCTGTGGCTTGCTGGTTTGGCTGAACTGTATGTTGAGTAGGAAACTGCCCTGACCAATTATTAGTATTCATCGGCACAAAGTTTGCCGATGGCTGGTAACTTGTTGGCATTGCTGGATAATTACATCCAACTTGAGGCATAACCTGGATTCCAGGTTGACTGGTGATAGGAGCCTTCTGCTGCATCGGTAACAAATTTGCCGATGGACTTGAGTTAGATGTTTGCCCTAAAGAAGCCTGAAAACCTCCTAGACTTGGTTGTACAGTAGTTGTAATATATTGAGGTGCTTGGGCTATCGGTAAACCAGCCGATAGAACAGGAGTTTTTCCCGCTGCGTCAAACACTTGAGATAATCCGTGATTGACAGTAGATGGCTCCGGAGGCATACCATATCCCCACCAGTTAGCAGGAGTTTGATTATTCTGTGGTATAGGACCTGATAAAGCTGATGCTGACAGATCTGTACCAAGCTGAACTCGTCCTGATAATGCTGAATCTGGACGCACCGGAGTAGACTGTACATTAGATAATCCTGCTGATACTAGAGGAGAAGAAATCTCTACACCCGCAACGGCTGGAGGAGCCGATGGAGCAACAGCAGATGCTGCTTCTGGTTGATGATAAGCAGGCCCGACGTAATGATGTGACGCTTGCCCTTCTTTGAAAGTTCGAATCACAGCATTATGAACAGTATTGGACAGCACATTGGAGTGATTAATTAAAGCATGATTCACCACAGAATTAACCATCTCTTGAAGTTTACCAGGATTAGGATCAAAGGTAACCTGCCGAGGCAACGGCAAGTCCTGCTTCTGGATGACTTGTCCACTTTTGTTCACGCTGAATGACTTTAAGCAAAGCTGTCTATATTCTTCAATAGCCCTCTCCATAGCCTGCTTCTGATCGTCCTTAAGATCTTCTTCTGTTACTGCGATGATATTCCCAGCATCGATCTCATGATTAGGCATCTTGACTAGATCTGTCCCACCGAGCGTGCCAAAAGATGTGTTGATGCAAAAGTGAATCTGCAAACACAAAGAGCTAATACCCGAAATCGATATCCAAAGCGTGCCAGTCAATTTGACCTGTTAATCGACAAGGATGAAGATACGAGCACTTTGGTCCTGACAACAGGGATACGCCCGGAAGTCACGGCCAAGGGGTACTCACGCGGAACTCGAGGATCGACAAAGATTGTACTTAGAGCAATGCAACTCGCCGAATCGATGAGAACTCGTAAAAAGGAAAAATATGCAAATTGATGAAGTCGCCGAAAAGTTGATGTAAATAAGAGTAAAAGCTGGTTTTTGATGTATTGATTGATTCCCTATTACATTACCCTCCACTCTATATTTATACCCTAATCTATAGAAACATAACCAAATACGACTAGGACACTAAATCCAAGTCTAAAGAAAAACACATGACTTTGACACAACTCAGACTCTACTAATCGTAAACAAGGAAATCAACTCCTATTTTATTCCATAGTTCCCCTTAATCACGATGGTATTCATATCGACCCCCTTTTCACCAGCACAGCCCCTGTTCCATCGGCAGCAACCTTCGATCTCCTTTTCATCGGTACATTCCCTGTTTCATCGGCTGCAGTCTTCATACCTTCCTTCATCGGTACATTCCCTTATCTTATCGGCAACAGTCTCCAAACCCTCTTCCATCGGCATCGGCAATACCACCCTTGACCTCATCGGCAGCATTCCAAATTAAATTCATACACTGTCACCGCTTAAAAAAAACAAAGTTATTCTCCTTGGCCATCAATTTACACGGCAATCTTTCCCTTGCTGGTTAGCCTTTCCTGATCATCTTGACACGTGCTAAAAACGGTGTCAACACCTGTGCTCACAGAAGAATATGTGGAGCTATGTGTAGGCACATAATATGACAGCAAGGATTAGCAATTAACGAATGCAGATTAGCGATTGTTCAATCCGGATCCAAAGTACAAATCACAGGTGCTGGCTAAGATGTGTCGAGACATAGCGCAACAAGGTGAAAACAAAGGAGATGGAAAGAGCTCACAGAACAAGCAAATAGTCCAAATTTTTCCTTTTTTCTGAATTTTCCCTAGAATTTTCCAAAAGGCACTAGTAGGAATCAAATTTTTTTATTTTTTCACTATTTTTTTTTATATTTTTACTTAAACAAGGATAAAAAATGCAACCACAAAAATTGGCACCTACAACTGAGGTGGGATATGGTCTACAGAAATACAGCACGTTGGAAGCTTTTTCCTTTTTCCTTAAGAGGAGAAGCTAGACGATGGTATAGTCAGAAGGTAAGTCAACAACGAGGTGAATGGGGAGTCTTACGAGCCAACTTCTGTTTAGATTTTTATTCCCGCCGATCTTAGACTTGAAGTTCTATCTTTTAAACAAAAAGAAAATGAAACTTTGGGAAAATCCTAGAAACATTTTTCTGATCTTTTAGAATCTGGTCCAAAACTCAATATTGAAGACCCTATTCTCCTTTTTCATTTCTTTCGAGGTCTTCAGAAAGATCATAAACAAATGCTACATACAATGTCTAGATGTTCTTTCTTTCGTATCCCTACTGATGAAGCTAGAGCGATCCTAGATAGAATCCTAGAAGCTGAGATGGATAATACCCTCCATGATGAAACCTACGAAGCCAAAGTAGACACTCTACCGAATTCTTCACCTACTTCAGCTATCCCAAGTTTTGAGCCACAAAAGGAAGAAATTCCACCACTTGATTTCATGCTGGATATAGAATCCGATCTTTTTGTCGATTTTGGAAACATTTCAAACTACCATTCTATAGATAAACCCCAAAGCGGCCATTATAGCATTTGTTTACCAAGTGAATATCAATTGAGAGAGCTTGTCTCAGTCATGAGTAGCGAATGGTTGGAGGAGTCAGAGCTTTCCTCTGAAGTGATCCGTTTGGATACACCTCCTATCACTATACGCTGTGCTTATGATTCTGATCAATTTGATGCTCTCTATAATCCTATTGTGGGGATCAATATCATGTCTGAAGCTTTTGCACTTAAATTATTTGGAAAATTAATTTTAACCCCCACAACAAAGTTCATGAAGGAATCTTCGGGACGATTGGTCCCTAGTCTTGGAATTGTGAATGTCCTACCCTTTATGGTAGAAGGCTCCATGATTCATTTGAACTTTTATATCTTTGATACATGGGACTTCGACCTGTTGATAGGACAAACATTTAGAAGACTCCTTTATGAAGGTCAAACTGGAAAGCTACACATTTCTTTTGGAAAGGATTTTAAATTCCCTATGACAATTTCTCACTCCTTGAATAATAAGATCGAGTCATCTCTTTTGCCTGATCCTATGGAAGAGGTAAAAGCTACGTCTCTAGAGCTTTTAAATGAATCAGACTTAGAAGAAGAAGCCCCTTTCTTCATAGAAGAGGAAGTTGAACCTTCTGAACCTGAACCTTTAGATGAGTTTGCAGAAACACCCAGACCTCCTATAGAGCTTAAAACTTTACCACCCGGTCTTATCTATGCTTTCCTAAACAATAATCCAGAGTTTCCTGTGATCATTAGTAATAAACTCACTCAAGAACAAACTCTGTGATTAATGACCGTTTTAAAAAAATATCACTCAGTCTTTCGCTACTTACTCCAAGAATTTGACTTAGAAATAAAAGATAAAAAGGGAGTAGAAAATTATGTTGTTGATCACTTGTCTAGAATGCACTTTAAGGATCCACAGGAAACACCCATTAATGATTCACTCCGGGACGACATGCTCTATGGAATCAACACGTCTGACCCCTGGTATGCAGATATTGTTAATTTTATGGTTTCATGGTATGCACCACCAGGAGCGAACAAGAAGAAGCTTATTCAAGAAAGTCGTTCACACATATGGGATGAGCCATACGTCTTTCGAGTATGTGCTGATGGCTTACTCAGAAGGTGTGTGGCCACTGAGGAAGGGTGGAAGATCATCGACAGATGCCATTCATCACCATATGGAGGTCATTATGGAGCATTCCGTACACATTCAAAGATCTGGCAATGTGGATTCTATTGGCCTACAATGTATGAAGACACAAGGCAATATATCAGAAGATGTGGGCCATGTCAAAGGCACGGAAACATAAATACAAGAGATGCTATGCCACTCACCAACAACCGTCAGATTGAGCTCTTTGATGTTTGGGGAATAGACTACATGGGTCCATTTCCTCCATCAAAGAAGTGTGAATTCATCTTGGTGGCAGTTGACTACGTCTCCAAGTGGGTAGAAGCACTACCTTGCAAGCGTGCCGACAATATTAATTCAAAGAGGATGTTTGAAGAGATTATATTTCCAAGATTTGGAGTCCCTAGGGTGGTGATAAGTGATGGGGGATCACACTTCATCGACAAACGCTTTGAGCATTATCTAGCAAAACATGGAATCCGTCACAACGTTGCTACCCCATATCATCCTCAGACAAGTGGCCAAGCAGAGACTTCCAACAAGCAAATCAAGAACATTCTTCAGAAAACAGTAAATGAGATGGGAACAGCATGGAAGGAAAAGTTACCCGATGCACTCTGGGCATACCGGACAGCATACAAGACCCCAATTGGAATGACCCCATACCAATTGGTGTACGGGAAGACTTGCCACTTGCCTGTTGAACTAGAGTTCAAAGCACACTGGGCCATAAGAAGATGGAATATGGACCTAGATGTTGCTGGAGATCATAGAAGAATGCAACTATCAGAATTGGAAGAATGGCGAGAGAAAGCATATCACAATTCGAAGATCTACAAAGAAAGAGTCAAAAGATGGCATGACAAGAGGATCAAGAAGAAGGAGTTCTCACCTGGAGATAAGGTATTACTTTTTAATTCTAGGGTGAAGCTTTTCGGGCATGGAAAACTCCGGAGTAAATGGGAAGGACCATACAAGGTAGTCAATTCATCATCCCACGGAGCTATTACACTTCAAAACGACGAAGGTACGTTATTCAAGGTAAATGGTCAACGTCTTAAATTATTTTTAGAACCCAATAAAGAATTAGAAGAAATAGACGTGATCCATTTTTACCTTCCGATGGAGAATTAAAGCCCGACCTTTTTAATCTGACGTTTTTGGGCCACGTATATATTTTTTGGGATAAAAATACTTCTAGAAATACGCTCGAGCAAGTGGGCCCGCAGAGGAGGCAGGCCTAGGGCGGGCACCCTGCCCTGGTGTCCCCTCGGCCCCGGCCTCTTCCGACGTGCTTTCCTCATCTATGGTTATCCAGAAAATTCTGCGAATGGGTTGTTACGCACGCCCGGCAGCGGGATGGATCTATGGAAACCCTAGAGGCACTTTTTGACCCCTATATAAACAGACCCCTGACGTCAGCTATCAAACACCAATTCATTCAATCCTTCTCTCCTCCTCAATTAGAGCTTGTCTAGTTCCTTGCTTCTCCAATGGCCGACAAGACCCACCGCAACTGGGAGATCGTCCCTTACGACCTCAACCGCAAGCCCAAGGATGACCCCGACGCCTACGTCCCGGCCAACACAGAGCGACAGCTAGCAGCCCCACCATCAAACCAGCGCAGCTCAATCTCATCCTACTACGCCCCAGTTCTTACTGCACCACCGCAGCCCTTTCTTCTCAAGGGACCGTCGTCCAAGCAAGAAGCCATCGTCAAGGTACCAGCCAGCACGAAAATCCTACCACCTAAACCCACTGAGCGGGTTGTAGGCGTCAAGACCAACCGGAATGGCGAGATCAGCAGCGTCCACTACACTATGGAGAAGGAGAGGCCCCGCTTCGAAGGAGTTAGGACAGCAAAAGTTCGCTTCATCCCACCAAAGGAAGCTCCTAAGCACGCTCTCAATTCGTTTGAGACACCACCGAAGCGCCGCAGGACCATAGCAGATGTGGATGAGGACATCAGGACAGCAAATAGACATATTATGGAACTTCAGTCCACAGTTAGCTCCCTTAGTAGGCAGGTCTCCAACCTGAACACTACTGTGCTCGCGCTTAAACGTGACCTTTCTGATGCCCTTGCTAGGATCAGGGATTTAGAGCAACACTGAGCTATCTAGATTAGACCTTGAGGCAGTGTGTCTTAGTCTTCATCATTAGATTCAATTAGATTCAATTCAGTTTAGATTAGTTCACTTCATTAGTCAGTGTAATAAATGCCTCAAGACAAATAAAGATTATTATTATTATTATGCCTCGTGTATCTCCACTTTATTTTTATGCAAGAAAGCAGGAAACAAATATGGGGGAATCCCCCCGACATGGTAAATGCACTTCGATTGCACCACTCCACGATTCAGGTACATACTCTGCACGCTTTATTTACAAATACATATTGGGCTGTGTAGAATATTGTTCCTAACATGATAATTTAAAAAGACAAAAATATTTTTAATCATGATCAATCTCACTCTGTGATATTTTTGAAAACCTGCATTTATTGAAAATCATTTTAAAAACCATGTGTTACTCAAGTCATTGTGGAATGTGAGAAGGTAGAATATGAGTATCTTATTCTTGAAATCTTTGTCGCTTGGAGATTTTCTTTTCAAAAACTTCAAAAATATAGCTACCATCCTCAATATTTTATATGCCTAATAAACCTAAAAATATTAATTTGCTTTGTATTGAGTTTGTGCAAAACGAGTTAGACCCTTGTTGAGAGATTTATCATGCTCCCAAGATCAAGACATTTTTATTCAGAAAGATTCACTCTTCCGAAGTATTATTGCATTAGAGGCATGGGCTATGCAAAAATATATTTCGAGGAAATAAAAAGGAGCAAGTGCTCGACAACCTCGCAGAAAAATGGACAAGTGTCCGAAAGTAGAATTAGGGGTACCTCAGTATCCACCTGAAAAAAATGAGATGATAAAAATATATATGGTAAAAAGAAAATGATAGCCCATGGTCCCTCTAATAAGCAATATGCCAGTAAGAGTTGACAAGTTTTAATTTTCAAAGTCTTTGATCTAAGACTATGGCATTCCTCTCCTCGGATCCCGTTTTGACCCAGGCAATATATGCAAAGTAAGTATGCTTGAGAATTTCTACAAATTAAAACAGACTCAGTGAGATATACAAAAGATAAATGAGTGAACTGAGAGCCCCTATGAGGATAAAGGTATGCTAAGTTTTCTATTCAAAAATATATAAAAACTCCAAGTGACAGGATGAGAAGAAAGGATCTCTACTTCAACCATATAATTCCCTGACTACAGTGCACAGTGGACATTCACAACACCCTGCAGGTATAAAAAGAATGCTTTACAATGTTTCAACCCCAGTTATTTTTCTGAACCATCCTTTTCTCGAGGACGAGTAAAAGCCTAAGTATGGGGGTGTTTGTTGACGGTTCTTAAGTATCAATTTTAATTATCCAATAAATAAGGAAAAGGACCTATATGCAAGCAACACCTAGAATTAGGGTTTGATATGACAGAATTCCACGAGTTTTGTTGTTTATCTGTTTCTGCAGGGGGTTATCAGGAAATACAAAGGAAAGGCCCACACGTCGGAATTACATAGAGATATTAACGTGTTCACCGATTTTCTATCATCTAGAAGACTCCAGAAGCCACGGGATCGAACGGGAGGCCGAACGGGCCTGGGACCAGGGCGCCCGCCCTAGACCCTGGGGCGCCCGCCCTAGGTCTGCAACCAATCAGGATGAGTTTCGCGGATTATGCCCCACCGACCTAAAGGATCAAGGAAAACCGTGTGATTAATGTCGGTTTGATCCGACGGCCCAGGTTCACTTGAAGGGACTATATAAGCAGGACCCCTGGCCCCTGGAGAGGAGAATCTAAGTCCATTATTTTCATATTTTCCAGAGAGGATTTAGAGAGAGAGGTTCCCTTAGGGTTCCCACCTCATTAGGGCTTAGCATCCAATGTGAGATTAGACTTAGTTCTTCTAGATTGAGAGAGATAGAGTGGAGGTATAGATCAAAGGAAGCCCGGCCTGTCGGTGACTACTTCGAGGTTGTACCTGCAGGATCAAGTTCTCCTAACCCGAGGCTTGCTCCTAGGATTCTTCAGTATTTCGACTTCTAAATTCTAGTAAGTTCTTTGTTTTATTGTTCTTTGGTTTATGAGTTTACTTTAATCTCTTCGCGTAGAGTTTAGAGTAATCATCTCTAGCGTAAACGAGGTGTTTGGGCTAGGATACTCCTAGATATCCCCGGTCTAGCCGGACCGTGGTAGTAGCGAGGAACGTGACATTTCCGTACCTACCTTTGTATTCCATATCCCATTAGTAGGATCAATAGGGTTGATAGGTGCGGGTCGAACATCCTTTGAGGTGTCTAGATTCCGTGAGCCTCCCCAATAGAGCAGTAGATCATCCTTACCAAGGTTAGAACGAGAGTGCAGTTGCAGTCTTTTCTATACATCACTCACATCAAATCACAGTGGTTGTAGCCTAAAGGTTAGTAGTAATAGATTTGGTTAGTCAGATGCACGCTTTCTCCTAGTGGTAAAAAAATAAATACGATACTCTGGATAACATCTCGGGTGAAGTGCTCACCGATATCCGTGCGCTTGCGGATCATTTCCTAATTGCGTTACCAAATATCAAGGATTATGGGTAGGCACACAATATGTAGATCTATGGGTAGGCACACAATATGACATCAAGGATTAGCAAGTAACGAATGCAAATTAGTGATTGTTCAATCCGGATCCAAAGTATAAATCACAGATGCTGGCTAAGACATGTCGAGACGTAGCGCAACAAGGTGAAAACAAAGGACGATGGAGAGAACTCACAGAACAAGCAAATAGTCCATATTTTTCCTTTTTCCTGATTTTTTCCCGAAATTTCACAAAAGGCACCATTAGGAATCAAATTTTTTTTATTATTTTTTTCACTATTTTTTTATATTTTTCTCTGAACAAGGATAAAAAAAGATGCAACCACAAAAATTGGCACCAACAACTGAGGTGGGATGTGGTCTACAGAAATACAACACGTTCTCTAAAAAGCGTGCAAAAACTTTGACAATTTTTTCTTTATTTTCCTGATTTTTTTGGCAATTTTGATGAAACCAAACAGGGCAAAGCCAAAGTGGTGAAATAATCTATTGTTGAGTGTGGGTAACAATTGCAAGATGAACCTGTGCTCATAGAAGAATATGTGGAGCTATGGGTAGGCACACAATATGACAGCAAGGATTAGCAATTAACGAATGCAGATTAGCGATTGTTCAATCCGGATCCAAAGTACAAATCATAGGTGCTAGCTAAGACGTGTCGAGACATAGCGCAACAAGGTGAAAACAAAGGAGATGGAAAGAACTCACAGAACAAGCAAATAGTCCAAATTTTTCCTTTTTTCTGAATTTTCCCCAGAATTTTCCAAAAGGCACTTGTAGGAATCAAATTTTTTTATTTTTTCACTATTTTTTTATATTTTTACTTAAACAAGGATAAAAAAATGCAACCACAAAAATTGGCACCTACAACTGAGGTGGGATGTGGTCTACAGAAATACAGCATGTTCTCTGAAAAGCGTGCAAAAACTTTGACAATTTTTTTCTTTATTTTTGTGATTTTTTTGGCAATTTTGATGAAACCAAATAGGGGAAAGCCAAAGTGGTGAAACAATCTGTTGTTGAGCGTGGGTAATAGTTGCAAGATGAACCTGTGCTGACAGAAGAATATATGGAGCTATGGGTAGGCACACAATATGACAGCAAGGATTAGCAATTAACGAATGCAGATTAGTGATTGATCAATCCGGATCCAAAGTACAAATCACAGGTGCTGGCTAAAACGTGTCGAGACGTAGCGCAACAAGGTGAAAACAAAGGACGATGGAGAGAACTCACAGAACAAGCAAATAGTCCAGATTTTTCCTTTTTCCTGAATTTTTCCAGAAATTTCACAAAAGGCACCATTAGGAATCAAATTTTTTTTATTTTTTTCACTATTTTTTTTATATTTTTCTCTGAACAAGGATAAAAAAAGATGCAACCACAAAAATTGGCACCTAAAACTGATGTGGGATGTGGTCTACAGAAATACAGCACGTTTTCTAAAAAGCGTGCAAAAACTTTGACAATTTTTTTCTTTATTTTCCTAAATTTTTTTGGCAATTTTGATGAAACCAAACAGGGCAAAGCCAAAGTGGTGAAATAATCTATTGTTGAGCGTGGGTAACAGTTGCAAGATGAACCTGTGCTCATAGAAGAATATGTGGAGCTATGGGTAGGCACACAATATGACATCAAGGATTAGCAGTTAACGAATGCAGATTAGTGATTGTTCAATCCGGATCCAAAGTATAAATCACAGGTGCTGGCTAAGACGTGTCGAGACGTAGCGCAACAAGGTGAAAACAAAGGAGATGGAAAGAACTCACAGAACAAGCAAATAGTCCAAATTTTTCCTTTTTTCTGAATTTTCCCTAGAATTTTCCAAAAGGCACTAGTAGGAATCAAATTTTTTTATTTTTTCACTATTTTTTCTATATTTTTACTTAAACAAGGATAAAAAAATGCAACCACAAAAATTGGCACCTACAACTGAGGTGGGATGTGGTCTACAGAAATACAGCACGTTCTCTGAAAGCGTGCAAAAACTTTGACAATTTTTTTCTTTATTTTTGTGATTTTTTTTGGCAATTTTGATGAAACCAAACAGGGGAAAGCCAAAGTGGTGAAACAATCTGTTGTTGAGCGTGGGTAATAGTTGCAAGATGAACCTGTGCTGACAGAAGAATATATGGAGCTATGGGTAGGCACACAATATGACAGCAAAGATTAGCAATTAACGAATGCAGATTAGTGATTGATCAATCCGGATCCAAAGTACAAATCACAGGTGCTGGCTAGAACGTGTCGAGACGTAGCGCAACAAGGTGAAAACAAAGGACGATGAAGAGAACTCACAGAACAAGCAAATAGTCCAGATTTTTCCTTTTTCCTGAATTTTTCCCGAAATTTCACAAAAGGCACCATTAGGAATCAAAATTTTTTTATTTTTTTCACTATTTTTTTATATTTTTCTCTGAACAAGGATAAAAAAAGATGCAACCACAAAAATTGGCACCTAAAACTGAGGTGTGATGTGGTCTACAGAAATACAGCACGTTCTCTAAAAAGCGTGCAAAAACTTTGACAATTTTTTTCTTTATTTTCCTGAATTTTTTTGGCAATTTTGATGAAACCAAACAGGGCAAAGCCAAAGTGGTGAAATAATCTATTGTTGAGCGTGGGTAACAGTTGCAAGATGAACCTGTGCTCATAGAAGAATATGTGGAGCCATGGGTAGGCACACAATATGACATCAAGGATTAGCAGTTAACAAATGCAGATTAGCGATTGTTCAATTCGGATCCAAAGTATAAATCACAGGTGCTGGCTAAGACGTGTCGAGACGTAGCGCAACAAGGTGAAAACAAAGGAGATAGAAAGAACTCACAGAACAAGCAAATAGTCTAAATTTTTCCTTTTTCCTGAATTTTTCTCGGAATTTTCCAAAAGGCACTAGTAGGAATGAAATTTTTTTATTTTTTCACTATTTTTTTATATTTTTACTTAAACAAGGATAAAAAAATACAACCACAAAAATTGGCACCTACAACTGAGGTGGGTTGTGGTCTACAGAAATACAGCACGTTCTGTGAAAAGCGTGCAAAAACTTTGACAATTTTTTCTTTTTTTTCCTGAAGTTTTTTGGCAATTTTGATGAAACCAAACAGGGGAAAGCCAAAGTGGTGAAACAATCTGTTGTTGAGCGTGGGTAATAGTTGCAAGATGAACCTGTGCTGACAGAAGAATATATGGAGCTATGGGTAGGCACACAATATGACAACAAGGATTAGCAATTAACGAATGCAGATTAGTGATTGATCAATCCGGATCCAAAGTACAAATCACAGGTGCTGGCTAAAATGTGTCGAGACGTAGCGCAACATGGTGAAAACAAAGGACGATGGAGAGAACTCACAGAACAAGCAAATAGTCCAGATTTTTCCTTTTTCCTGAATTTTTCCCGAAATTTCACAAAAGGCACCATTAGGAATCAAAATTTTTTTATTTTTTTCACTATTTTTTTATATTTTTCTCTGAACAAGGATAAAAAAGGATGCAACCACAAAAATTGGCACCTAAAACTGAGGTGGGATGTGGTCTATAGAAATACAGCACGTTCTCTAAAAAGCGTGCAAAAACTTTGACAATTTTTTTCTTTATTTTCCTGAATTTTTTTGGCAATTTTGATGAAACCAAACAGGGCAAAGCCAAAGTGGTGAAATAATCTATTGTTGAGCGTGGGTAACAGTTGCAAGATGAACCTGTGCTCATAGAAGAATATGTGGAGCTATGGGTAGGCACACAATATGACATCAAGGATTAGCAGTTAACGAATGCAGATTAGCGATTGTTCAATCCGGATCCAAAGTATAAATCACAGGTGCTGGCTAAGACGTGTCGAGACGTAGCGCAACAAGGTGAAAACAAAGGAGATGGAAAGAACTCACAGAACAAGCAAATAGTCTAAAATTTTCCTTTTTGTTGAATTTTTCCCGGAATTTTCCAAAAGGCACTAGTAGGAATGAAATTTTTTATTTTTTCACTATTTTTTTTATATTTTTACTTAAACAAGGATAAAAAAATACAACCACAAAAATTGGCACCTACAACTGAGGTGGGTTGTGGTCTACAGAAATACAGCACGTTCTGTGAAAAGCGTGCAAAAACTTTGACAATTTTTTCTTTTTTTTCCTGAAGTTTTTTGGCAATTTTGATGAAACCAAACAGGGCAACGACAAAGTGGTGAAATAATCTGTTGTTGAGCGTGGGTAACAGTTGCAAGATTAACCTGTGCTGACAGAAGAATATGTGGAGCTATGGGTAGGCACACAATATGACATCAAGGATTAGCAAGTAACGAATGCAAATTAGTGATTGATCAATCCAGATCCAAAGTATAAATCACAGATGCTGGCTAAGACATGTCGAGACGTAGCGCAACAAGGTGAAAACAAAGAACGATGGAGAGAACTCACAGAACAAGCAAATAGTCCATATTTTTCCTTTTTCCTAAATTTTTCCCGAAATTTCACAAAAGGCACCATTAGGAATCAATTTTTTTATTTTTTTTCACTATTTTTTATATTTTTCTCTGAACAAGGATAAAAAAAGATGCAACCACAAAAATTGGCACCTACAACTGAGGTGGGATGTGGTCTACAGAAATACAGCACGTTCTCTAAAAAGCGTGCAAAAACTTTGACAATTTTTTTCTTTATTTTCCTGATTTTTTTTGGCAATTTTGATGAAACCAAAGAGGGCAAAGCCAAAGTGGTGAAATAATCTATTGTTGAGCGTGGGTAACAATTGCAAGATGAACCTGTGCTCATAGAAGAATATGTGGAGCTATGGGTAGGCACACAATATGACAGCAAGGATTAGCAATTAACGAATGCCGATTAGCGATTGTTCAATCCCGATCCAAAGTACAAATCACAGGTGCTGGCTAAGACGTGTCGAGACATAGCGCAACAAGGTGAAAACAAAGGAGATGGAAAGAACTCACAGAACAAGCAAATAGTCCAAATTTTTACTTTTTCAGAATTTTCCAAAAGGCACTAGTAGGAATCAAATTTTTTATTTTTTTCACTATTTTTTTTATATTTTTACTTAAACAAGGATAAAAAATGCAACCACAAAAATTGGCACCTACAACTGAGGTGGGATGTGGTCTACAGAAATACAGCACGTTCTCTGAAAAGCGTGCAAAAACTTTGACAATTTTTTTCTTTATTTTTGTGATTTTTTTTGGCATTTTTGATGAAACCAAACAGGGGAAAGCCAAAGTAGTGAAACAATCTGTTGTTGAGCGTGGGTAATAGTTGTAAGATGAACCTGTGCTGACAGAAGAATATATGGAGCTGTGGGTAGGCACACAATATGACAGCAAGGATTAGCAATTAACGAATGCAGATTAGTGATTGATCAATCCGGATCCAAAGTACAAATCACAGGTGCTGGCTAAAACATGTCGAGACGTAGCGCAACAAGGTGAAAACAAAGGACGATGGAGAGAACTCACAAAACAAGCAAATAGTCCAGATTTTTCCTTTTTCCTGAATTTTTCCCGAAATTTCACAAAAGGCACCATTAGGAATCAAATTTTTTTTTATTTTTTTCACTATTTTTTTATATTTTTCTCTGAACAAGGATAAAAAAAGATGCAACCACAAAAATTGGCACCTAAAACTGAGGTGGGATGTGGTCTACAGAAATACAGCACGTTCTCTAAAAAGCGTGCAAAAACTTTGACAATTTTTTTCTTTATTTTCCTGAATTTTTTTGGCAATTTTGATGAAACCAAACAGGGCAAAGCCAAAGTGGTGAAATAATCTATTGTTGAGCGTGGGTAACAGTTGCAAGATGAACCTGTGCTCATAGAAGAATATGTGGAGCTATGGGTAGGCACACAATATGACAGCAAGGATTAGCAGTTAACGAATGTAGATTAGCGATTGTTCAATCCGGATCCAAAGTATAAATCACAGGTGCTGGCTAAGACGTGTCGAGACGTAGCGCAACAAGGTGAAAACAAAGGAGATAGAAAGAACTCACAGAACAAGCAAATAGTCTAAATTTTTCCTTTTTCCTGAATTTTTCTCGGAATTTTCCAAAAGGCACTAGTAGGAATGAAATTTTTTTATTTTTTCACTATTTTTTTATATTTTTACTTAAACAAGGATAAAAAAATACAACCACAAAAATTGGCACCTACAACTGAGGTGGGTTGTGGTCTACAGAAATACAGCACGTTCTGTGAAAAGCGTGCAAAAACTTTGACAATTTTTTCTTTTTTTCCTGAAGTTTTTTGGCAATTTTGATGAAACCAAACAGGGGAAAGCCAAAGTGGTGAAACAATCTGTTGTTGAGCGTGGGTAATAGTTGCAAGATGAACCTGTGCTGACAGAAGAATATATGGAGCTATGGGTAGGCACACAATATGACAGCAAGGATTAGCAATTAACGAATGCAGATTAGTGATTGATCAATCCGGATTCAAAGTACAAATCACAGGTGCTGGCTAAAATGTGTCGACACGTAGCGCAACATGGTGAAAACAAAGGACGATGGAGAGAACTCACAGAACAAGCAAATAGTCCAGATTTTTCCTTTTTCCTGAATTTTTCCCGAAATTTCACAAAAGGCACCATTAGGAATCAAAAATTTTTTTATTTTTTTTACTATTTTTTTATATTTTTCTCTGAACAAGGACAAAAAAAGATGCAACCACAAAAATTGGCACCTAAAACTGAGGTGGGATGTGGTCTACAGAAATATAGCACGTTCTCTAAAAAGCGTGCAAAAACTTTGATAATTTTTTTCTTTATTTACCTGAATTTTTTTGGCAATTTTGATGAAACCAAACAGGGCAAAGCCAAAGTGGTGAAATAATCTATTGTTGAGCGTGGGTAACAGTTGCAAGATGAACCTGTGCTCGTAGAAGAATATGTGGAGCTATGGGTAGGCACACAATATGACATCAAGGATTAGCAGTTAACGAATGCAGATTAGCGATTGTTCAATCCGGATCCAAAGTATAAATCACAGGTGCTGGCTAAGACGTGTCGAGACGTAGCGCAACAAGGTGAAAACAAAGGAGATGGAAAGAACTCACAGAACAAGCAAATAGTCTAAAATTTTCCTTTTTGTTGAATTTTTCCCGGAATTTTCCAAAAGGCACTAGTAGGAATGAAATTTTTTATTTTTTCACTATTTTTTTTATATTTTTACTTAAACAAGGATAAAAAAATACAACCACAAAAATTGGCACCTACAACTGAGGTGGGTTGTGGTCTACAGAAATACAGCACGTTCTGTGAAAAGCGTGCAAAAACTTTGACAATTTTTTCTTTTTTTTCCTGAAGTTTTTTGGCAATTTTGATGAAACCAAACAGGGGAAAGCCAAAGTGGTGAAACAATCTGTTGTTGAGCGTGGGTAATAGTTGCAAGATGAACCTGTGCTGACAGAAGAATATATGGAGCTATGGGTAGGCACACAATATGACAGCAAGGATTAGCAATTAACGAATGCAGATTAGTGATTGATCAATCCGGATCCAAAGTACAAATCACAGGTGCTGGCTAAAATGTGTCGAGACGTAGCGCAACATGGTGAAAACAAAGGACGATGGAGAGAACTCACAGAACAAGCAAATAGTCCAGATTTTTCCTTTTTCCTGAATTTTTCCCGAAATTTCACAAAAGGCACCATTAGGAATCAAAAAAATTTTTATTTTTTTCACTATTTTTTTATATTTTTCTCTGAACAAGGACAAAAAAAGATGCAACCACAAAAATTGGCACCTAAAACTGAGGTGGGATGTGGTCTACAGAAATATAGCACGTTCTCTAAAAAGCGTGCAAAAACTTTGATAATTTTTTTCTTTATTTACCTGAATTTTTTTGGCAATTTTGATGAAACCAAACAGGACAAAGCCAAAGTGGTGAAATAATCTATTGTTGAGCGTGGGTAACAGTTGCAAGATGAACCTGTGCTCGTAGAAGAATATATGGAGCTATGGGTAGGCACACAATATGACATCAAGGATTAGCAGTTAACGAATGCAGATTAGCGATTGTTCAATCCGGATCCAAAGTATAAATCACAGGTGCTGGCTAAGACGTGTCGAGACGTAGCGCAACAAGGTGAAAACAAAGGAGATGGAAAGAACTCACAGAACAAGCAAATAGTCTAAAATTTTCCTTTTTGTTGAATTTTTCCCGGAATTTTCCAAAAGGCACTAGTAGGAATGAAATTTTTTATTTTTTCACTATTTTTTTTATATTTTTACTTAAACAAGGATAAAAAAATACAACCACAAAAATTGGCAGCTACAACTGAGGTGGGTTGTGGTCTACAGAAATACAGCACGTTCTGTGAAAAGCGTGCAAAAACTTTGACAATTTTTTCTTTTTTTTCCTGAAGTTTTTTGGCAATTTTGATGAAACCAAACAGGGCAACGACAAAGTGGTGAAATAATCTGTTGTTGAGCGTGGGTAACAGTTGCAAGATTAACCTGTGCTGACAGAAGAATATGTGGAGCTATGGGTAGGCACACAATATGACATCAAGGATTAGCAAGTAACGAATGCAAATTAGTGATTGTTCAATCCAGATCCAAAGTATAAATCACAGATGCTGGCTAAGACATGTCGAGACGTAGCGCAACAAGGTGAAAACAAAGAACGATGGAGAGAACTCACAGAACAAGCAAATAGTCCATATTTTTCCTTTTTCCTAAATTTTTCCCGAAATTTCACAAAAGGCACCATTAGGAATCAATTTTTTTATTTTTTCACTATTTTTTATATTTTTCTCTGAACAAGGATAAAAAAAGATGCAACCACAAAAATTGGCACCTACAACTGAGGTGGGATGTGGTCTACAGAAATACAACACGTTCTCTAAAAAGCGTGCAAAAACTTTGACAATTTTTTTCTTTATTTTCCTGATTTTTTTTGGCAATTTTGATGAAACCAAACAGGGCAAAGCCAAAGTGGTGAAATAATCTATTGTTGAGCGTGGGTAACAATTGCAAGATGAACCTGTGCTCATAGAAGAATATGTGGAGCTATGGGTAGGCACACAATATGACAGCAAGGATTAGCAATTAACGAATGCCGATTAGTGATTGTTCAATCCGGATCCAAAGTACAAACCACAGGTGCTGGCTAAGACGTGTCGAGACATAGCGCAACAAGGTGAAAACAAAGGAGATGGAAAGAACTCACAGAACAAGCAAATAGTCCAAATTTTTCCTTTTTTCAGAATTTTCCAAAAGGCACTAGTAGGAATCAAATTTTTTAATTTTTTCACTATTTTTTTTATATTTTTACTTAAACAAGGATAAAAAAATGCAACCACAAAAATTGGCACCTACAACTGAGGTGGGATGTGGTCTACAGAAATACAGCACGTTCTCTGAAAAGCGTGCAAAAACTTTGACAATTTTTTTCTTTATTTTTGTGATTTTTTTTGGCAATTTTGATGAAACCAAACAGGGGAAAGCCAAAGTGGTGAAACAATCTGTTGTTGAGCGTGGGTAATAGTTGCAAGATGAACCTGTGCTGACAGAAGAATATATGGAGCTGTGGGTAGGCACACAATATGACAGCAAGGATTAGCAATTAACGAATGCAGATTAGTGATTGATCAATCCGGATCCAAAGTACAAATCACAGGTGCTGGCTAAAACATGTCGAGACGTAGCGCAACAAGGTGAAAACAAAGGACGATGGAGAGAACTCAAAAAACAAGCAAATAGTCCAGATTTTTCCTTTTTCCTGAATTTTTCCCGAAATTTCACAAAAGGCACCATTAGGAATCAAATTTTTTTTTTTATTTTTTTCACTATTTTTTTATATTTTTCTCTGAACAAGGATAAAAAAAGATGCAACCACAAAAATTGGCACCTAAAACTGAGGTGGGATGTGGTCTACAGAAATACAGCACGTTCTCTAAAAAGCGTGCAAAAACTTTGACAATTTTTTTCTTTATTTTTCTGAATTTTTTTGGCAATTTTGATGAAACCAAACAGGGCAAAGCCAAAGTGGTGAAATAATCTATTGTTGAGCGTGGGTAACAGTTGCAAGATGAACCTGTGCTCATAGAAGAATATGTGGAGCTATGGGTAGGCACACAATATGACATCAAGGATTAGCAGTTAACGAATGCAGATTAGCGATTGTTCAATCTGGATCCAAAGTATAAATCACAGGTGCTGGCTAAGACGTGTCGAGACGTAGCGCAACAAGGTGAAAACAAAGGAGATAGAAGGACTCACAGAACAAGCAAATAGTCTAAATTTTTCCTTTTTCCTGAATTTTTCTCGGAATTTTCCAAAAGGCACTAGTAGGAATGAAATTTTTTTATTTTTTCACTATTTTTTTATATTTTTACTTAAACAAGGATAAAAAAATACAACCACAAAAATTGGCACCTACAACTGAGGTGGGTTGTGGTCTACAGAAATACAGCACGTTCTGTGAAAAGCGTGCAAAAACTTTGACAATTTTTTCTTTTTTTTCCTGAAGTTTTTTGGCAATTTTGATGAAACCAAACAGGGGAAAGCCAAAGTGGTGAAACAATCTATTGTTGAGCGTGGGTAATAGTTGCAAGATGAACCTGTGCTGACAGAAGAATATATGGAGCTATGGGTAGGCACACAATATGACAGCAAGGATTAGCAATTAACGAATGCAGATTAGTGATTGATCAATCCGGATCCAAAGTACAAATCACAGGTGCTGGCTAAAATGTGTCAAGACGTAGCGCAACATGGTGAAAACAAAGGACGATGGAGAGAACTCACAGAACAAGCAAATAGTCCAGATTTTTCCTTTTTCCTGAATTTTTCCCGAAATTTCACAAAAGGCACCATTAGGAATCAAATTTTTTTTTATTTTTTTCACTATTTTTTTATTTTTTTCTCTGAACAAGGACAAAAAAAGATGCAACCACAAAAATTGGCACCTAAAACTGAGGTGGGATGTGGTCTACAGAAATACAGCACGTTCTCTAAAAAGCGTGCAAAAACTTTGACAATTTTTTTCTTTATTTACCTGAATTTTTTTGGCAATTTTGATGAAACCAAACAGGGCAAAGCCAAAGTGGTGAAATAATCTATTGTTGAGCGTGGGTAACAGTTGCAAGATGAACCTGTGCTCATAGAAGAATATGTGGAGCTATGGGTAGGCACACAATATGACATCAAGGATTAGCAGTTAACGAATGCAGATTAGCGATTGTTCAATCTGGATCCAAAGTATAAATCACAGGTGCTGGCTAAGACGTGTCGAGACGTAGCGCAACAAGGTGAAAACAAAGGAGATAGAAAGAACTCACAGAACAAGCAAATAGTCTAAATTTTTCCTTTTTCCTGAATTTTTCTCGGAATTTTCCAAAAGGCACTAGTAGGAATGAAATTTTTTTATTTTTTCACTATTTTTTTATATTTTTACTTAAACAAGGATAAAAAAATACAACCACAAAAATTGGCACCTACAACTGAGGTGGGATGTGGTCTACAGAAATACAACACGTTCTCTAAAAAGCGTGCAAAAACTTTGACAATTTTTTTCTTTATTTTCCTGATTTTTTTTGGCAATTTTGATGAAACCAAACAGGGCAAAGCCAAAGTGGTGAAATAATCTATTGTTGAGCGTGGGTAACAATTGCAAGATGAACCTGTGCTCATAGAAGAATATGTGGAGCTATGGGTAGGCACACAATATGACAGCAAGGATTAGCAATTAACGAATGCCGATTAGTGATTGTTCAATCCGGATCCAAAGTACAAACCACAGGTGCTGGCTAAGACGTGTCGAGACATAGCGCAACAAGGTGAAAACAAAGGAGATGGAAAGAACTCACAGAACAAGCAAATAGTCCAAATTTTTCCTTTTTTCAGAATTTTCCAAAAGGCACTAGTAGGAATCAAATTTTTTAATTTTTTCACTATTTTTTTTATATTTTTACTTAAACAAGGATAAAAAAATGCAACCACAAAAATTGGCACCTACAACTGAGGTGGGATGTGGTCTACAGAAATACAGCACGTTCTCTGAAAAGCGTGCAAAAACTTTGACAATTTTTTTCTTTATTTTTGTGATTTTTTTTGGCAATTTTGATGAAACCAAACAGGGGAAAGCCAAAGTGGTGAAACAATCTGTTGTTGAGCGTGGGTAATAGTTGCAAGATGAACCTGTGCTGACAGAAGAATATATGGAGCTGTGGGTAGGCACACAATATGACAGCAAGGATTAGCAATTAACGAATGCAGATTAGTGATTGATCAATCCGGATCCAAAGTACAAATCACAGGTGCTGGCTAAAACATGTCGAGACGTAGCGCAACAAGGTGAAAACAAAGGACGATGGAGAGAACTCAAAAAACAAGCAAATAGTCCAGATTTTTCCTTTTTCCTGAATTTTTCCCGAAATTTCACAAAAGGCACCATTAGGAATCAAATTTTTTTTTTATTTTTTTCACTATTTTTTTATATTTTTCTCTGAACAAGGATAAAAAAAGATGCAACCACAAAAATTGGCACCTAAAACTGAGGTGGGATGTGGTCTACAGAAATACAGCACGTTCTCTAAAAAGCGTGCAAAAACTTTGACAATTTTTTTCTTTATTTTTCTGAATTTTTTTGGCAATTTTGATGAAACCAAACAGGGCAAAGCCAAAGTGGTGAAATAATCTATTGTTGAGCGTGGGTAACAGTTGCAAGATGAACCTGTGCTCATAGAAGAATATGTGGAGCTATGGGTAGGCACACAATATGACATCAAGGATTAGCAGTTAACGAATGCAGATTAGCGATTGTTCAATCTGGATCCAAAGTATAAATCACAGGTGCTGGCTAAGACGTGTCGAGACGTAGCGCAACAAGGTGAAAACAAAGGAGATAGAAGGACTCACAGAACAAGCAAATAGTCTAAATTTTTCCTTTTTCCTGAATTTTTCTCGGAATTTTCCAAAAGGCACTAGTAGGAATGAAATTTTTTTATTTTTTCACTATTTTTTTATATTTTTACTTAAACAAGGATAAAAAAATACAACCACAAAAATTGGCACCTACAACTGAGGTGGGTTGTGGTCTACAGAAATACAGCACGTTCTGTGAAAAGCGTGCAAAAACTTTGACAATTTTTTCTTTTTTTTCCTGAAGTTTTTTGGCAATTTTGATGAAACCAAACAGGGGAAAGCCAAAGTGGTGAAACAATCTATTGTTGAGCGTGGGTAATAGTTGCAAGATGAACCTGTGCTGACAGAAGAATATATGGAGCTATGGGTAGGCACACAATATGACAGCAAGGATTAGCAATTAACGAATGCAGATTAGTGATTGATCAATCCGGATCCAAAGTACAAATCACAGGTGCTGGCTAAAATGTGTCAAGACGTAGCGCAACATGGTGAAAACAAAGGACGATGGAGAGAACTCACAGAACAAGCAAATAGTCCAGATTTTTCCTTTTTCCTGAATTTTTCCCGAAATTTCACAAAAGGCACCATTAGGAATCAAATTTTTTTTATTTTTTTCACAATTTTTTTATTTTTTTCTCTGAACAAGGACAAAAAAAGATGCAACCACAAAAATTGGCACCTAAAACTGAGGTGGGATGTGGTCTACAGAAATACAGCACGTTCTCTAAAAAGCGTGCAAAAACTTTGACAATTTTTTTCTTTATTTACCTGAATTTTTTTGGCAATTTTGATGAAACCAAACAGGGCAAAGCCAAAGTGGTGAAATAATCTATTGTTGAGCGTGGGTAACAGTTGCAAGATGAACCTGTGCTCATAGAAGAATATGTGGAGCTATGGGTAGGCACACAATATGACATCAAGGATTAGCAGTTAACGAATGCAGATTAGCGATTGTTCAATCTGGATCCAAAGTATAAATCACAGGTGCTGGCTAAGACGTGTCGAGACGTAGCGCAACAAGGTGAAAACAAAGGAGATAGAAAGAACTCACAGAACAAGCAAATAGTCTAAATTTTTCCTTTTTCCTGAATTTTTCTCGGAATTTTCCAAAAGGCACTAGTAGGAATGAAATTTTTTTATTTTTTCACTATTTTTTTATATTTTTACTTAAACAAGGATAAAAAATACAACCACAAAAATTGGCACCTACAACTGAGGTGGGTTGTGGTCTACAGAAATACAGCACGTTCTGTGAAAAGCGTGCAAAAACTTTGACAATTTTTTCTTTTTTTTCCTGAAGTTTTTTGGCAATTTTGATGAAACCGAACAGGGGAAAGCCAAAGTGGTGAAACAATCTGTTGTTGAGCGTGGGTAATAGTTGCAAGATGAACCTGTGCTGACAGAAGAATATATGGAGCTATGGGTAGGCACACAATATGACAGCAAGGATTAGCAATTAACGAATGCAGATTAGTGATTGATCAATCCGGATCCAAAGTACAAATCACAGGTGCTGGCTAAAATGTGTCAAGACATAGCGCAACATGGTGAAAACAAAGGACGATGGAGAGAACTCACAGAACAAGCAAATAGTCCAGATTTTTCCTTTTTCCTGAATTTTTCCCGAAATTTCACAAAAGGCACCATTAGGAATCAAAATTTTTTTTATTTTTTTCACTATTTTTTTATTTTTTTCTCTGAACAAGGACAAAAAAAGATGCAACCACAAAAATTGGCACCTAAAACTGAGGTGGGATGTGGTCTACAGAAATATAGCACGTTCTCTAAAAAGCGTGCAAAAATTTTGACAATTTTTTTCTTTATTTACCTGAATTTTTTTGGCAATTTTGATGAAACCAAACAGGGCAAAGCCAAAGTGGTGAAATAATCTATTGTTGAGCGTGGGTAACAGTTGCAAGATGAACCTGTGCTCATAGAAGAATATGTGGAGCTATGGGTAGGCACACAATATGACATCAAGGATTAGCAGTTAACGAATGCAGATTAGCGATTGTTCAATCCGGATCCAAAGTATAAATCACAGGTGCTGGCTAAGACGTGTCGAGACGTAGCGCAACAAGGTGAAAACAAAGGAGATGGAAAGAACTCACAGAACAAGCAAATAGTCTAAAATTTTCCTTTTTGTTGAATTTTTCCAGGAATTTTCCAAAAGGCACTAGTAGGAATGAAATTTTTTATTTTTTCACTATTTTTTTTATATTTTTACTTAAACAAGGATAAAAAAATACAACCACAAAAATTGGCACCTACAACTGAGGTGGGTTGTGGTCTACAGAAATACAGCACGTTCTGTGAAAAGCGTGCAAAAACTTTGACAATTTTTTCTTTTTTTTCCTGAAGTTTTTTGGCAATTTTGATGAAACCAAACAGGGCAACGACAAAGTGGTGAAATAATCTGTTGTTGAGCGTGGGTAACAGTTGCAAGATTAACCTGTGCTGACAGAAGAATATGTGGAGCTATGGGTAGGCACACAATATGACATCAAGGATTAGCAAGTAACGAATGCAAATTAGTGATTGTTCAATCCAGATCCAAAGTATAAATCACAGATGCTGGCTAAGACATGTCGAGACGTAGCGCAACAAGGTGAAAACAAAGAACGATGGAGAGAACTCACAGAACAAGCAAATAGTCCATATTTTTCCTTTTTCCTAAATTTTTCCCGAAATTTCACAAAAGGCACCATTAGGAATCAATTTTTTTATTTTTTTCACTATTTTTTATATTTTTCTCTGAACAAGGATAAAAAAAGATGCAACCACAAAAATTGGCACCTACAACTGAGGTGGGATGTGGTCTACAGAAATACAGCACGTTCTTTAAAAAGCGAGCAAAAACTTTGACAATTTTTTTCTTTATTTTCCTGATTTTTTTGGCAATTTTGATGAAACCAAACAGGGCAAAGCCAAAGTGGTGAAATAATCTATTGTTGACCGTGGGTAACAATTGCAAGATGAACCTGTGCTCATAGAAGAATATGTGGAGCTATGGGTAGGCACACAATATGACAGCAAGGATTAGCAATTAACGAATGCCGATTAGTGATTGTCCAATCCGGATCCAAAGTACAAATCACAGGTGCTAGCTAAGACGTGTCGAGACGTAGCGCAACAAGGTGAAAACAAAGGAGATGGAAAGAACTCACAGAACAAGCAAATAGTCCAAATTTTTCCTTTTTTCAGAATTTTCCAAAAGGCACTAGTAGGAATCAAATTTTTTTAATTTTTTCACTATTTTTTTTATATTTTTACTTAAACAAGGATAAAAAAATGCAACCACAAAAATTGGCACCTACAACTGAGGTGGGATGTGGTCTACAGAAATACAGCACGTTTTCTGAAAAGCGTGCAAAAACTTTGACAATTTTTTTCTTTATTTTTATGATTTTTTTGGCAATTTTGATGAAACCAAACAGGGGAAAGCCAAAGTGGTGAAACAATTTGTTGTTGAGCGTGGGTAATAGTTGCAAGATGAACCTGTGCTGACAGAAGAATATATGGAGCTGTGGGTAGGCACACAATATGACAGCAAGGATTAGCAATTAACGAATGCAGATTAGTGATTGATCAATCCGGATCCAAAGTACAAATCACAGGTGCTGGCTAAAACATGTCGAGACGTAGCGCAACAAGGTGAAAACAAAGGACGATGGAGAGAACTCACAAAACAAGCAAATAGTCCAGATTTTTCCTTTTTCCTGAATTTTTCCCGAAATTTCACAAAAGGCACCATTAGGAATCAAATTTTTTTTTTATTTTTTTCACTATTTTTTTATATTTTTCTCTGAACAAGGATAAAAAAAGATGCAACCACAAAAATTGGCACCTAAAACTGAGGTGGGATGTGGTCTACAGAAATACAGCACGTTCTCTAAAAAGCGTGCAAAAACTTTGACAATTTTTTTCTTTATTTTCCTGAATTTTTTTGGCAATTTTGATGAAACCAAACAGGGCAAAGCCAAAGTGGTAAAATAATCTATTGTTGAGCGTGGGTAACAGTTGCAAGATGAACCTGTGCTCATAGAAGAATATGTGGAGCCATGGGTAGGCACACAATATGACATCAAGGATTAGCAGTTAACGAATGGAGATTAGCGATTGTTCAATCCGGATCCAAAGTATAAATCACAGGTGCTAGCTAAGACGTGTCGAGACGTAGTGCAACAAGGTGAAAACAAATGAGATGGAAAGAACTCATAGAACAAGCAAATAGTCTTAATTTTTCCTTTTTCTGAATTTTCCCCAGAATTTTACAAAAGGCACCAGTAGGAATCAAATTTTTTTATTTTTTCACTATTTTTTCTATATTTTTACTTAAACAAGGATAAAAAATGCAACCACAAAAATTGGCACCTACAACTGAGGTGGGATGTGGTCTACAAAAATACAGCATGTTCTCTGAAAAGCGTGCAAAAACTTTGACAATTTTTTTCTTTATTTTTGTGATTTTTTTTGTGCAATTTTGATGAAACCGAACAGGGGAAAGCCAAAGTGGTGAAACAATCTGTTGTTGAGCGTGGGTAACAGTTGCAAGATGAACCTGTGCTGACAAAAGAATATGTGGAGCTATGGGTAGGCACGCAACATGACAGCAAGGATTAGCAATTAACAATGCAGATTATATATTGTTCAATCCGGATCCAAAGTACAAATCACAGGTGCTGGCTAAAACGTGTCGAGACGTAGCGCAACAAGCAGAAAACAAAGGACGATGGAAAGAACTCACAGAACAAGCAAATAGTCCAGATTTTTCCTTTTTCTTGAATTTTTCCCAGAATTTTCCAAAAGGCACTAGTAGGAATCAATTTTTTTTATTTTTTCACAATTTTTTTTATATTTTTACTTAAACAAGGATAAAAAAATGCAACCACAAAAATTGGCACCTACAATTGCGGTGGGATGTGGTCTACAGAAATACAGCACGTTCTGTGAAAAGCGTGCAAAAACTTTGACAATTTTTTTCTTTTTTTCCTGAAGTTTTTTGGCAATGTTGATGAAACCAAATAGGGCAAAGCCAAAGTGGTGAAATAATCTGTTGTTGAGCGTGGGTAACAGTTGCAAGATGAACCTGTACTGACAGAAGAATATGTGGAGCTATGGGAAGGCACACAATATGACATCAAGGATTAGTAAGTAACGAATGCAAATTAGTGATTGTTCAATCTGGATCCAAAGTACAAATCACAGATGCTGGCTAAGACATGTCGAGACGTAGCGCAACAAGGTGAAAACAAAGGACGATGGAGAGGACTCATAGAACAAGCAAATAGTTCAGATTTTTTCCTTTTTCCTGAATTTTTCCCGAAATTTCACAAAAGGCACCATTAGGAATCAATTTTTTTCACTATTTTTTTATATTTTTCTCTGAACAAGGATAAAAAAAGATGCAATCACAAAAATTGGCACCTACAACTGAGGTGGGATGTGCTCTACAGAAATACAGCACGTTCTCTAAAAAGCGTGCAAAAACTTTGACAATTTTTTTCTTTATTTTCCTGAATTTTTTTGGTAATTTTGATGAAACCAAACAGGGCAAAGCCAAAGTGGTGAAATAATCTATTGTTGAGCGTGGGTAACAGTTGCAAGATGAACCTGTGCTCACAGAAGAATATGTAGAGCTATGGGTAGGCACACAATATGACAGCAAGGATTAGCAATTAACGAATGCAGATTAGCGATTGTTCAATCCGGATCCAAAGTACAAATCACAGGTGCTGGCTAAGACGTGTCGAGACGTAGCGCAACAAGGTGAAAACAAAGGAGATGGAAAAAACTCACAGAACAAGCAAATAGTCCAAATTTTTCCTTTTTTCTGAATTTTTCCCGGCATTTTCCAAAAGGCACTAGTAGGAATCAAAAAAAATTTCGCTATTTTTTTATATTTTTCTCTGAACTAGGATAAAAAAGATGCAACCCCAAAAATTGGCACCTACAACTGCGGTGGGATGGGTCTACAGAAATACAGCACGTTCTGTGAAAAGCGTGCAAAAACTTTGACAATTTTTTTCTTTTTTTTCCTGAATTTTTTTGGCAATTTTGATGAAACCAAACAGGGCAAAGCCAAAGTGGTGAAACAATCTGTTGTTGAGCATGGGTAACAGTTGCAAGGTGAACCTGTGCTAACAGAAGAATATGTGGAGCTATGGGTAGGCACGTAATATGACAGCAAGGATTAGCAATTAACGAATGCAGATTAGTGATTCTTCAATCTGGATCCAAAGTACAAATCACAGGTGCTAGCTAAGATGTGTTGAGACATAGCGCAACAAGGTGAAAACAAAGGACGATGGAAAGAACTCACAGAACAAGCAAATAGTCCAGATTTTTCCTTTTTCCTGAATTTTTCCCGAAATTTCACAAAAGGCACCATTAGGAATCAAAATTTTTTTATTTTTTTCACTATTTTTTATATTTTTCTCTGAACAAGGATAAAAAAAGATGCAACCACAAAAATTGGCACCTACAACTGAGGTGGGATGTGGTCTAAGAAATATAGCACGTTCTCTAAAAAGCGTGCAAAAACTTTGACAATTTTTTTCTTTATTTTCCTGAATTTTTTTGGCAATTTTGATGAAACCAAACAGGGCAAAGCCAAAGTGGTGAAATAATCTATTGTTGAGCGTGGGTAACAGTTGCAAGATGAACCTGTGCTCACAGAAGAATATGTGGAGCTATGGGTAGGCACACAATATGACAGCAAGGATTAGCAATTAACAAATGCAGATTAGCGATTGTACAATCCAGATCCAAAGTACAAATCACAGGTGCTGGCTAAGACGTGTCGAGACATAGCGCAACAAGGTGAAAACAAAGGAGATGGAAAGAACTCACAGAACAAGCAAATAGTCCAAATTTTTCCTTTTTTCTGAATTTTCCTAGAATTTTCCAAAAGGCACTAGTAGGAATCAAATTTTTTTATTTTTTCACTATTTTTTTTATATTTTTACTTAAACAAGGATAAAAAAATGCAACCACAAAAATTGGCACCTACAACTAAGGTGGGATGTGGTCTACAGAAATACAGCACGTTCTCTGAAAAGCGTGCAAAAACTTTGACTATTTTTTTCTTTATTTTTGTGATTTTTTTTGGCAATTTCGATGAAACCAAACAGGGGAAAGCCAAAGTGGTGAAGCAATCTGTTGTTGAGCGTGGGTAATAGTTGCAAGATGAACCTGCGCTGACAGAAGAATATATAGAGCTATGGGTAGGCACACAATATGACAGCAAGGATTAGCAATTAACGAATACAGATTAGTGATTGATCAATCCAGATCCAAAGTACAAATCACAGGTGCTGGCTAAAACGTGTCGAGACGTAGCGTAACAAGGTGAAAACAAAGGACGATGGAAAGAACTCACAGAACAAGCAAATAGTCCAGATTTTCCCTTTTTCCTGAATTTTTCCCGGAATTTTCAAAAAGGCACTAGTAGGAATAAAAAAATTCGCTATTTTTTTATATTTTTCTCTGAACTAGGATAAAAAAGATGCAACCCCAAAATTTGGCACCTACGACTGCGGTGGGATGTGGTCTACAGAAATACAGCATGTTCTGTGAAAAGCGTGCAAAAACTTTGACAATTTTTTTCTTTTTTTTTCCTGAAGTTTTTTGGCAATTTTGATGAAACCAAATAGGGCAAAGCCAAAGTGGTGAAATAATCTAATTTTGAGCGTGGGTAACAGTTGCAAGATGAACCTATGCTCACAGAAGAATATGTGGAGCTATGGGTAGGCACACAATATGACATCAAGGATTAACAATTAACGAATGCAGATTAGCGATTGTTCAATCCGGATCCAAAGTACAAATCACAGATGCCAGCTAAGACGTGTCGAGATGTAGCGCAACAAGGTGAAAACAAAGGACGATGGAGAGAACTCACAGAACAAGCAAATAGTTCAGATTTTTCCTTTTTCTTGAATTTTTTCCGAAATTTCACAAAAGGCACCATTAGGAATCAAAATTTTTTTATTTTTTTCACTATTTTTTATATTTTTCTCTGAACAAGGATAAAAAAAGATGCAACCACAAAAATTGGCACCTACAGCTGAGGTGGGATGTGGTCTAAGAAATATAGCACGTTCTCTAAAAAGCGTGCAAAAACTTTGACAATTTTTTTCTTTATTTTCCTGAATTTTTTTGGCAATTTTGATGAAACCAAACAGGGCAAAGCCAAAGTGGTGAAATAATCTATTGTTGAGCGTGGGTAACAGTTGCAAGATGAACCTGTGCTCACAGAAGAATATGTGGAGCTATGGGTAGGCACACAATATAACAGCAAGGATTAGCAATTAACAAATGCAGATTAGCGATTGTACAATCCACATCCAAAGTACAAATCACAGGTGCTGGCTAAGACGTGTCGAGACATAGCGCAACAAGGTGAAAACAAAGGAGATGGAAAGAACTCACAGAACAAGCAAATAGTCCAAATTTTTCCTTTTTTCTGAATTTTCCTAGAATTTTCCAAAAGGCACTAGTAGGAATCAAATTTTTTTATTTTTTCACTATTTTTTTTATATTTTTACTTAAACAAGGATAAAAAAATGCAACCACAAAAATTGGCACCTACAACTAAGGTGGGATGTGGTCTACAGAAATACAGCACGTTCTCTGAAAAGCGTGCAAAAACTTTGACAATTTTTTTCTTTATTTTTGTGATTTTTTTTGGCAATTTCGATGAAACCAAACAGGGGAAAGCCAAAGTGGTGAGGCAATCTGTTGTTGAGCGTGGGTAATAGTTGCAAGATGAACCTGCGCTGACAGAAGAATATATGGAGCTATGGGTAGGCACACAATATGACAGCAAGGATTAGCAATTAACGAATACAAATTAGTGATTGATCAATCCAGATCCAAAGTACAAATCACAGGTGCTGGCTAAAACGTGTCGAGACATAGCGTAACAAGGTGAAAACAAAGGACGATGGAAAGAACTCACAGAACAAGCAAATAGTCCAGATTTTCCCTTTTTCCTGAATTTTTCCCGGAATTTTCAAAAAGGCACTAGTAGGAATAAAAAAATTCGCTATTTTTTTATATTTTTCTCTGAACTGGGATAAAAAAGATGCAACCCCAAAATTTGGCACCTACGACTGCGGTGGGATGTGGTCTACAGAAATACAGCACGTTCTGTGAAAAGCGTGCAAAAACTTTGACAATTTTTTTCTTTTTTTTTCCTGAAGTTTTTTGGCAATTTTGATGAAACCAAATAGGGCAAAGCCAAAGTGGTGAAATAATCTAATTTTGAGCGTGGGTAACAGTTGCAAGATGAACCTATGCTCACAGAAGAATATGTGGAGCTATGGGTAGGCACACAATATGACATCAAGGATTAGCAATTAACGAATGCAGATTAGCGATTGTTCAATCCGGATCCAAAGTACAAATCACAGATGCCAGCTAAGACGTGTCGAGACGTAGCGCAACAAGGTGAAAACAAAGGACGATGGAGAGAACTCACAGAACAAGCAAATAGTTCAGATTTCTCCTTTTTCTTGAATTTTTTCCGAAATTTCACAAAAGGCACCATTAGAAATCAAATTTTTTTTATTTTTTTCACTATTTTTTTATATTTTTCTCTGAACAAGGATAAAAAAAGATGCAACCACAAAAATTGGCACCTACAACTGAGGTGGGATGTGGTCTAAGAAATATAGCACGTTCTCTAAAAAGCGTGCAAAAACTTTGACAATTTTTTTCTTTATTTTCCTGAATTTTTTTGGCAATTTTGATGAAACCAAACAGGGCAAAGCCAAAGTGGTGAAATAACCTATTGTTGAGCGTGGGTAACAGTTGCAAGATGAACCTGTGCTCACAGAAGAATATGTGGAGCTATGGGTAGGCACACAATATGACAGCAAGGATTAGCAATTAACAAATGCAGATTAGCGATTGTACAATCCAGATCCAAAGTACAAATCACAGTTGCTGGCTAAGACATGTCGAGACATAGCGCAACAAGGTGAAAACAAAGGAGATGGAAAGAACTCACAGAACAAGCAAATAGTCCAAATTTTTCCTTTTTTCTGAATTTTCCTAGAATTTTCCAAAAGGCACTAGTAGGAATCAAATTTTTTTATTTTTTCACTATTTTTTTTTATATTTTTACTTAAACAAGGATAAAAAAATGCAACCACAAAAATTGGCACCTACAACTAAGGTGGGATGTGGTCTACAGAAATACAGCACGTTCTCTGAAAAGCGTGCAAAAACTTTGATAATTTTTTTCTTTATTTTTGTGATTTTTTTTGGCAATTTCGATGAAACCAAACGGGGGAAAGCCAAAGTGGTGAAGCACTCTGTTGTTGAGCGTGGGTAATAGTTGCAAGATGAACCTGCGCTGACAGAAGAATATATGGAGCTATGGGTAGGCACACAATACGACAGCAAGGATTAGCAATTAACGAATACAGATTAGTGATTGATCAATCCAGATCCAAAGTACAAATCACAGGTGCTGGCTAAAACGTGTCGAGACGTAGCGTAACAAGGTGAAAACAAAGGACGATGGAAAGAACTCACAGAACAAGCAAATAGTCCAGATTTTCCCTTTTTCCTGAATTTTTCCCGGAATTTTCAAAAAGGCACTAGTAGGAATAAAAAAATTCGCTATTTTTTTATATTTTTCTCTGAACTAGGATAAAAAAGATGCAACCCCAAAATTTGGCACCTACGACTGCGGTGGGATGTGGTCTACAGAAATACAGCACGTTCTGTGAAAAGCGTGCAAAAACTTTGACAATTTTTTTCTTTTTTTCCTGAAGTTTTTTGGCAATTTTGATGAAACCAAATAGGGCAAAGCCAAAGTGGTGAAATAATCTAATTTTGAGCGTGGGTAACAGTTGCAAGATGAACCTATGCTCACAGAAGAATATGTGGAGCTATGGGTAGGCACACAATATGACATCAAGGATTAGCAATTAACGAATGCAGATTAGCGATTGTTCAATCCGGATCCAAAGTACAAATCACAGATGCCAGCTAAGACGTGTCGAGACGTAGCGCAACAAGGTGAAAACAAAGGACGATGGAGAGAACTCACAGAACAAGCAAATAGTCTGGATTTTTTCTTTTTCCTGAATTTTCACCGAAATTTTCCAAAAGGCACTAGTAGGAATCAATTTTTTTATTTTTTTCACTATTTTTTATATTTTTCTCTGAACAAGGATCAAAAAAGATGCAACCACAAAAATTGGCACCTACAACTGAGGTGGGATGTGGTCTACAGAAATACAGCACGTTCTCTAAAAAGCGTGCAAAAACTTTGACAATTTTTTTCTTTATTTTCTTGAATTTTTTTGGCAATTTTGATGAAACCAAACAGGGCAAAGCCAAAGTGGTGAAATAATCTGTTGTTGAGCATGGGTAACAGTTGCAAGATGAACCTATGCTGACAGAAGAATATGTGGAACTATAGGTAGGCACACAATACGACAGCTAGGATTAGCAATTAACGAATGCATATTAGTGATTGTTCAATCCGGATCCAAAGTACAAATCACAGGTTGATACATCCGGCCCAGGTGGGGTTGGCCGAGACCTAATAAATTAAGGTTGCCCGGACCCCAACAGTTCTTATGCACACCCACTCGAGGAAAGGCCCAATGTCCCTAAAAGACTAGTCCGATAGGGGAAGGGTGGTTCTCTCTTTTAAGGTGGCTTCCTCCTCCCAAGCTAAGCAAGGTGGGATTATTCAGAGGCTCACACGATCGCCGCCCGACTACAACTAGGCCACTTGGCCTTTTTTTGTTGCGTCTTTGTCAGCGGGTAATAGTGGAGGATGTCCTCATCATTCCCACCCTCTTAAATAAGGGCCCAGCTCTGATACCAAATGATACATCCGGCCCAGGTAGGGTTGGCCGAGACCTAATAAATTAAGGTTGCCCGGACCCCAACAGTTCTTATGCACACCCACTCGAGGAAAGGCCCAATGTCCCTAAAAGACTAGTCTGATAGGGGAAGGGTGGTTCTCTCTTTCAAGGTGGCTTCCTCCTCCCAAGCTAAGCAAGGTGGGATTATTCAGAGGCTCACACGATCGCCGCCCGACTACAACTAGGCCACTTGGCCTTTTTTTGTTGCGTCTTTGTCAGCGGGTATTAGTGGAGGATGTCCTCATCACAGGTGCTAGCTAAGATGTGTCGAGACGTAGCGCAACAAGGTGAAAACAAAGGACGATGGAAAGAACTCACAGAACAAGCAAATAGTCCAGATTTTTCCTTTTTCCTGAATTTTTTCCGGAATTAGGAATCAAATTTTTTTTATTTTTTTCACTATTTTTATATATTTTTCTCTGAACAAGGATAAAAAAGATGCAACCATAAAAATTGGCACCTACAACTGAGGTGGGATGTGGTCTA
>CM039601.1:1889751-1912629 GCA_022457205.1 Saccharum spontaneum | reverse complement strand
TTTTTTTTTATTTATTTTCCTGATTTTTTTTGGCAATTTTGATGAAACCAAACAGGGCAAAGCCAAAGTGGTGAGACAATCTGTTGTTGAGCGTGGTAACAGTTGCAAGATGAACCTGTGCTGACAGAAGAATATGTGGTGCTATGGGTAGGCGCACAATATGACAGCATGGATTAGCGATTAACGAATGCAGATTAGCGATTGTTCAATCCGGATCCAAAGTACAAATCACAGGTGCTGGCTAAGACGTGTCGAGACGTAGAACAACAAGGTGAAAACAAAGGACGATGGAAAGAACTCACAGAACAAGCAGATAGTCCAGATTTTTTTTCTTTTTCCTGAATTTTTCCCAAAATTTTCCAAAAGCCACTAGTAGGAATCAATTTTTTTTTATTTTTTTACTATTTTTTTACATTTTTCCCTGAACAAGGATAAAAAATTGCAACCACAAAAATTGGCACCTACAACTGAGGTGGGATGTGGTCTACATAAATATAGCACGTTCTCTGAAAAGCGTGCAAAATCTTTGATAATTTTTTTCTTTATTTTACTGAGTTTTTTTTGGAAATTTTGATGAAACCAAACAGGGCAAAGCCAAAGTGGTGAAACAATCTGTTGTTGAGCGTAGGTAACAGTTGCAAGATGAACCTGTGCTGACAGAAGAATATGTGGAGTTATGGGTAGGCACACAATATGACAGCATGGATTAGCGATTAACGAATGCAGATTAGCGATTGTTCAATCCGGATCCAAAGTACAAATCACAGGTGCTGGCTAAGACGTGTCGAGACGTAGCGCCACAAGGTGAAAACAAAGGATGGTGGAAAGAACTCACAGAACAAGCAGATAGTCCGAATTTTTCCTTTTTCCTGAAGTTTTCACAGAATTTTCCAAAAAGGCACTAGTAGGAATCAAATTTTTTTTAATTTTTTCACTATTTTTTATATTTTACTCTGAATAAGGATAAAAAAATTGCAACCATAAAAATTGGCACCTACAACTGATGTGGGATGTGGTCTATAAAAATACAGCACGTTCTCTGAAAAGCGTGCAAAAACTTTGACAATTTTTTTCTTTACTTTACTGAATTTTTTTGGCAATTTTGATGAAACCAAACAGGGCAATGCCAAAGTGGTGAAACAATCTGTTGTTGAGCGTGGGTAACAGTTGCAAGATGAACCTGTGCTGACAGAAGAATATATGGAGCTATGGGTAGGCACACAATATGACAGCATGGATTAGCGATTAACGAATGCAGATTAGCGATTGTTCAATCCGGATCCAATGTACAAATCACAGGTGCTGGCTAAGACGTGTCGAGACGTAACGCCACAAGGTGAAAACAAAGGATGGTGGAAAGAACTCACAGAACAAGCAGATAGTCCGAATTTTTCCTTTTTCCTGAAGTTTTCCCAGAATTTTCCAAAACGGCACTAGTAGGAATCAAATTTTTTTTTTATTTTTTCACTATTTTTTTATATTTTTCTCTGAACAAGGATAAAAAAATTGCAGCCACAAAAATTAGCACCTACAACTGATGTGGGATGTGGTCTACAAAAATACAGAACGCTCTCTAAAAAGCATGCAAAAACTTTGACAATTTTTTTCTTTATTTTACTGAATTTTTTTGGCAATTTTGATGAAACCAAACAGGGCAATGCCAAAGTGGTGAAACAATCTGTTGTTGAGCATGGGTAACAGTTGCAAGATGAACCTGTGCTGACAGAAGAATATGTGGAGCTATAGGTAGGCACACAATATGACAGCATGGATTAGCGATTAACGAATATAGATTAGCGATTGTTCAATCCGAATCCAAAGTACAAATCACAGGTGCTGGCTAAGACGTGTCAAGACGTAGCGCCACAAGGTGAAAACAAAGGATGGTGGAAAGAACTCACAGAACAAGCAGATAGTCCGAATTTTTCTTTTTTCCTGAAGTTTTCCCAGAATTTTCCAAAAGGCAATAGTTGGAATCAAATTTTTTTTATTTTTTCACTATTTTGTTATATTTTCCTCTGAACAAGGATAAAAAATTGCAACCATAAAAATTTGCACCTACAACGGATGTGGGATGTGGTCTACAAAAATACAGCACGTTCTCTGAAAAGCGTGCAAAAACTTTGACAATTTTTTTTCTTTATTTTCTTGAATTTTTTTGGCAACTTTGATGAAACCAAATAGGGCAAATCCAAAGTGGTGAAACAATCTGTTATTGAGCGTAGATAACAGTTGCAAGATGAACCTGTGCTGACAGAAGAATGTGTGGAGCTATGGGTAGGCACACAATATGACAGCTTGGATAAGCGATTAACGAATGCAGATTAGCGATTGTTCAATCTGGATCCAAAGTTCAAATCACAGGTGCTGCCTAAGACGTGTCGAGACGTAGCGCAACAAGGTGAAAACAAAGAACGATGGAAAGAACTCAAAGAACAAGCAGATAGTCCGGATTTTTCCTTTTCCCTAAATTTTTCTCGGAATTTTCCAAAAGGCACTAGGAGGAATCAATTTTTTTTATTTTTTCACTATTTTTTATATTTTTCTCTGATCAAGGATAAAAAAATTGCAACCATAAAAATTGGCACCTACAACTGAGGTGAGATGTGGTCTACATAAATACAGCACGTTCTCTGAAAAGCGTGCAAAATCTTTGACAATTTTTTTCTTTATTTTTCTGATTTTTTTTGGAAATTTTGATGAAACCAAACAGGGCAAAGCCAAAGTGGTGAAACAATCTATTGTTGAGCGTGGGTAACAGGTGCAAGATGAACTTGTGCTGACAAAAGAATATGTGGAGCTATGGGTAGGCACACAATATGACAGCATGGATTAGCGATTAATGAATGCAGATTAGCGATTGTTTAATCCGGATCCAAAGTACAAATCACTGGTGCTGGCTAAGACGTGTCGAGACGTAGTGCAACAAGGTGAAAACAAAGGACAAAGGAAAGAACTCACAGAACAAGCAGATAGTCAAGATATTTCCTTTTTCCTAAATTTTTTCCGGAATTTTCCAAAAGGCACTAGTAGGAATCAAATTTTTTTTATTTTTTCACTATTTTTTTATATTTTTCTCTAAAAAAGGATAAAAAATGATGCAACCACAAAAATTAGCACCTACAAATGAGGTGGGATGTGGTCTACTGAAATACAACACGTTCTCTGAAAAGCGTACAAAAACTTTGACAAATTTTTTCTTTATTTTACTGATTTTTTTTGGTAATTTTGATGAAACCAAACAGGGCAATGCCAAAGTGGTGAAACAATCTGTTGTTGAGCGTGGGTAACAGTTGCAAGATGAACCTGTGCTGACAGAAGAATATGTGGAGCTATGTGTAGGCACACAATATGACAGCATGGATTAGCGATTAACGAATGCAGATTAGCGATTGTTCAATCCGGATCCAAAGTACAAATCACAGGTGCTGGCTAAGACATGTCGAGACGTAGCGCCACAAGGTGAAAACAAAGGATGGTGGAAAGAACTCACAGAACAAGCTGATAGTCCGAATTTTTCCTTTTTCCTGAAGTTTTCCCAGAATTTTCCAAAAAGGCACTAGTAGGAATCATCTTTTTTTTATTTTTTCACTATTTTTTTATATTTTTCTCTGAACAAGGATAAAAAAATTGCAACCATAAAAATTGGCACCTACAACTGATGTGGGATGTGGTCTACAAAAATACAGCACGTTCTCTAAAAAGCGTGCAAAAACTTTGACAATTTTTTTTCTTTATTTTACTGAATTTTTTTGGCAATTTTGATGAAACCAAACAGGGCAATGCCAAAGTGGTGAAACAATCTGTTGTTGAGCGTGGGTAACAGTTGCAAGATGAACCTGTGCTGACAGAAGAATATGTGGAGCTATGGGTAGGCACACAATATGACAGCATGGATTAGCGATTAACGAATACAGATTAGCGATTGTTCAATCCAAATCCAAAGTACAAATCATAGGTGCTGGCTAAGACGTGTCGAGACGTAGCGCCACAAGGTGAAAACAAAGGATGGTGGAAAGAACTCACAGAACAAGCAGATAGTCTGAATTTTTCCTTTTTCCTGAAGTTTTCCCAGAATTTTCCAAAAAGGCACTAGTAGGAATCAAATTTTTTTATTTTTATACTATTTTTTTATATTTTTCTCTGAACAAGGATAAAAAAATTACAACCATAAAAATTGGCACCTACAACTGATGTGGGATGTGGTCTACAAAAATACAGCACGTTCTCTGAAAAGCGTGCAAAAACTTTGACAATTTTTTTCTTTATTTTACTGAATTTTTTTGGCAATTTTGATGAAACCAAACAGGGCAATGCCAAAGTGGTGAAATAATCTGTTGTTGAGCGTGGGTAACAGTTGCAAGATGAACCTGTGCTGACAGAAGAATATGTGGAGCTATGGGTAGGCACACAATATGACAGCATGGATTGGCGATTAACGAATACAGATTAGCGATTGTTCAATCCGAATCCAAAGTACAAATCACTGGTGCTGGCTAAGACGTGTCGAGACGTAGCGCCACATGGTGAAAACAAAGGATGGTGGAAAGAACTCACAGAACAAGCAGATAGTCCGAATTTTTCCTTTTTCCTGAAGTTTTCCCAGAATTTTCCAAAAAGGCACTAGTAGGAATCAAATTTTTTTTATTTTTACACTATTTTTTTTATATTTTTCTCTGAACAAGGATAAAAAAATTACAACCATAAAAATTGGCACCTACAACTGATGTGGGATGTGGTCTACAAAAATACAGCACGTTCTCTGAAAAGCGTGCAAAAACTTTGATAATTTTTTTCTTTATTTTACTGAATTTTTTTGGCAATTTTGATGAAACCAAACAGGGCAATGCCAAAGTGGTGAAACAATCTGTTGTTGAGCATGGGTAACAGTTGCAAGATGAACCTGTGCTGACAGAAGAATATGTGGAGCTATGGGTAGGCACACAATATGACAGCATGGATTAGCGATTAACGAATACAGATTAGCGATTGTTCAATCCGAATCCAAAGTACAAATCACAGGTGCTGGCTAAGACGTGTCGAGACGTAGCGCCACAAGGTGAAAACAAAGGATGGTGGAAAGAACTCACAGAACAAGCAGATAGTCCGAATTTTTCCTTTTTCCTGAAGTTTTCTTAGAATTTTCCAAAAGGCAACAGTAGGAATCAAATTTTTTTATTTTTTCACTATTTTTTTATATTTTCCTCTGAACAAGGATAAAAAATTGCAACCATAAAAATTTGCACCTACAACTGATGTGGGATGTGGTCTACAAAAATACAGCACGTTCTCTGAAAAGCGTGCAAAAACTTTAACAATTTTTTTTCTTTATTTTCCTGAATTTTTTTGGCAATTTTGATGAAACCAAATATGGCAAATCCAAAGTGGTGAAACAATCTGTTATTGAGCGTAGATAACAGTTGCAAGATGAACCTGTGCTGACAGAAGAATATGTGGAGCTATGGGTAGGCACACAATATGACAGCTTGGATAAGCGATTAACGAATGCAGATTAGCGATTGTTCAATCTGGATCCAAAGTTCAAATCACACGTGCTGCCTAAGACGTGTCGAGACGTAGCGCAACAAGGTGAAAACAAAGGACGATGGAAAGAACTCAAAGAACAAGCAGATAGTCCGGATTTTTCCTTTTCCCTAAATTTTTCCCGGAATTTTCCAAAAGGCCCTAGTAGGAATCAAATTTTTTTATTTTTTCACTATTTTTTATATTTTTCTCTGAACAAGGATAAAAAATTGCAACCACAAAAATTGGCACCTACAACTGAGGTGGGATGTGGTCTACATAAATACAGCACGTTCTCTGAAAAGCGTGCAAAATCTTTGACAATTTTTTCTTTATTTTCCTGATTTTTTTTGGAAATTTTGATGAAACCAAACAGGGCAAAGCCAAAGTGGTGAAACAATCTATTGTTGAGCGTGGGTAACAGGTGCAAGATGAACTTGTGCTGACAAAAGAATATGTGGAGCTATGGGTAGGCACACAATATGACAGCATGGATTAGCGATTAATGAATGCAGATTAGCGATTGTTCAATCCAGATCCAAAGTACAAATCACTGGTGCTGGCTAAGACGTGTCGAGACGTAGCGCAACAAGGTGAAAACAAAGGACAAAGGAAAGAACTCACAGAACAAGCAGATAGTCAAGATTTTTCCTTTTTCCTAAATTTTTTCCGGAATTTTCCAAAAGGCACTAGTAGGAATCAAATTTTTTTTATTTTTTCACTATTTTTTTATATTTTTCTCTAAAAAAGGATAAAAAATGATGCAACCACAAAAATTAGCACCTACAAATGAGGTGGGATGTGGTCTACTGAAATACAACACGTTCTCTGAAAAGCGTACAAAAACTTTGACAAATTTTTTCTTTATTTTACTGATTTTTTTTGGTAATTTTGATGAAACCAAACAGGGCAATGCCAAAGTGGTGAAACAATCTGTTGTTGAGCGTAGATAACAGTTGCAAGATGAACCTGTGCTGACAGAAGAATATGTGGAGCTATGGGTAGGCACACAATATGACAGCTTGGATAAGCGATTAACGAATGCAGATTAGCGATTGTTCAATCTGGATCCAAAGTTCAAATCACAGGTGCTGGCTAAGACGTGTCGAGACATAGCGCAACAAGGTGAAAACAAAGGACGATGGAAAGAACTCAAAGAACAAGCAGATAGTCCGGATTTTTCGTTTTCCCTAAATTTTTCCCGAAATTTTCCAAAAGGCACTAGTAGGAATCAAATTTTTTTTATTTTTTCACTATTTTTTATATTTTTCTCTGAACAAGGATAAAAAAATTGCAACCACAAAAATTGGCACCTACAACTGAGGTGGGATGTGGTCTACATAAATACAGCATGTTCTCTGAAAAGCATGCAAAATCTTTGACAATTTTTTTCTTTATTTTCCTGATTTTTTTTGGAAATTTTGATGAAACCAAACAGGGCAAAGCCAAAGTGGTGAAACAATCTATTGTTGAGTGTGGGTAACAGGTGCAAGATGAACTTGTGCTGACAAAAGAATATGTGGAGCTATGGGTAGGCACACAATATGACAGCATGGATTAGCGATTAATGAATGCAGATTAGCGATTGTTCAATCCGGATCCAAAGTACAAATCACTGGTGCTGGCTAAGACGTGTCGAGACGTAGCGCAATAAGGTGAAAACAAAGGACAAAGGAAAGAACTCACAGAACAAGCAGATAGTCAAGATTTTTCCTTTTTCCTAAATTTTTTCCGGAATTTTCCAAAAGGCACTAGTAGGAATCAAATTTTTTTTATTTTTTCACTATTTTTTTATATTTTTCTCTAAAAAAGGAAAAAAAATGATGCAACCACAAAAATTAGCACCTATAAATGAGGTGGGATGTGGTCTACTGAAATACAACACGTTCTCTGAAAAGCGTACAAAAACTTTGACAATTTTTTTCTTTATTTTACTGATTTTTTTTGGCAATTTTGATGAAACCAAACAGGGCAATGCCAAAGTGGTGAAACAATCTGTTGTTGAGCGTGGGTAACAGTTGCAAGATGAACCTGTGCTGACAGAAGAATATGTGGAGCTATGTGTAGGCACACAATATGACAGCATGAATTAGCGATTAACGAATGCAGATTAGCGATTGTTCAGTCCGGATCCAAAGTACAAATCACAGGTGCTGGCTGTTGATGGTTCTTAAGTATCAATTATAACCATCAAATAAATAGAGAAAAGGACCTATATGCAATCAACACCTAGAATTAGGGTTTGATCTAACAGAATTCCACGAGTTTTGCTGTTTATCTATTTCTACAGGGGGTTATCAGGAAATACGGAAGAAAGGCCCACATGTCAGATTAATGACGGGATATTAACCGAACACGTAATTATCTTACATCTAGAAGATTCCAGAAGCCACGGGAACGAACGGGAGCCGTAACGGGGCCAGACACAGGGCGCCCGCCCTGTGCCCTAGGGCGCCCGCCCTGCCCCCGGGACCAATCAGGTCGAGTCTCGCGGATTATGCCCCACCGCCTTTGAGGATCAAGGAAAACCGTAGGATGAAGGTCGGTTTGATCCGACGATCCAGATTCATCCAAAAGGGCTATATAAGCAAGGCCCCTGACCCCTGGTGGAGAAGACCCCAATTCATTATTCAGTTGCATATCTCTAGTTAGGGTTTAGAGAGAGAGGTTCCCTCTAGGGTTCCCACCTCTTAGGGCTTAGCATCCAATGTGAAAGTAGAATTAGTTCTACTAGATTGAGAGAGATAGAGTGGAGGTGTAGATCGGAGGAAGCCGGCCTGTCAGTGTCTACTCCGAGGTTGTACCTGCGGGATCAAGTTCTCCTAACCCGAGGCTTGTTCTCAGGATTCTTCAGTATTTCGACTTCTAAATTCTAGTAAGTTCTTTGTTTTATTGTTCTTTGGTTTATGAGTTTACTTTGATCTCTTCGCGTAGAGTTTAGAGTAATCATCTCTAGCGTAAACGTGGTGTTTAAGCTAGGATACTCATAGATATCCCCTCGTCTAGCTGGACCGTGGTAGTAGCAAGGAACGTGACAATTCTGAGTTACCTTTGTATTCCATATCCCGTTAGCAGGATCGATAGGGTTTATAGGTGCGGGTTGAACATCCTTTGTGGTGTCTAGATTCCGTAAACCTCCCCAATAGAACAGTAGATCATCCTTACCAAGGTTAGAAGAAGAGTGCGGTTGTAGTCTTCTCTATACATCACTCACATCGAATCATAGTGGTTGTAGCCTAAAGGTTAGTAGTAATAGATTTGGTTAGTCAGATGCACTCTTTCTCCTAAAGGTAAAAATATAAATACGATACCCAGGATAACATCTCGGGTGAAGTGCTCACCGATATCCGTGCGCTTGCGGATCCTATTCCCTAATTGCGTTACCAAATATCAACAAGCATTTCTGGCGCCGTTGCCGGGGAGAAAGACGGTTTGCTGAGATAACCTTGAGTCTTACTACTAGCTTGTATTCATACTTTTTATTTTCTTATCTTTTTCACTCTTTCTTTTTCCTTTTTACCAAAAATGGAAAACCAAGGTTCTATATCTATCTTTGATGCCGCAACACCTTCAGCAACTGACCTTTTACCATGGGAGTCATCACAGCCTATCCAAACATCCCAGTATAAGTTAAGTTCAAGGTTGATTGCGATGATTCAAAATTTATCTTTTTCGGGAAAGGAAGATGAAAACCCTTACCTTCATATTAGAGATTTTGAGCAGACATGCGATTGTCTTCGCATTGATGGCATCTCTGATAAGACTTTACGTTGGAAGCTTTTCCTTTTTCTTTAAGAGGAGAAGCTAGACGATGGTATAGTCAGAAGGTAAGTCAACAGCAAGGTGAATGGGGAGTTTTAAGAGCCAACTTTTGTCTAGATTTTTATTCCCTTGACCGTACTGGTGACCTTAGACTCGAAGTCCTATCTTTTAAACAAAAAGATAATGAAACTTTGGGGAAATCCTGGAAACGTTTTTCTAATCTTTTAGAATCTGGTCCAAAACTTTTGCTTGAAGACACTGTTCTTTTATTTCATTTTTTTCGAGGTCTTCAGAAAGATAATAAACAAATGCTGCATACTATGGCTAGAGGTTCTTTCTTTCGTATCCCTACTGATGAAGCTAAGGGGATCTTGAATAGAATCCTAGAAGCTGAGATGGATAATGCCCTCCATGATAAAACCTACGAAGCCGAAGTAGACACTCTGCCAAATTTTTCATCTACTTTAGCTATCCCAGGTTCTGAGCCACAAAAGGAAGAAATTCTACCATCTGATTTCATGCTAGACATAGAATCCGATCTCTTTGCCGATTTTGGAAACATTTCAAACTACCATTCTATAGACCGACCCCAAAACGGCCAATTTAGCATTTGTTTACCAAGTGAACGTCAATTGAGAGAGCTTATCTCGGTTATGAGTAGTGAATGGTTAGAGGAGTCAGAGCTTTCCTCTGAAGTAATCCGAGTGGACACACCCTCTATAACTATATGCTGTGCTTATAATTCTGATCAATTTAACGCTCTCTATAATCCTGTTGTGGGGATCAATATTATGTCCGAAGCTTTTGCACTTAATTTATTTGGGAAACTTGTTTTAACCCCCACAACAAAGGTCATAAAGGAATCTTCGGGACAATTAGTCCCCAGTCTTGGAATTATTAATGTCCTACCCTTTATGGTAGAAGGCTCCATGGTTCATTTGAACTTTTATATCTTTGATATATGGGGTTTCGACCTACTGATTGGACAACCTTTTAGAAGACTCCTTTATGAAGGTCAAACTGGAAAGCTCCACATTTCCTTGGGAAAGGATTTTAAACTTCCAATTACAATAACTCACTCCTTGAATAATAAGACCGAGCCATATCTTTTGCCTGATTCTATGGAGGAGGTAAAGGCTGCATCTCTAGAACTTTTAGATGATCCAGACTTAGAAGAGGAAGCCCCCTTCTTCACTGAAGAAGAGGCCGAACCTTCTGAACCTGAACCCTTAGATGAGTTTGCAGAAACACCTAGACCCCCCATAGAACTCAAAACTTTACCACCCGGTCTTACCTATGCTTTCCTAAATAATAATCCAGAGTTTCCTGTGATCGTTAGTAATAAACTCACTTAGGAGCAAACTCTGCGATTAATGACCATTCTTGAAAAACACCACTCTGTTTTCGGCTACTCACTTCAAGATCTCACAGGAATCAGTCCTTTGCCTTTTATAGATGAGATGCTTGAGCGGTTAGCAAAACACTCATTTTTCTGTTTTCTAGATGGATATTCAGGGTATCACCAGATCCCTATCCATCCTGATGATCAAAGCAAAACCACTTTTACACGCCCATATGGAACGTATGCTTATCGTAGAATGTCTTTTGGGTTATGTAATGCACCAGCTTCTTTTCAAAGATGTATGATGTCTATATTTTCTGATATGATTGAAGAGATTATGGAAGTTTTCATGGATGATTTCTCAGTTTATGGAAAAACTTTTGATAGTTGTCTTGAGAACTTAGATAAGGTTTTGCAAAGATGTGAAGAAAAGCACTTAATCCTTAATTGGGAAAATGTCATTTTATGGTTAGAGAAGGAATAGTGCTAGGACACCTAGTGTCTGAAAGAGGTATTGAGGTAGATAGAGCTAAAATTGAAGTAATTGAACAACTACCTCCACCTGTGAATATAAAAGGAATTCGAAGTTTTCTTGGCCATGCTGGTTTTTATCGCAGATTTATAAAAGACTTTTCATTTATTGCGAGACCACTTACTCTTTTCCTAGCCAAGGATGCTCCTTTCGAATTTGATGATGCATGTCTAAATTCTTTCAATTTATTAAAGCAAGCACTCATCTCTGCACCAATCATTCAACCCCCCGATTGGTCGTTGCCTTTTGAAATTATGTGTGATGCTAGTGATTATGCTGTGGGGGTAGTTTTGGGACAAACTAAAGATAAAAAGCATCATGCAATTGCTTATGCAAGTAAAACTTTGACAGGAGCTCAACTTAATTATGCAACCACTGAAAAAGAGCTTCTGGCTGTTGTTTTTGCCATTGATAAATTTAGATCTTATTTAGTTGGAGCTAAGATAATTGTTTACACTGATCATGCTGCACTAAAATATTTGCTCACTAAGAAAGATGTTAAACCTCGCTTAATCAGATGGATTTTATTACTCCAAGAATTTGACTTAGAAATAAAAGATAAAAAGGGAGTAGAAAATTCTGTTGCTGATCACTTGTCTAGAATGTACTTTAAGAATTCACAGGAACCCCCATTAATGACTCACTCCGGGACGACATGCTTTATGGGATTAACAGATCTGACCCCTGGTATGCAGATATTGTTAATTTTATGGTTTCAGGTTATGTACCACCCGGAGCAAACAAGAAGAAGCTTATTCAGGAAAGTCGTTCACATATATGGGATGAGCCATATCTCTTCCGAGTATGCGCTGATGACCTACTTAGAAGATGTGTGACCACTGAGGAAGGATTGAAGATCATCGACAGATGTCACTCATCACCATACGGAGGTCACTATGGAGCATTCCGTACACATTCAAAGTTCTGGCAATGTGGATTCTACTGGCCTACGATGTATGAAGACACGAAGCAATATATCAGAAGATGTGGGCCATGTTAAAGGCATGGAAACATAAATACAAGGGATGCCATGCCACTCACCAACAACCTTCAGATTGAACTCTTTGATGTCTGGGGAATAGACTACATGGGTCCATTTCCCCCATCAAAGAAGTGTGAGTTCATCTTGGTGGCGGTTGATTACGTCTCCAAGTGGGTAGAGGCACTACCTTGCAAACATGCCGACAATATCAGTTCGAAGAGGATGTTTGAGGAAATCATATTTCCAAGATTTGGAGTCCCCAGGATAGTGATAAGTGATGGAGGATCACACTTCATTGACAAGCGCTTCGAGCACTATCTATCAAGACATGGAATCCGTCACAACGTCGCTACTCCCTATCATCCTCAGACAAGTGGCCAAGCAGAGACTTCTAACAAACAAATCAAGAACATTCTTCAGAAGACGGTGAACGAGATGGGAACGGCATGGAAGGACAAGTTACCCGATGCACTCTGGGCTTACCGGACAGCATACAAGACCCCAATTGGAATGTCTCCATACCAATTGGTATACGGAAAGACCTGTCACCTACCTGTTGAACTTGAGTTCAAGGCACACTGGGCCATAAAAAGATGGAATATGGACCTAAATATCGCCGGAAAACATAGAAGAATGCAATTATCGGAGTTAGAAGAATGGCGGGAGAAAGCATATCACAATTCAAAGATCTACAAAGAAAGAGTCAAGAGATGGCATGACAAGAGGATCAAGAAGAAGGAGTTCTCACCCGGAGATAAGGTATTACTTTTTAATTCCAGGGTGAAGCTTTTCGGGCATGGAAAGCTCCGGAGCAAATGGGAAGGACCATTCAAGGTAATTCATTCATCATCCCACGGAGCTATCACACTTCAAAATGACGAAGGTACGTTATTCTAGGTAAATGGTCAACATCTTAAATTATTTTTAGAGCCCAATAAAGAATTAGAAAAAATAGACGTGATCAATTTTTACCTTCCAATTTAAAATTAAAGCCCGACGCCAACAAGAGGATCGATGAGTTAGAGCATAGTCTTAGGAGGCGTGAGCGTCGCTGAGCTATCTAGATTAGATCTTGGGGCTATTTATGTCTTAGTTATTATTAGATTCGATTAGGTTCGCTTATAATCAGTTTAGATCTATTATATTCGGTTATTATTATTATTCGGTTGTAATAAATGCCTCAAGATTAATAAAGATTATTATTAGTATGTCTTGTGTGTCTCTACTTTACTTTTGTGCAAGAAAGCAGAAAACAAGTATGGGGGAGATTCCCTGACATGTCACACACACTTCGATCGCACCACTCCATGAACCAGGTACACACTCTGCACACTTTTATTACACACTTACACACTCACCTTAGTTTGTGCAGAATTTTATCTCTCTAAACATGATAAATTAAAAGGATAAAAATGCTTATAATCATGATCAATCTCACTCTGTGATATTTCCTGATAACCTGCAATTATTAAAATTATTTCAAAACCCTGTGTTGCTAAAAGTCATTGTGGAATAAGAGATGGTAAGGGTATGAGTACCTTATTCTTAGTATCTTTATTGCTTGGAGAATTTGTTTTAAAAATCTCAAAATTATAGCTACCATCCTCAAGTTTTATATGCCTGCTAAACATGAAAATATTAATTAAAGCTATCTGCTTTGTATTGAGTTTGTTCAAAACAAGTTAGACCCTTGTTGAGAGATTTATCATACTCCTAAGATCAAGACATTTTTATTCAGAAAGATTCACTCTTCCGAAGTATTATTGCGTTAGAGGCATGGGCTATGCAAAATTATGAATATATCGAGGAAATAAAAAGGAGCAAGTGCTCGATAACCTCGTGGAAAAAATGGACAAGTGTCCGGCAGTAGAATTAGGGGTACCTCGGTATCCACCCAAAATGAAAAAATGAGATATGATAAAAATATGATGGAAAGAAAATGATAGCCCATGGTCCCTCTAATAAGCAATATGACAGTAACAGTGACAAGTTTTTAATTTTCAAAATCTTTGATCTAAAGAGTATGGCATTCTTCTCCTCGGATCCAGTTTTGACCATATAATAAATGCAAGGTATGTATGCTTAAAGAATTATTTTTGCAAAATCAAAACAGCCTCAGAGAGAAATATAAAAGATAATGAGTGACTCTGAGAGCACCTATGAGGATAAAGGTATGCTAAGTTTTTCTTTTCAAAAATATGTAAAAACTCCAAGTGATAGGGATTAAGAAGAAGAAAGGCTCTTTACTCTGACCATATATTTCCCTGACTATAAGTGCACAGTGGATTTTTACAACACCCTGCAGGTATGAAACAATGTTTCAACCCTAGATGTTTTATTAACCAACCTTTTCTCGAGGACGAGTAAAAGCCTAAGTATGGGGGTGTTTGTTGACGGTTCTTAAGTATCAATTATAACCATCAAATAAATAAAGAAAAGGACCTATATGCAAGCAACACCTAGAATTAGGGTTTGATCTAACAGAATTCCATGAGTTTTGCTGTTTATCTATTTCTGCAGGGGGTTATCAGGAAATACGGAAGAAAGGCCCACATGTCGGATTAATGACGGGATATTAACCGAACACGTAATTATCTTACATCTAGAAGATTCCAGAAGCCACCGGAACGAACGGGAGCCGTAACGGGGCCAGACACAGGGCGCCCGCCCTGTGCCCTAGGGCGCCCGCCCTGCCCCCGGGACCAATCAGGTCGAGTCTCGCGGATTATGCCCCACCGCCTTTGAGGATCAAGGAAAACCGTAGGATGAAGGTTGGTTTGATCCGACGGTCCAGATTCATCCAAAAGGGCTATATAAGCAAGGCCCCTGACCCCTGGTGGAGAAGACCCCAATTCATTATTCAGTTGCATATCTCTAGTTAGGGTTTAGAGAGAGAGGTTCCCTCTAGGGTTCCCACCTCTTAGGGCTTAGCATCCAATGTGAAAGTAGAATTAGTTCTACTAGATTGAGAGAGATAGAGTGGAGGTGTAGATCGGAGGAAGCCGGCCTGTCGGTGTCTACTCCGAGGTTGTACCTGCGGGATCAAGTTCTCCTAACCCGAGGCTTGTTCTCAGGATTCTTCAGTATTTCGACTTCTAAATTCTAGTTAGTTCTTTGTTTTATTGTTCTTTGATTTATGAGTTTACTTTGATCTCTTCGCGTAGAGTTTAGAGTAATCATCTCTAGCGTAAACGTGGTGTTTAAGCTAGGATACTCATAGATATCCCCTTGTCTAGCTGGACCGTGGTAGTACCAAGGAACGTGACAATTCCGAGTTACCTTTGTATTCCATATCCCGTTAGCAGGATCGATAGGGTTTATAGGTGCGGGTTGAACATCCTTTGTGGTGTCTAGATTCCGTAAACCTCCCCAATAGAACAGTAGATCATCCTTACCAAGGTTAGAAGAAGAGTGCGGTTGTAGTCTTCTCTATACATCACTCACATCGAATCATAGTGGTTGTAGCCTAAAGGTTAGTAGTAATAGATTTGGTTAGTCAGATGCACTCTTTCTCCTAAAGGTAAAAATATAAATACGATACCCAGGATAACATCTCGGGTGAAGTGCTCACCGATATCCGTGCGCTTGCAGATCCAATTCCCTAATTGCGTTACCAAATATCAACACTGGCTAAGACGTGTCGAGACGTAGCGCCACAAGGTGAAAACAAAGGATGGTGGAAAGAACTCACAGAACAAGCAGATAGTCCGGATTTTTCCTTTTCCCTGAAGTTTTCCCAGAATTTTCCAAAAAGGCACTAGTAGGAATCAATTTTTTTTATTTTTTCACTATTTTTTTATATTTTTCTCTGAACAAGGATAAAAAATGATGCAACCACAAAAATTGGCACGTACAAATGAGGTGGGATGTACTCTACTGAAATACAACACGTTCTCTGAAAAGCGTGCAAAAACTTTGACAATTTTTTTCTTTATTTTTCTGAATTTTTTTGGCAATTTTGATGAAACCAAACAGGGCAAAGCTAAAGTGGTGAAACAATCTATTGTTGAGCGTGGGTAACAGTTGCAAGATGAACCTGTGCTGACAGAAGAATATGTGGAGCTATGGGTAGGCACAGAATATGACAGCATGGATTAGCGATTAACGAATACAGATTAGCGATTGTTCAATCCGGATCCAAAGTATAAATCACTGGTGCTGGCTAAAACGTGTCGAGACGTAGCGCAACAAGGTGAAAACAAAGGACGATGGAAGAACTCACAGAATAAGTAGATAGTACAGAATTTTCCTTTTTCCTGAATTTTTTCTGGAATTTTCCAAAAGCCACTAGTAGGAATCAAAAATTTTTATTTTTTCACTATTTTTTATATTTTTCTCAGAACAAGGATAAAAAATGATGCAACCACAAAAATTGGCACCTACAAATGAGTTGGGATGTGGTCTACTGAAATACAGCACGTTCTCTTAAAAGCGTGCAAAAACTTTGATAATTTTTTTATTTATTTTCCTAAATTTTTTTGGCAATTTTGATGAAACCAAACAGGGCAAAGCCAAAGTGGTGAAACAATCTGTTGTTGAGCGTGGGTAACAGTTGCAAGATGAACCTGTGCTGACAAAAGAATAAGTGGAGCTATGGGTAGGCACACAATATGACAGCATGGATTAGCGATTAACGAATGCAGATTAGCGATTGTTCAATCTGGATCCAAAGTACAAATCAATGGTGCTGGCTAAGACGTGTCGAGACGTAGCACAACAAGGTGAAAACAAAGGACGATGGAAAGAACTCAAAGAACAAGCAGATAGTCCGGATTTTTCCTTTTTCATGAATTTTTCTCGGAATTTTCCAAAAGCCACTAGTAGGAATCAAATTTTTTTATTTTTTCACTATTTTTTTTATATTTTTCTCTTAAAAAGGATAAAAAATGATGCAACCACAAAAATTGGCACCTACAAATGAGGTGGGATGTGGTCTACTGAAATACAGCACGTTCTCTGAAAAGCGTGCAAAAACTTTGACCATTTTTTTCTTTATTTTCCTGAATTTTTTTTGGCAATTTTGATGAAACCAAACAGGGCAAAGCCAAAGTGGTGAAACAATCTGTTGTTGAGCGTGGGTAACAGTTGGAAGATGAACCTGTGCTGAGAGAAGAATATGTGGAGCTATGGGTAGGCACACAATATGACAGCATAGATAAGCCAAAGTGGTGAAACAATCTGTTGTTGAGCGTGGGTAATACTTGCAAGATGAACTTGTGCTGACAGAAGAATATGTGGAGCTATGGGTAGGCACACAATATGACAGTATGGATTAGCGATTAACGAATGCAGATTAGCGATTGTTCAATCTGGATCCAAAGTACAAATCACAGGTGCTGGCTAGGACGTGTCGAGACGTAGCGCAACAGGGTGAAAACTAAGGATGATGGAAAGAACTCAAAGAACAAGCAGATAGTTCGGATTTTTCCTTTTTCCTGAATTTTTCCCAGAATTTTCCAAAAGCCACTAGTAGGAATCAATTTTTTTTATTTTTTCACTATTTTTTTATATTCTTCTCTGAACAAGGATAAAAAAATTGCAACCACAAAAATTGACACCTACAACTGAGGTGGGATGTGGTCTACATAAATACAGCACGTTCTCTGAAATTCATGCAAAAACTTTGATAATTATTTATTCTTTATTTTACTGAATTTTTTTTGTCAATTTTGATGAAACCAAACAGGGCAAAGCCAAAGTGGTGAAACAATCTGTTGTTGAGCGTGGGTAACAGTTGCAAGATGAACCTGTGCTGACAGAAGAATATGTGGAGCTATGGGTAGGCACACAATATGACAGCATGGATTAGCGATTAACGAATGCAGATTAGCGATTGTTCAATCCGGATCCAAAGTACAAATCACTGGTGCTAGCTAAAACGTGTCGAGACGTAGCGCAACAAGGTGAAAACAAAGGACGATGGAAGAACTCATAGAATAAGTAGATAGTCCAGAATTTTCCTTTTTCCAGAATTTTTTCCAGAATTTTCCAAAAGGCACTAGTAGGAATCAATTTTTTTTATTTTTTCACTATTTTTTATATTTTTCTCTGAACAAGGATAAAAAATGATGCAACCACAAAAATTGGCGCCTACAAATGAGGTGGGATGTGGTCTACTGAAATACAGCACGTTCTCTGAAAAGCGTGCAAAAACTTTGACAATTTTTTTCTTTATTTTCCAAAGTGGTGAAACAATCTGTTGTTGAGCGTGGGTAATAGTTGCAAGATGAACCTGTGCTAACAGAAGAATATGTGGAGCTATGGGTAGGCACACAATATGACAGCAAGGATTAGCAATTAACGAATGCAGATTAGCGATTGTTCAATCCGGATCCAAAGTACAAATCACAGGTGCTGGCTAAGACGTGTCGAGACGTAGCGCAACAAGGTGAAAACAAAGGACGATAGAAAGAACTTACAGAACAAGCAGATAGTCCAGATTTTTTCTTTTTCCTGAATTTTTCCTGGAATTTTCCAAAAGGCACTCGTAGGAATCAAATTTTTTTTATTTTTTCACTATTTTTTATATTTTTCTCTGAACAAGGATAAAAAATGATGCATCCAAAAAAATTGGCACCCACAAATGAGGTGGGATGTGGTCTACTGAAATACAGCACGTTCTTTGAAAAGCGTGCAAAAACTTTGATAATTTTTTTTCTTTATTTTCCTGAATTTTTTTTGGCAATTTTGATGAAACCAAACAGGGCAAAGCCAAAGTGGTGAAACAATCTGTTGTTGAGCGTGGGTAACAGTTGCAAGATGCACCTGTGCTGACAGAAGAATATGTGGAGCTATGGGTAGGCACACAATATGACAGCATGGATTAGCGATTAACGAATGCAGATTAGCGATTGTTCAATCCGGATCCAAAGTACAAATCACTGGTGCTGGCTAAGACGTGTCGAGACGTAGCGCAACAAGGTGAAAACAAAGGACGATGGAAGAACTCACAGAATAAGCAGATAGTCCAGAATCTTCCTTTTTTCTGAATTTTTTTCGGAATTTTCCAAAAGGCACTAGTCGGAATCAAATTTTTTTATTTTTTCACTATTTTTTATATTTATCTCTGAACAAGGGTAAAAAATGATGGAACCACAAAAATTGGCACCTACAAATGAGGTGGGATGTGGCCTACTAAAATACAGCATGTTCTCTAAAAAGCGTGCAAAAACTTTGACAATTTTTTTCTTTATTTTCCTGAATTTTTTTGACAATTTTGATGAAACCAAACAGGGCAAAGCCAAAGTGGTGAAACAATCTGTTGTTGAGCGTGAGTAACAGTTGCAAGATGAACCTGTGCTGACAGAAGAATATGTGGAGCTATGGGTAGGCACACAATATGACAGCAAGGATTAGCAATTAACGAATGCAGATTAGCGATTGTTCAATCCGGATCCAAAGTACAAATTACAGGTGCTGGCTAAGACGTGTCGAGATGTAGCGCAACAAGGTGAAAACAAAGGATGATGGAAAGAACGTACAGAACAAGCAGATAGTCCAGATTTTTTTCTTTTTACTAAATTTTTCCTAGAATTTTCCAGAAGGCACTAGTATGAATCAATTTTTTTTATTTTTTCACTAATTTTTATATTTTTCTCTGAACAAGGAGAAAAAATGATGCATCCACAAAAATTGGCACCCACAAATGAGGTGGGATGTGGTCTACTGAAATACAGCACGTTGTCTGAAAAGCGTGCAAAAACTTTGACAATTTTTTTTTCTTTATTTTCCTGATTTTTTTTTGGCAATTTTGATGAAACCAAACAGGGCAAAGCCAAAGTGGTGAGACAATCTGTTGTTGAGCGTGGGTAACAGTTGCAAGATGAACCTGTGCTGACAAAAGAATATGTGGAGCTATGGGTAGGCGCACAATATGACAACATGGATTAGCGATTAACTAATGCAGATTAGCGATTGTTCAATCCGGATCCAAAGTACAAATCACAGGTGCTGGCTAAGACGTGTCGAGACGTGGAGCAACAAGGTGAAAACAAAGGACGATGGAAAGAACTCACAGAACAAGCAGATAGTCCGGATTTTTTTCTTTTTCCTTAATTTTTCTTGGAATTTTCCAAAAGGCACTAGTAGGAATCAAAATTTTTTTTATTTTTTTACTATTTTTTTATATTTTTCTCTAAACAAAGACAAAAAATATGCAACTAGAAAAATTGACACCTACAACTGAGGTGGGATATGGTCTACAGAAATACAGCACGTTTTCTGAAAAGCATGCAAAAACTTTGACAATTTTTTTTCTTTATTTTCCTAAATTTTTTTGGCAATTTTGATGAAACCAAACAGGGCAAAGCCATAGTGGTGAAACAATCTGTTGTTGAGCATGGGTAACAGTTGCAAGATGATCCTGTGCTGACAGAAGAATATGTGAAGCTATGGGTAGGCACACAATATGACAGCATGGATTAGCGATTAACGACTGCAGATTAGCGATTGTTCAATCCGGATCCAAAGTACAAATCACAGGTGCTGGCTAAGACGTGTCGAGACGTAGCGCAACAAGGTGAAAACAAAGGACGATGGAAAGAACTCAAAGAACAAGCAGATAGTCCAGATTTTTCCTTTTTCCTGAATTTTTCCCAGAATTTTCCAAAAGCCACTAGTAGGAATCAATTTTTTTATTTTTCACTATTTTTTATATTTTTCTCTGAACAAGGATAAAAAATTGCAACCGCAAAAATTAGCACCTACAACTGAGGTGGGATGTGGTCTACATAAATACAGCACGTTCTCTAAAATTCGTGCAAAAATTTTTGACAATTTGTTTTCTTTATTTTCATGAATTTTTTTTGGCAATTTTGATGAAACCAAACAGGGCAAAGCCAAAGTGGTGAAACAATCTGTTGTTGAGCGTGGGAAACAGTTGTAAGTTGAACCTGTGCTGACAGAAGAATATGTGGAGCTATAAGTAGGCACACAATATGACAGCATGGATAAGCGATTAACGAATGCAGATTAGCGACTGTTCAACTGGATCCAAAGTACAAATCACAGGTGCTGGCTAAGACGTGTCGAGACGTGGCGCAACAAGGTGAAAACAAAGGACGATGGAAAGAACTCAAAGAACAAGCAGATAGTCCAGATTTTTCCTTTTTCCTGAATTTTTCCCAGAATTTTCCAAAAGCCACTAGTAGGAATCAATTTTTTTTATTTTTTTACTATTTTTTTATATTTTTCTCTGAACAAGGATAAAAAATTGCAACCACAAAAATTGACACCTACAACTGAGGTGGGATGTGGTCTACATAAATACAGCACGTTCTCTGAAATTCGTGCAAAAACTTTGACAATTTTTTTTCTTTATTTTCCTGAATTTTTTTGGCAATTTTGATGAAACCAAACAGGGCAAAGCCAAAGTGGTGAAACAATCTGTTGTTGAGCGTGGGTAACAGTTGCAAGATGAACCTGTGCTGACAGAAGAATATGTGGAGCTATGGGTAGGCACAGAATATGACAGCATGGATTAGCGATTAACGAATGCAGATTAGCGATTGTTCAATCCGGATCCAAAGTACAAATCACAGGTGCTGGCTAAGACGTGTCGAGACGTAGCGCAACAAGGTGAAAACAAAGGACGATAGAAAGAACTCAAAGAACAAGCAGATAGTCCGGATTTTTCCTTTTTCCTGAATTTTTCCTAGAATTTTTCAAAAGCCACTAGTAGGAATCAAATTTTTTTATTTTCACTATTTTTTATATTTTTCTCTGAACAAGGATAAAAAATTGCAACCGCAAAAATTGGCACCTACAACTGAGGTGGGATGTGGTCTACATAAATACAGCACGTTCTCCAAAATTCGTGCAAAAATTTTTGACAATTTGTTTTCTTTATTTTCATGAATTTTTTTTGGCAATTTTGATGAAACCAAACAGGGCAAAGCCAAAGTGGTGAAACAATCTGTTGTTGAGCGTGGGGAACAGTTGTAAGTTGAACCTGTGCTGACAGAAGAATATGTGGAGCGATAGGTAGGCACACAATATGACAGCATGGATAAGCGATTAACGAATGCAGATTAGCGACTGTTCAACTGGATCCAAAGTACAAATCACAGGTGCTGGCTAAGACGTGTCGAGACATAGCGCAACAAGGTGAAAACAAAGGACGATGGAAAGAACTCAAAGAACAAGCAGATAGTCTAGATTTTTCCTTTTTCCTGAATTTTTCCCAGAATTTTCTAGAAGCCACTAGTAGGAATCAATTTTTTTTTATTTTTTTACTATTTTTTAATATTTTTCTCTGAACAAGGATAAAAATTGCAACCACAAAAATTGACACCTACAACCATGGTTTTAAATAGCGAGCTAAGGCTAAAGTGTTTAGCATTTTATAAACCGTAATTAGCGGACTTTAGCGGCAAAATAGCGATAAAATTGTGCATGAACGCAAATAGCGGCACAATTTTTTTCAAGCTATTTCGGGCTATACCGGCAAAAATAGCGAGCTATTTAAAACCATGCCTACAACTGAGGTGGGATGTGGTCTACATAAATACAGCACGTTCTCTGAAATTCATGCAAAAACTTTGACAATTTTTTTTCTTTATTTTCCTTAATTTTTTTGGCAATTTTGATGAAACCAAACAGGGCAAAGCCAAAGTGGTGAAACAATCTGTTGTTGAGCGTGGGTAACAGTTGCAAGATGAACCTGTGCTGACAGAAGAATATGTGGAGCTATGGGTAGGCACAGAATATGACAGCATGGATTAGCGATTAACGAATGCA